>JAYRCH010000310.1:0-522731 GCA_037179445.1 Phengaris alcon alcon | reverse complement strand
CAGTGCAGTTTTTTCTGTCGACGACGCGACCACAAAAAAAACTATCGTGGGTACGAAGGCTTACGTGTTAATAGTATCACTGCGGGTTACGGTGTGGTACCGACAAAATGTCGCTAGCTTGCGTCGTGAGCAGGCACAGTTCGACTCCGGCTTTCATAGACTTGCGCCCGTCACACTTACAGTTCGGACCGCAGGAAATAGCACGCGCCATGATTCTGATCCGGGTTCCGAACCTATAGTATAAATGCGCGAGGCTGACAGTCCGATCTGGCATGCTGATGACAGTGCATTTTCCACAGTTTGACCCGCGCGCTACTACGTATTTTGACGTATTATGTAAGACGCCGGCAGTCCAAAACGTGACGCATTCTTAGACGTAATTAGCACGATAGTTCGATCCGCAGTCCGGTATCACACACGTCGGCCACGTGTGTGAATAACAACTGCAAAATGTGGGTCGTGTGAATAGTACCTATAGCAGTGGCGTGGGGTTCCTATAACTGCATTCCTATCGGTTTCACTTACCACTTACCTTTTGAAGTCCCTACCTATTAATAGGCTAGGGCTTCCGTATGAAGGAGTACCAGCCTTCGCCACTGCTATCTAAGTATTTATTTTCAATATAAAATATTCGCCCAACCACGTGGTTTGATTGACGTGATCGTAGTATGGTTGTGGTACGTGTGGAAAGACCCTAAATAATAACTGTATCAACATTTTATACTCCATACTCGCAAATAATATTAACGGAAATTACGGAAATTAAATTAAATGAAGTTATTTAAAGTCAATTATTTTAATATGTTTTACCATATAAAATGCGAAAAAACATAACTTTGGTTTACTTTTGTGGATCAAAATGTTGCGATTACTGTTTTCGGTTTCTTGTGTATTTGTTGGAAATACTTTGGTGAGTAAGTACTAACATTATCTACGCGTTAACTTAATAATAATATTGGGGAGGGGGTAAATGTCAAACACGGGTTGTCAAAACATTACAATTACTTACAATAATTTATTTTAATACGTGAAGCAAAAACACATTTTTACGGGTATTGTGTAAACGGAGGAGTATGAAATTTGACACATTTAAAGTTTATGTAGAGGATGTGCAGAAAGCATTAGGATTTTTTTTAATAATACTCAGAAACTTATTATTAACCTGGGGAGCCCACATTGAAAAATGTAACAAAGCGTGTAAAAAAAAGGGTGTAAAATAGACGTATAAAAAATCGCCATAATCTCAATAATAATTAAATATATTAAAAGATATTTAGTATCTTTTTTCCTTTTTATCACATTTGAATAAAAGTATCACAAAAAAATTTACCAAATCGTCAATTACCATCTTACAGTAATAAAATTTTACCAAAACAATTTTTTTTTTTCAAATATTAGCATATGGATAACGTCCATAACAATATTATAGCTGTCCACGCTGATTTCGGTGACGGCAGTTGGTTTCCTTGGAACTTGTCCAGCTACGCAGGAGTTATTTTATGATTCCCAAGTGTGTGCGCAATACAAAAGAGCACTCCCTTTTTTACTCTATAACCCAGTGGGACGGATAACAGACACGACTGGCGAGAAATCTGCCGCAAGACCGACGTTGTACATGTTCATACAACGCATGGATCATCTTTTATATCAAACAATCAGGTGATCAGCCTGCATTGTCCTTACCGGACTTGAAAACAACATGTTATGTTGTTCTAATGCGGGTATTAATCACACGTGACACGACCTCTGGAGTCAAGATCCAAGCTCTAAAGCACTGGACCACGAAGGCGTCACAAAATAAATTAATCATAATTATTTTCTATTCCAAATTATTTTATTTTCATTACAATTACTTTTATTTTAACAATTATACATTACATTTGTTTGTAATGTATATTTGTTAAAATTATACATTACATACAATATAATGTAATGAAATTAATCTTTTTATTGGTTATAATATAATGTTGTATTATAACCAATAAAAAGTCTAACATTCTTATTTAAAAAAAACAACTAATAATGACATCACTAAAAAAATTATAGACAAAATAAACTGAAGAATACATAATATGACATTTTTTAGGTTAATATAAAAATGTTAATAAACATTTGCACGCCTCATCAAAGGCAGAATAAGCAAGAACAGAATTTATCATTGTAACACCTTGAAATTGTACCTTATTTGAGCAAATAAACATTATCTATCTATCTATCTAATATGACACGAAGTGTATGGTTGGGTATTTTTATACTTTCCATGGCTCGACGCGTATTATCTACCGCTAAGGCCACAATACCACTGATTAACGATATCCCTCGGGGATACCTTTAGCTCCAGCTACTAATCAATTTGGCAAGATCGCACATTTTTAAAACAGTCCGGGTAAAATATACCCCACTGTGCACTCCCCGGGTAAATACAATAAAGTTACACATACTATCACACACACACTACCATGCGTTTGTATAATCATGGAGAATAGAGGTAAGGAGGACAATCTCTCTAAGGCAGAAAAGCTAAAAAGTGTCCGACAAAAGTAATTATATAATAGTTCCAAAACTGGCCATAATGGCGCTAGAGTGGCAAGGGTGTGTGATATGAAGTTAGCAATAAGAGATGAAGTAAAGCGAGTTGAGTTTAGTTATTTAAAATTTTTGACGACTTTAGTAGATTAAAAGTAGTTAATTCAGTAAATCATGAAAATTCTAATTACTCGTATAGTCGAAAATATTTTTATATAATATAAAACCGAAGAAGATGCTAAGATTTAATTATCCGTTTAAATTTTGCCGTTTTACTCCCGTCTGCGTCTGTAGCGCCCCCTATTTAACGCTATTTTACGGACACTTTTCATGTATGGAGATGGTACTCCTTACTTCTTTCTATTCTCCATGTGTATAATAACAGTTGTTGGTTTGACACAATTGTCAATCTTTCTTTCACGTTCCATAGACAACATTTACATATTTTTGTTGCGTATCAAAGAGGCAAAAGAACTCTAATAAAGTTGAAACTTAAAAATTATAATATGAAACTACAATTGACCCTATTGGTATAGGGTAACGCGGTAGACAAAGAGCTTCAAATGTGGTTCATGAAGAACGGAGTGGAATGCAGTAAGGAGTACCCGGTCACTATGGAGGAGTTCGAGGACCTCAAGAAACACAAAATACCCGACACCAAGAATGCGAAATGCCTGCTCGCTTGTGTGTTTAAGAAGATAAACTGGGTAAATACTTACACTTTCGGCGCTTTCCAATACGTGCTTTGGTAGACGGACATTTTGAGAATAAAAATCGTTCGACTACTTAATTAATAGGTAGATACTTAAAATATAACTACAATATACCTACTTAAAAAAAGAGTAGGAACTACGAATACTCTTATATTTTAATTTATTTATCGTGAGTTCGACTCCCACCAAAGGAACTAATAATTTTCTGTGTTCCTGGGTCATGGATGTGTATTAAATATTTGTATACCTAATAAAAATCTTAAATACTATGTGTTAGTATGTTGTCAGTTTCCCGTAAGTCGTAACAGAAGTTCTTTGAGAACTTAGCGCGGGACCAGATTGACGTGGTGTGGAAGCGTCCATAGATATAATTAATATTCAAATATAGCCGTCCAGTGTCTGATAAAGGTATATTTAATGTTTTGGGTAGATTGTAGAAAGAAATTAACGAGTGACTTGAACTCACGAGATCGAGCAAACTCCAAGTAACATCTATGTAGCATTCATGATAATCATCAAGCTGTTCCCACTTTACAGATGAACGACAAGGGCATGTTCGACGACGAAGCCGCGAACAGCCTCTCCAAAAAAAAATACACAGATCCCGCCAAACTGGAAAATGCCAGGAAATTGTATGACATTTGTAAAAAAGGTTGGTACATCCTCACTAATAATAAAAACTCGAAAGTTTGTTTATAACATTGATACTCTTTCTCGAAAAGATTACTGAACGGATTTTGCTAAAGCTAGTTTTTGTCGCAGCAAAATGTACGGTTCCTGCGAGAATTCTTTTTGTGCGTACGAAGTCGGGCGCATCATCTATAAAACAAATAATAATATTATTATTATACTATATTGAGTAAACAGTTAAACACGAAGCAGGGTATTCATAGGAAACATGCACACATTCTGCAACCTACGTTAGTGAAGTTCACAATTTTGTTTGCTACCCAGGCTATGCATTTTCTGTCAAGATTTTCGTGCAAATTTTCTAATAATTAAATCAATACTATAAGTTAAACTTTATACAAAAATATTATTATAGGTATGTTCAGATAAGTCTTAGGGCCTGTTTCACAATCTTCTAATAATTGACCAATAGCTTATCCGGAAGTTTTGTCTCTGTCGCTCAGTGTAAAGTAAGCGAAAAAACTTCCAGATAAGGTATTGGTCACACGCTTTTTCAAGTAAACGAAGACAAAGTTGAAGACGGCGCTGCCGGTTGCGATAGAGCTAAAATTCTGGCAAAGTGTCTGATGCAAAATTCTGCAAAGGTAAATAATATTTATTTAATATACTTACGTAATATTGATGTAATACAATAATAAATCTTGTAATCTAGCCATTATCATAATACAGTAAGCTATAGCCACCACAAAGCATTAAAAGTAAATTCTGTGATTGTTAAGAAAATTACTTCAGAAATAGGGATGTTGCCTAAATATATTTTTTCGTCTATTCAATGTTATGATAGTAAACAATCTAAAATCCATTCTTGTAAATTTAAAAAAATAACGAGGATACAAACAGTTTAAATTTACAATAAGAGCGATTAATAATATTATATCGGCCTGTGACGTCACAAACTGCTACCGCCATACATTTAAAAAATTGAATTAAATATTTAGGTATGTCTATTCAACAATTTTTTATTTTAATTTGTAAAAATTTGATATTCGATACTAGGCAACATCCCTATGACAATCCTGTAGGTATGTTATTATTATGTATGTATTTTAATTTGTTGTATTATTTGATCCAGGTCAGCTGTCAATTGTTTAATACATACGTCTCAACAGTCTAGACCAGGGGTCTCCAAACTTTCCAGCCTTAGGGCCATACTGATTACTCCAGTAAGTTCCGAGGGCCAAAACCATATTATTATTGTTGCCGGTGGTAAAAAGTGAAATAGTCCACTGATGAAAAAAAAAGTCCGAAAAAGTACGCAACGTTTAAAAAAGGCTGCAAATCGGACTAAAGTCCGCAAAACGGCACCACTGCATATTATTAATTTTCCTGTCATTATCTGTAATTTCTAGATTAGTCGTAGAGTACGAGCCATGAGGAGTAACGTGACACGACATCTGGTGGACACAAGCGGAAATAGGTAGTACCTTTTATCGCTTACAGATGGCGCTAATAGCACGTACAGAATAATCTCGTTGGTTCGAGAAAGTTCTGGTGTCTTCCACTCACTTCTAGATGGCAGTAATTGGAATATATAAGAAGGCTAGTGGCGCAACCACAACTCAGTTCCTATGACACTGTTGTGAAATAAAATAGTGCGTACCTCCTTAAAACGTGTTTGTGCGTGTTTAAGTTTAAGACATCTTTGTAACAGTATTTTGATTTGAATTGTTGCTTTTGTGTGTGATTTAGTAGTATGGAAAAGAAGCGAAAAATTGATAGTGAATGCAGAAAATTCAAAGATCAGTGGAACATTCAGTATTTCGTAATTGAGTCCAGTAACAAGGCGCTATGTTTGATTTGCAATGAAAGCATAGCCGTTCTCAAGGTATATAAGATTAAACGTCATTATGAAACAAAACATTTTCAAAATTACTCAAAATATACAGGAAGTTTGCGGACAGAAAAATTCGAAGCTATGAAGCGCGGATTGACATCGCAGCAATCTTCATTTACAAAACTCAAAACTGAACAAGAGGCTGCAACTCGTGCCAGCTTTCGTGTGGCTCTTGAAATTGCAAAACGTGGAAAACCATTCACCGATGGAGAAATGATCAAAGAATGCATAATTGCAGTAGCCGAAGAAATGTGCCCTGAAAAGGTATCTAAATTTATTAAAAACTGTCAGTATGTCAGCAAACACTGTGGCTCGAAGGGTAGAAAACATCGCTGAAAATATATCCTCTCAACTGTTCGACAAAAATGGACATGTTGAGTGGTTTTCTTTGGCATTGGATGAGTCAACGGATGTGTCAGATACTGCTCAGGTGTTGATTTATATTCGAGGAGTAGATAAAAGCTATGAAGTGCATGAAGAACTTCTTGATATGTATAGTATAATTAATGGCACAACTAACTACTGGTACAGATGTTTTTAAAGGAGTTGAAATGGCCATTACTCAAAAGAACCTTCGATGGAAAAACTTGAAATGTATTACAACTGATGGAGGCAAAAACATGAGTGGGAAAGATAAAGGAGTGGTCGTTCTTGTGTCAAAGGCTGTAGAAAATGACGGTGGTTCAAAACTATTAGTCTTACATTGTATCATTCATCAACAGTCTTTGTGCGGAAAATGTTTGGATATGTCTGAAGTTCTGAAACCAGTCATATCAACTGTTAATTTTATCAGATCTTTTGGGCTGAATCACCGAAAATTCCGACAATTTATTGAAAAGATTGGAGAAAATGACTTACCTTATCATACTGCCGTACGTTGGCTTAGTTGTGGGAAAGTCCTTCAGCGCTTTTTTGAACTTCGAGCAGTGATCGAAATTTTGTTGAATAAAAAGCATCGCCCTCTTACTGAATTACAAAACAACGCATGGCTGTGGAAGTTAGCATTCTATGTTGATTTGACAAAACATGTGAACGAACTGAATTTGAGATTGCAAGGAGAAAACCAGCATCTTCCTGATTTATACACTAATATCAAATCATTACGGAAGAAATTGATACTGTTTCAATCACAACTACGAAGTAAATGTTTTTCACATTTTAAAACATGTGAAATATTCAGCCACACCACTGAGACTGAGTTTCCTATCGATTTTGCAATCGAAACTTTGAGTGCTTTGTAAAAAAATTTTGATACTCGTTTCTCGGTCTTTGATGCCATTGCGAATCAAATTAAGATTTTTCAGAATCCTTTTGATACTGACATTGAAACCCTAGCCCCGGAACTTCAAATGGAAATGATTGATCTACAGTGCAGTGATATAATTAAGAACAAATATCAAAACTCATCTTTGTTGGAATTTTATAAGGGTATTCCACTGACACAATTTGATAATTTGCATAAATTTGCTGGGGCTGCGTGGGCTGTTTTCTGTTTTTGGTACTACTTATTTGTGTGAGAAGACCTTCTCCAAAATGAAGTACACAAAAAATGTTTACAGATCTAAATTAAGTGATGAGCATCTTAAATCTCTTTTAATAATTGGTACAAGTAAAATTAGTCCACAACTACAAACTATTGTCAGTGGAAAATCTGAATTACATAAATCTTATTAGTATTTCATATGTCATTATGCTTGTTATAAGTTATGTTTTTATTTAAAATGTATAAAATGTTAGTTGGATTCATTTCAATAATTTGTTAGTTATTATATACTGAAGTTAAATTTTCTGCATATGTATAATATGCAGAAAATTTAACTTCAGTTGTCAGACTTCATGTCTTTACTCATTACAATTCTGTGTTTCTTTATCCAACTTATCACAAAAACAATAACAATAAGCCTACAACAATGTTATGAGTAGTTAGCCCATGACCATATCAATGTAGATGTCATATTAATAATTATTCAACATAAAATTAGAATACTTCAGTAAACTAAATTTAATTTGCTATAAAAAATATGTTCTCTAAAAGGAGTTTTCAAGTATGCTAGCTCTCCGCGGGCCGGACAAAATCTGTCCGCGGGCCGGATGTGGCCCTCGGGCCGTAGTTTCGAGACCCCTGGTCTAGACTCTAGTATAATCCTACACAGTTCAAATTATTAGGTCTTTACCTATGAAATTGCCGTTTTGTATGAAAAAATTTAAACGAATTTTTTTTCATGTATTTTTTATTTGTATTAATCGAAGTAATCTCACATGTAATCAATGCATCTTTGCCAACGCAGTGGCAGTTTATTGATGCCCTTCTTAAAGAAACCAGCTGGACGGGAGGCAACAAATTCTTCAAAGGCATTTTGTACTGCCTCTCGGGTATTGAATTTTTTTTCCCGCCAAGAAGTTATCCTAATTCTGGAAAAAGTAGTAGTCTGTAGGTGCAAGATCTGGTGAGTAGGGCGGATGGCGGAGAGCTTCCAACCCCAGTTCTTGCAACTTGGAGAACGTCTGCTGTGCAGTATGAGGTCGCGCGTTGTCGTGCAGGAGCAGCGGAGACGAGCGATTGACCAATGCTGGTTGGATATGTGCCAGCGTCTCCATCATTGTGTTCAGTTCTTCACAGTACCTACATATCTGCAGTAATGCTCCCCCGTTTGGTAAGAAGCTGTGATGAATCACACCGGCGCTAGACCAAAAAACAGTGACCATCACTTTTCTAGGGGTAAGTTTTCGTTTAGGGCATTGTTTAGGTGCTGAACCAGGATCCAACCAACTTTCTGAGCGCTTGCGGTTATCAAACAGAATCCATTTTTCATCGCAGGTAACAATGCGGTTCAAAATTCCTTCATTTGTGTGTCTGTTGAGCAGTGCAAGGCACGTCTCAACGCGTACTTCGCGCTGGCGATCATTGAGGGCACCCATTTGTCAAGGTTTTTTACCTTGCCAATTTGAGGCAAATGGACCAATATTGTTTTCACGCTAACGTCGAAAGCTGCTGCTAATTCAGCCGTAGATTGTGTATCATCAGCTTCCACAATCGCCTTTAGTTCGTCATTGTCGACCAAAGTCTTCGGACGACCGCGAGGTTCATTTTTCAGGTCGAAATTTTTAGAACGGAAGCGAGCAAACCAATACTACAATACAATACAATACCAAACCAATACACAATAACAAGTGGTGCGTTGGTTTGTAGTGTTAGCTTCGTAAACGTCGTTGATGTTGCGTGCCGCTTGTGCCACGTTGCTGCCACGACGGTACTCATATTCCATAATTACTCGAATTTTTAACGTATCCATGATGACAAAAGATTGAAATGCGATGAAAATGTAACACTAATCAATAAACAAATTACTACTTTTGGAAAAAGAATTCCATGTTTTTAAAATAAAATTATTTGAAATTAGAATTCTTAGCCAAACAAAACTTATTTTGATTTGAAATGACCAGTACTGCAGAACGGCAATTTCATAGGTTATATTATATAGGTAGGTATTTTTATTAGGTTAGATAGACCTATTATTTTGTTCGTGCCTTTCTAAATTTATATCTTTAATTGTTTCAGTTGGGATTCTTCAATGCAGATTGAAGATACATACTTACTATTTATTATTATCAATAAATTCATACTTTTAATTATTTTACCTTTGATTTTAAATGCTAACTATTTCTGTATTATTAAATGGTTTTAAAAAAAGGCGAATTATTAGAAATAAGACAAAAATTAAAGTGCCATAGATAATGTGTATTTAAAAAAATATTGAACATAAAACACAAAAATCTACAAACGGTAAAAAAAATATATTTTTACAACAGAATACAGAATATCAAATTGAGATTAACTTATATATAATATTGCGTTTTTTAAGTAACTACAAAAAACTTCAATATAATAATATGATTTTTTAATCAAAAATAGAAAACGATAATAGGTCTCTTTTGTCTATGATTAAGCATTTACTTCGAAACTAATGTCACTAACTTTTATGTAAAAATATGAAGTATAAATGGAATTATAAAGATCATTTGACTAAAGTTTAACTAAGTTATGTAGATTTAAGAATATCGTACTGTCAGAACTATAGGATTGGTGCGACTCTTTGATAGCGTACTGAATAAAAATAATTTATTATTATTATTCAAAATTCTCCAGCTTAAAGAAACCAAATAAAAAATAATAAATATAATTATATTGTTATTGTGCTATTTTTAGGTGAAATAAAACAAATATAACAAAAGTGTAACAAACTAGACTAGACTAACAAAATCGTGACATTTTATTTAAAAATAGCATACCTAACTCGAGAATTTTAGGCCAACAACATACCATTGTTATACATAATATATCAGCTGTTGATAAGCATAATTTTAATGACTACATATTACAGTTATTATAGGCACATACAAACTGCACACTAATGTTTTAATCACTTTGTTTAATAATTAATATTCCAATTAAAATTAAATTTAATGTCTTTTAAAAATAAATATTTAGATCATAAAAGAATATATAAAGTTTACTCTAGTTGGTAGTAGAAGCCCCGTATCCACTAGGCATCAAATGACACGCAACAAGTATTGCCAAACGCTTATGGCGCGCGTACTGATATGATTAGTACTAGACACGTAGACAGACAACGCTGTCAAACAGCTGCGCGATCACTTTCAACGCATTGAGCAATATGTCGAGCGCCAAATGTTGCCTAGTGAATATGAGGCGTTCAAAAAAATCCTTAAACTTCGCTAAAATATTGTTTTTAAAATATATTGATATAAGCCTGATGATACTATTTAGCCATTTTAATATGATATAGCAATTCTTGAGACAATTATAAAAAATAAGGTGTCAATGACGAATGCTACACAGTTGATATTTATGCGGTGATATTTTTTTTCTTCGAGTGATGCGTATCACGATCCTTGATAAACTGTACTTCATGCGATAAATTTCGTAATGCTGGATCACGATCATAGCGTGATAAATGTCGAGTCTGTAGCATTCCCTATGTTGTTACTACTGTAGTTTACCCTATGACACAACTATTTCACCACAATATAAATAATGTACAGTATCCATCTTCATACTAGATCGCCCAAATCGGCGCACGCACACATACGCGTCATTTACACGGCCGCTAAAGAAACCTCAAATAGCAGAAGCATGGAGTGTCACGCCGCGCGCCGCGCCGCCAATACTTGTCGCTGCAATTAACGACTAATGAATTTAAGTTAGCTGTGCCGCAACGCTTGCGCACTGCCAACGCCTTCTTTGCAGCCCTAACGCTTCGCTCGACCACGCTCAATCGTAGGTAAAAATTTCAAGGACATGGCTGTGTTCCGCTACTGAAGGTACATTATTTATATTGTGGTTTCACTATTCAATTAACACTAGTGTTGACAATGATATAGGTACTATTGATACATCATGCTATTAACATCCATTTTTATATTGAAATTTACAAAAAGTAATGTAGTTTACCCGAGGTAAACTACATTATTGACAGACTATATTTACACAACTGTAATACACAATTGTTCGATCAGTTCAATATTCTATCAACACCAGCTGACCTTCCGGAAGGGGGTCGTCGGTTGGATGTTATATGCTGTCGTAGCTGTTGGGGTCAGGTGAGGTCACGGGCCCTGCACCTCGGGCGGGCAACTTGAAGCCGTTCAACGAAAAACTCCAGCCGTCCTGAAATGTTAATGTGTTAAATTTGATAGACCTCCACTATAAACCAAATGATTATAGACAAAACTAACTATTGCCAGCGGGTCCGCCCGCCTAAATACAGTATCCCACGGAAAAAACATACTTTTTCGGGATAAAAAGTAGCCACTCGATAATATATATACGCGGGCGGAGTCGCGGGAAACAGCTAGCAGTCAATAATTTGCAGTCACTCGACAGTCTTTTATTTATCACAATGCAGTGTTAATAAATTTAACAGTAAGGCAAAGAACTCACGGAGCGGTTTTCACCCGCGCCCGCCCCGTTTGCGTGCCCGTAACTTCTGTAGAATGCAGATATGTATGTAAAAAATTAAAGCACAACTCATACATTTACACCCGCGGTGTGCGCGGTTGTTCGCGGGTCCCGCTGCACCGGCGGGCAACTAGTAGAATCGCGCGGGCCGCGGTCACCCGCAGCCTCGGCGGGTTGCCCGCGCGCGCTCTGCTTGTTCGGTTTGCGGGCAAAATTCAGAAACTCTATTGAAAATATGTATTTGCCTTTATGCAACCGTGCGTCCTGCGATCTTCGCCCGCCACGTTTGCGGGCGATGTTCTCAACCGCGGCGGCTGCGTGACCGCGCAAAACCGCGGTCTCGTGAGTTTAGGAATAAAACCGCAGTTCGACGACCGCGGCGGGCACGGGAAAAATCAGCTCCGTGAGTTCTTAGAGTTAAGTAGTTAATTTCAGTGTTAACACGCGTTCGCATAAAATGGCACAGCGCCGCGAAATCATTCTCAATGTAGAAAAACACAATTTTTTTTTTATTTCTATTAAAATACATACAATACAATACAATAACACTTTATTGCACACCAAAACTACAAAATTAAGCAATTTTTATAATAAATTTTACATAAAATGATGTACCAAAGGCGAACTTATTGGTAATAAGCAATCTCTATCAGCCAAACTTTTGTTTATGACATCGGTCATAGAAAATGAAAAGATAGTGTAGGTGTACAAACTAAGAAAGCTTCATTAAATTTAAACATAATAAAACATATAATATACAATAACGACAAAAACAAATTTAGAGCTTATTAAGTAAATATTGTTTTAATTTCGACGACTTTTCGACGAATATCCAAAGGCAGTGAGTTCCAAAGTGTTGCAGCGCGAACAGTAAAGGATTTGGAATATAGGGAAGTGGAGTGTGAAAGGATCTCAAGAGCCAGATTGCTGGAGGAGCGTAATGTTATTTGGTGGGTGTCACGTAAAAAGATTAAGCGATTTTTGAGATAGAGAGGAGCAGAAGGATGGAACAGGATGGTGTAAAGAAGTGTGAGGATGTGAGTATCACGTCGGGACCGGATAGGAAGCCAGCAAAGTTTTTTCATTCCGGAATTCTGAAACATGGTCATATTTCCGTAGGCCAAAAATTAATCTGATGCAAATGTTTTGGAGTTTATCTAGTAACTCTTCAGTGACATCAATAAAACAAACATCAGCGTAGTCGAGTATGGGTAACAAAATAGTATGCGCCAGTGCCACCTTAGTGGTCATTGGGAGAAAGTTTCCAAGAAAACGGAAAGATGCATTTGCTCGAAAGACTTTACTACTAAGTGCATCAATTTGAGGTCTCTAGGAGAGATGGCCGTCGAATATAACACCCAAATTCTTGACTCTGTCGACAAAAGGGATCGGAGAGCCATTGAAACTCAGCGATGGGCGTACCTGCCACACTATTCTGGATCGAAGCTTTGAGCTACCAATGATAACAGCTGGGCTCTTGCTGGGGTTCACACTTATGCCGAAGGACTTGCACCAGTTAGCTAAGTAGAGGAGGTCATTGTTGGCGCGTTCTATCGCCTCTTTTAGCTTCTCGACTTGGGAGTGAGTATATAGCTGTAAGTCGTCGGCATATAGGTGATAAGAAGACGTCAAGCGACTGCTGTTGGAGTAAATAAATACTCCTTACTTACTCCTTTATTATTCTAGCGAATAATAAAGGAGTAAGTACACCTCCCCGTGGAAACCCAGCAGAAAGGTCAATCCATGCGGAAAAGCTGTTATCACTGCAAATACGCTGTCTGCGACCTTTAATATAGCTCTCAAACCAGTTTATAACGCAAGGAGATGCATTAAGCAATCTTAGGGTGGCAAGCAGTATATCATAGTCAACCGTTCCAAACGCATTTGTAAAATCAAGAAGGGTTAATATGGTTAAAAGCCGATTATCCATATTGAAGCGTATGTCTTCTGAAATATTCACTAAGGCCGTGGTCGTGCTATGACCTGAACGAAAACCTGATTGATAGGGATTATAGAGATTGTTAGTGCATAAGAAATGATTAAGTTGAAGATATATTAAACGCTCGAAAACTTTAGAGAGAAATGGAAGGATGGATCTATATCCATCGTCCTATGACGAAAGTCAGTATAAACAGAAGGATTTTTTTTTGGAAGTAGAATAATATCTGCGTCCTTCCACAGAGTAGGAAAGTTACAAGTGCGGATGGAGGTATTAAAAAAAAAAGGTAATAGGCAATGTTAGTGAATCAACAATTGGAATAACCATTTTTCGTCCGATGTTATCACAACCTGCGGCATCAGAGTCAATAGACATAATCGCACGCTTGGTATCATCTACAGTAACTTCATCAAAAGTGAATATAGGAACATCGATGGCCTACGTGTTGGATAGTGAGATCATCGTATCTCTTTTTGAAGTGCTGTCAAAAGAGGAGGGTGATGAAAAATGACGAATAGCAGCATCAAGGTCCATGTTATTGAGTGTGGAGCTAGTGCTATTCTTGCCAATACCGAGTGACCTGAAAAATCGCCAGTCACGCGACGGGCCTTTTTCTTCAATAACGGCTTTATGGTAATAGCGCCGCCGTGAGTCTCTAGATGCCTTATTGCACCGATTGCGAGTGAGACGATATGCCTCCCTATTTGCTCCGTTGCATCAGTTAGCTCCTTTCGAAATTTAAGTCTTGTTTATTTCTTTTCAATTGCAAAGACTTAATCTCCTCAGTAAGCCATGGGGCTGGACGATGACGAATTCTGATAGGTTGAACTGGAGCATGAGTGTCATATAACGGAGTAATAGCAGTATTCAGTAAACTTACTTGCTCATCTACAGCCTGAGCGGCAAGAATTGAAGACCAGTCCTCATGCTGTGCATCTTCACGCAGCTTTGCCAAATTAATTTTGGAAAAGTTGCGTTGCGTGGCAATTTTTGTTTTACGCTTAGGAGGGCAAATGCAAAGAGACGCATAGACCAGATCGTGGTAAGAAAAGTCTATGGCACTGCATTGTCCATGTTTCTCAATTTGGCAAGAGGAAGATACTAGTATTAGATCAAGAAGCGACGGTTCACAATTTGGAAAAAGGTGAGTAGCAGACAGCGGTTAAATTTGCAAATTTGCGGCAGCGCTGACGGATCTAAGTCGTGTCGAACGCCAATCATTTTTTATGAGGAATGTGTTAAAATCGCCAATTATTAAAACTTTATCGTATAAAGGAACTCTGCGAAGTAATTAATGTGAAGCGAAGGACTGTAAAACACGTCAAGGAGAAATTTAGTGTGAGCAAGAGTGATTTCAATAAACAAGTATTCAGCTCCATTTTCAGGCAGTGGCGAGGTAAGAATAAGATGAAACGGTATGTTAGACTGCAGATAGATGGCAACACCGCCGCCACTTCTGCAAGAACGATCGTGTCGTATCAACGTGTATCCCGGCAGCGATTTCCATTCAGATTTATGATACGGCTTGAACCATGTTTCAGACACAAAAATAACGTGTATATTTTGGTTGACAAAGGAGAAAATAAATTCGTTATAGTGCCCTGGGATGCTTTGAGCATTATAGTGAGTCACGTTAAACTTTTTGCGAAGATTTGTGAAAGTGGAAGAGTTTCGCTAAGTGATGGAATACTGTGGAAACTGTTGTTGCTAGACTGGAACTCTACTGAGCTAGATACTGATTCAAAGCTTTCGTTAAGGTCATTATTGGTTTCTATCATTATGTTGAAAATAAAAACTTATTAATGCCAAAATAACAAGAAAACAATAAAATAAAAAATAATAATAACAACTACAACTATACTAAAATGTACTATGAATACCTACACATTTCATTTTTTATTTTTATTTTGACGGTGATGGTCACCGTCAAAATAAAAATAAAAAATGAAATCAGTTAATAACAGAGAAATAAATTAAAAACGCCACCAAAACACCGTACAGAAATAAGAGGTGCATATTGCATACAATAATCGGGACATTTTGATAAATCGGAAGGGGCTTGTTTTTTCCCTCTCCGGATTAGCGAGGTCCTACTGTATATGTATTTATGAATACAATCTATATTGTATTGGCAGAAGATGGAATTTTATCTTTACAAGGGGCATTTTTGTATGAATCCGTCCCCACTTTTGTGGCACTACCACACATAGCAATTTATAGCAAATGAAAGGGCTTGAAAGGTGTAAATTTTTATTGTATGACGATTAATCTCTCAACTAAATTTAATAACTATTAAGTGTTTCATACCTTAACAAGATTAGGTAGATCTGACCAGAACACCAAGTTTGGTATCACTTCCACTCCGACAGCTCCCATCAGAAATTTCTTGGTAGCAATTCCGAGGACTAGGTAGAATACTACACACGAGAAGAAAATAATACAAAGAGTTGACCCCACTGATCGTCCGTACTCTTCTATTTGCTTCAAACATGCATTTTCTGAGTAGAATGTTAGGACCTGAAATGTAAATAGTGTAGCCATTACAATAAAGTAGCACATAATAAAACATTTGCATATACAACAACCCAATATTGTTAAAATTTTCAAGTTTCCTGAAAGAAGTATAATGACTAACAATTCTTTTTTAACTCTGAATGAATTTGTGCATTATGTTGTGGACATAAGAGTGAATTTACCTTATTATGTTTTCAGAATTTCACTTCTACTCTGCGCTAGTATGAATTGATCCTAATTATTACAATATGGACAGTAATAGCGTAGAGGAAATATTTGTGTTGGCTTACTAACTTAACCAAGAAACTTACACTTACAAATTTTCATCCTCTAATTTAAGCGGTTGCAGTATAAATGTTTCAAGTTTTAGAATTTTTATGTTGTTTATGTGATAATACTAGCTTACATACCAAAGGAGAACATTCAGCCTCCATACATTTTTGGGCCTTTTCTGAAAGTGCCGGCCAACAAAAAAAATGGTTCGTGTGTTTAGTACTAGTCATTTAGAGCAATAGTTAATATGGCATCAAAGTTGTAGGATTACTCTAAGTCAAATAAAACAAGTTGGATCATTCGCCATTTTCATATATTTATTGATTTTTACATTTTATATCAGACTGAAAATAACTGATATTTTAGAGTTAAATTACTAAAGTCTTCTAATTCTCATGCAATGAAACTATAACACCCTCCAAACCTAGTGCCGGTGGGCGTATAAATTCAGCATACCGTGCGAAACTCATGTACCACACAATGGTCATGGTGTGTGAACAACACCCTATTGTCCGTTTCCCTATTGGGCATGAGCAGTAATAATATGGAATGGCCTGTCTTCCATGAAGTGCTGGATCAGATGTAATGTATACATGATACGTTTTCGACGAAACGTGGCGAGATTGTACACAGCCTCGTAATACGAGAAGATCCCGACCAGCCATCTCCCGAACTTCTTCCACAGGAATATCCCCGGCGAGTTCTGTGATAAAAGCTCCATCTGGTTGTACGTATTCACCGTAGTAACTACCGGCTTGCTTCAGTTGATAGCTGCCCAAAGCAAACAGCGTCAATTCTTCTTCTGTCAGTCTAGGGAAATTATTGAATTCAGGCATATCGGCTCCCATGGCCTGAAACTGTGCTCTCCGTCTATTATAATTGTTTGTTATAACAAGTTCTGCCAAATTGTTTGGCGTATTGATTCGTTCATGAATTATCTCAAGGAAATCGCTTGCGTGCACGTTGTTGTCAATTAGGACATGGTAGCTGCTCAGCAATGCTGCCGCGATTCTGAAATAATCTATCATGTTACCTAATGCCCGGTTACTGTGAACATGTCTTAGTAAACGAAAATCTCTTTTGAAGCGACCATTTAACAGTTCGACCACCCAGCGGCAAAGACCATTTGCCGCTGGGTGGTCGACAAGTCTAGATTTATTAGCCTGGTCAGTAGTAAGCAGAGTTTCGTTCGGGTGCTTTGTTTCTGGCATCTGAGCCACATCATCATACACATAGCATCTCTAAAGCCATGGTCTAGGATGAAAACATCTCCATCCCGGTAAAACCAGTGCAACACACCATCTTCGTCATGCTTTAAGCATTGTTAAACAATTAAACAAAATCTGGGCATCGGAGGTTGTTGCAACGTATGGTCCCTCTACTGCAATTATCGTTCCATCGCAACAAACATATGAAAGGTTTCGGAACTTATGATTACTGTACGATTTTCTCTGGAAAAAGTAATTAGAGCTTTTTTGGAGATATATGTATGTGCCATCGAGAATAGTAATCAACTGTCTTTCTTCAATTGTCAAATAAACGCTCTGGAATCATAAGGTTCTTCTGCACTACTTCCTCTCTGGTTATATGGTCAAATCCGACACGGTATGGTACAAAGTCGCTTAAAAGCGCTTCCAAGCCTATCTTTAGTTTTCGTTGAAAGCTTGATTCGGACATTTTAAATATGGATTCTAACCGTGCATTAGAATCGCCTGTACGATTGGACAGTTGTACTGTTGAAAAATGCAGAGATTAGTACTATTTGGAGTACGCTTGAATCCAGGCAATATTGTTTGTCGTCGTTGATTACCGACGTTTTCCTGTGGTGCGTCATTATCGCCTTCGTCTTGAAGTTGAGCGCGGAAAATCGCCTGATACAACCTTTCCGCTCGTTGCCAACAGGGTCGACAAATGAAATCGGTGGGCAGTACCTATAAAAATAAAAGATCTTGGTAAGTCTAAATGTTATGGAGAAGCTACCAAAATAATTTGATAGTGGTGAACTGTTATATCCTACCCATTTAAGTTATGGTCAATGTTTGCAACATGGTACATTATATTTTTATTTTTTGTATTAAATTACTTTGCTTTGATCGGTAATGTGTACTTATACTTAGAAAAAGGCAGCCGTGTAGCTTGGGGGTATAAATAATAATAAGACAACCCACACGACACGTTCTAGGTACAACATTTATAATGTCATATTCCATAAAAGGAATTAAAATAAAAAGGGATAGGAAACTACTTACTTCATTTATCCACCAGTTCGTCGATTACAATCTGAGCAATATCAATAAATTCTTGCTCTCGGGAAGACCAGGTGTATCTACGCCATGTACCAATTGGTTCACGATACCTTATACACAATTGTTCAGCCATTGTATACCACTAACACACCACGAACAGAGTTAGAGTTGTCTAACTAAAGCGTAAGAATGTTTATTTACGAATAAAGTACGTATGATAGCCGTCCGATGTAACACAAGTCGCATGGATAACTAACAAATAAAATGGCTTTTTTTACTTGAACGTATTTGAATGTCGCCGTCTCACTCACTCCACACGCCGCCGGCGAACGAACTAGCGGACAAGATCAGACAGGTTTTGCCGCGTTCTATTGTGTTGTGTGTGATGTGATTGTAAAGTGCAGGTATAAAATGAGGGGCTAGTTGTTACTCATTTCATTTCACAATGACTTGGATGTTTAGTATTAGCAATATTTATCATTATTTTATATTTTTCCTCACTTTCAGAAATCAGACAATGTATGAAAATGACAAATCATAGAACTTGTATAACTTGACTTATAGTAACCATACAACTTTGCTGCCATATTAACTATTGCTCCAAATGACTAGTACTAAATACATGTACCATTATTTTTTGTTGGCCGGCACATTCAGAAAAGGCCTAAAAAAATGATCTCCTGTCAGCTTTCTAGGACATCCGGAAGAACCCTATAATTTTGTTGATTATCAGTAAGTCAGTGACGAAATTAGTAGGGTACCCAGACTGCACTGAACATGGGCATCAGCTGCAGTGTGTGGGGTTAATATAACTCCATTACTATCGGCTTCACTTACCACTTACCTTTTGAAGTCAGTCATTCAAATCCCTACATATTATACTGGCTAGGCCTTTGCCACTGATCAACTAGACTGCTGATCAGTGGCGAAGCCCTAGCCAGTCTTTTGACAATACTCAAAAAGCAGTTTGTTTCTGAGTTTATACTTGCAATTCAACTTTTAATGACTTGACTATTTACAGGTTAACCTTACATCTTTCCCAACTAAATGTATGATCCTAAATTACTGCAAAAATAATACTCACAATTTTATTAGGTTCCGCCAGGGAATATACAGTAAGTTGATCTGGAGTTTGAGCACAGACTAGCATAACCACAGTTGACCTAAAAGTAAAAAGATTAGTTCTTATATCACTAAGTAACAATCTATTCATATATGTGGTTGGTTTCATGTTACCATTCTGTGAATATTTTAAAACAACCAGCGGTTGCCGTGTGGTCTTAATTCGACCATAATAATTAATATTCTAATTTTAAGTTTAAACTTTATAAGGGAAAGAAACCTCTTAGATAGAAAAAAAGGTAACTGTTGTAATGTAATGTAAAATGTAATGACTGACAAACGTCAATGTGTAACAAAATTGTATTTATCAAACTGTGTATGTGTTGATAATCTGTGGTAGTGTGTTGATTTTATTAATTTTATGCGCCTATTTCTAAGCATTATTATAAAAAAAAATATATAAGCTTTCTGCACACATTCTCCACAAAAACTTTAATTTACCAGCCAAATTTCATACTTCCCCAGTGACACAATTCTCGAAAAACTGTACAGGTGTTTTTGATTTAGGCATTAATATAATAATATACAAAACCACTGCACTAAATTGGCTTTGCACAATATAGAGGTATAAAAAAATACTCACGATGGACCATTGTAATATATCAATGACTTTCCATCAGCACTAAAGTCAGTAACATTTGAAGTCCCCATAAATTCATAATTTTCTTCACTTTTGTATGTACTGTTTGGCAGTATTGTCATTTTGTTGACATGTCGGCAAATCTAAAAAAAGAATATATTAATTTTGGTGGAGAGACAGGTTAAATGAACTAAGCCTAATAATAAATGGGTATGATTAAGTAACAGTATAGCTTTGTAGAATTAACATAACACGGCATTATGAAACCAGTTTTGGCCAAAAAAGTGTAGTATTAATTGAAGTTTAATGGCAAAAAGGAAAAATATTTACCGATAGGGGAACATTGCAGGTACCGGTAGTAGAAGAGTTTAGCTGAGGTAGCTCATCATGGCACGGATGAAAGTAATATGTGCTCAAAGCATATTGCGTTCCATTGTTCTTTATTTCGTACGTTTCAGTCATATAAAACGCCTTCCCACTTGGCGACAAATCTATACCAGTGCCATTACTAAATTCACATGAGCAAGGTCCTTTCTTTGTACACACATCTTGAGCACTTGCTGTTGAAAATATAATATGAGCTACGCACAGAAACGTGAATAGCGAAATATTTTTTACGTATAACATTTTTTGGTCGAGAATACTTTGGACGCACACAAATCACTTAAACCGTATAGATAATAACTAAATGAATGTAGAGACTTGTGCAACCACGAGCGCGTATAATTTCGTAATTTATTATTCAATTATTAGAAAATAACATTCAGCGACATTGCTGATTTTCGGAAATTGAGGTTTCTCGAGTTTTGACTTTTGACTGACATTTAACATTTGACAGCTTACACTGACAATGACATATTTTTATATGTTATATTGTTTTTTTAATAGTTTTTTTTTTTGAAGAATGAACAGAATAAACCACCCAAGTGCGAGTCGGACTCACCAACGAATGTATAAAACACCTTGAAACAATTTATACCAAACGGCGTGGTGCGGCGGTGGGCAGTAACAGCAGCGTCGACGCGTGCAGGCCATAATCACTGCTTGACAGTTGACAGGAGGGTATTTCTGACAAGCGGAGACAATGACGTCCGCCTGCGCACGTCGCCGATGCTGTCACTGCTCATCGCCGCGCCACTCACCGTGAAATTTGAGGCAATGCAACGGCATAATAAGGCTGGGACTATATTGGTAATAGTGTTCTGTGCTATATTGTCCGAAATTCGTAAAGCCAGGGACAACTCAGAGCACTGAAAATAGAAATACGAAAAAAATCAGCTGGTGTTTTGCTGGGAGTTCAATGGGTGACGTTGAGGATTTTGTATTTCCTCTTAAATTTGTGTTATTTCGGTTCGTAATGTGTAATATTGGTACAATATTAACTGTTAAATATTCGTTAACGTGCACAAGTGTGGGCAATTGGTACAACCTTCTAAAAACGTGCTATTTTGTGTAACCGCCAAAACTCCCTAGGAACTTTCAGTAAAGCTTCTACCACTTTACTGAATCGACTGACATGACTCATGGACTGCACTGACTATTTATTTGGACTTTGACTAGACTTTACACTTGACGATAAAGGAATACGGTGTTAAAAATTGAAACAAAAGTTCTATTTCCCGCCTTTTTAACTTGACACTGGCAAATGGTTATAAGCCGATGCCATATTTAAATAATAAAAAAAAAAAGATTCTTCTAGGTGTCAAAATTAAAAGAAGAAGAAGAACATCAACACTACTTGGCACTTTTATCAATTCGAGAATTCGGCTTTTTAATTATTGAAAGAAATTATTCCAGCTAGATAACTAAAATTAATAAAACTTAATTTGAACTCAAAATACAAGTTACTATTACCTACAAATTATAGATATTGGATCCGTAAAACAGAGTTGTAGAAAAGTGAATAAATATTTTTAACATAAAATTTTTGTATAATAGCATTATGGCTGATAAGAAAAAGAAGGTAAAATAAGTTAAGGTTATTAACAAATAAGATGTGAAAGTAAGAAACTAGCTGATATTTTATTCTTTTAACAACAACAAATTTCATAGGATTCTACCGCACCCAGAAGGCCTGTAATACTACGATCAGACAGAGAAGTTATAAAAGAGCCAGCAAAAGAAAAGGGTGAGAAAGAAAAGCAACCTACGATCATATTAAAAACTCGTGAACAGAGTGCATCAAAAGAGGATCGGCCAGTCAGCCCGAAGGCCCAGACTGAGTCTGAAAGACCACATGCCCCCAAAATAGCACAGAATGAAAATAAAGACAAAAAAGGTATGTTGTGGGCTATGAAAATGTATGATTTTAAGTTTTCTTCTTGAAAGTATAAAATCATTGTATTAACAGTCTAGTCACATTATCTAAGACACATAATAGTAATAAGTTACGGTCTCTGTTATGTAAGTTGCAACTAGCATGCAGTTAACTTTCATATAAAATCATGTAGGACTAGTACAATGGCCCTAAATGTCATACTTACAAACATTTGAAACATTAATTAGATATTATTAATGTCACACTTACAAACATTACTATAAGATTTCTTTGCTTAAGAACATTACTTTAATGTTTCAGAACACAAAGCAAGCCAACCATGTAAACCCATGACGCAGCCAGTCAAGTTATTGGATGAAAATTTAGAGTTCAACAATGCAGCTATGGAGTTTCTTAGTGATTCTAACACCAACTATTTAGTTGTTGGAATTATGGGTGGGTTTTTTTTTTCTCTTCCTTGTGCCCTATATATATATATATATATATTTTATATATACATTTCAGGAACACAAGGAGTGGGTAAATCAATGATTTTGAACCTTTTGAATAAAAACATACTATATGGAACATTGTGCTCTGACATATTGCAATCTTACAATAATATCACTCCGCTGGAATCAGAGTTTGAACCAAATGATGTGGCATCAATAGAAAATCAAATGGAAAGCTTAAATTTTATAGAAACAGATGATAATAAGAGTACAGACAGTAAAAACTACTTTAAGTTGAAGATGCAAGACTTGGATCAAATTGAAAGAGGTGTGCACTGTACAAAAGGTAAATTTTGAATGTTGTCTTACTAAATTTTTTTTTCTAATATTATTATGTAGTTTTCATTATAATGCTTCACTCATAATTTTTTGGCGGATTACAATAAGCATTTGCATAACATAACTTTCTTAAATCTTTTTACCCAAAAAAGAAACAGAGGGGTGTGTGTGTCTGTCTGTCTGTGACATTGTAGCTCCCAAACAGGTGAACTATAATAGTGATATTTTTGTTCTAGTTTTTTTTTTGGTTTGAACTCCGATGTGATGAAGGGCGTTCAATGTTCATAACTATAATCCATCATTACAGGGGTTACTTAAAATTTTAAATTTGTTTTATTCTAGGTGTTGACATGTATGTAACAAGTGACCGTATAATACTTCTAGACTGTCAAGCCCTCTGGTCTCCATCATTTATAGAAGAAACTAGCACAAATCCTGTAACAGCTAGGAGTGCTAATATATTGACTGTTGACTGTCTACAAATAGCGTCATATCTAATGGCAATTTGTCATGTTGTTATTGCTGTCCAAGACTGGTTTGTTGATTATAACTTCATAAGGTTAGTTCTTAATATAGGCACTTAGGTTGGCACTAGGCACACTAGTATTTTGAATTTTATCATTAATTTTTACATAAAAAACATACACTGTAAGGCCTCTTGAAATGTTTTTACTTTTTACCCGACTACGATGAAGCCAAAAGGAAGGACAATGATTTTGGCAGTCTATGTATGTATGTATGTTTGTTCCCTCGTAGCGTCTAAACTACTGGTTTTAATAAATAAGGTGTCAATAGATTCGTAATGATGCCGCAGTTAACATAGACTATATATGTTTTTCAAAATTTTGTAATTCGAAAATTGAACCAACGAATTCTAACATCTAAAAAAATTAAACCGAGATAATCATCACGTGTTTGATATCAAAAGGAAGGTCGTGGCAAGCACACCACAAATTTGTATATATATGTTACATATTTGTCGTCTGCTTGCACAAATATGTCAAAATACATGTTTAAAATGTGGTCGTACAATTCTTACTAACCCAGTTGTAGAATTTTCGGACATAATATAATAAATAATCGGTAATATAATAGTATAAATATATAATTCATATTATTTACCTTCATAAAATATATTTCATTTCATAAATATAATTTATTAAGTATAGACAATACAAAAAAAAAAAAAAATTATAACCACTGAATTGGGAATTTGAATATTTTTTTTTTGTGATAAATAGTAAGATCATATATAAGTTTTATAAGAAAACTGTTTTTCTTTTTTATATTTCGCAATAATACAAAAGATATATCAAAATAAAATCGATTTTGAATCTAGTACCGAAGACACGCCGACAGCTCCCGAACAAACTCGAGCGCGTCACACGCGTGACGTCATATTGTTAGTTGTCACTCATTGCAGTTTATACAGTATTTCTGTATAAACTAAGTAAGTAGTGTTTTGATCTATTTAATTCTGTTGTCATTGTTAAATACTCAAAGGGGCATGCCAAGTCTCAATGGCCCACAGTGCACGCCTATGTAGACTACTAATCATTATTATAGGAGGCAATGGCAACAACTAATTCCTAAAAGAAGTGGTTTGTAAAAAACTTGGCATTTGAAGTTATCGATTCTTTTGTATGTTATTAACACAAGTCATATGAAATATGTGCAATGTCATTTTATAAATTATTATTTTAATTTATTCGGAAGTGCAATGAAAGAAAACAATATTATATTTCAGTTTTGCACATTTATTCATCACCATTATATACTACTAATACTTCATCTAAAAATTGAGCCGGTGGTAAAATATCGTTTTGATGCCATTAGGATGGGCCTAAATACCACATCACGGTCATGACGTGGGCACAGCATGCTACCGTTCGACGGCCCATACAATTACAGCAATACTGTTTTATTGCTTCGCGGCCTGTATTAATTGTACTGTATTAAATGTACACAAAGCATACTTTGCGTCTAACGTGCCGACTAGCAAAGGGCGAGGCTGCAAGTGCTCCTCTGTGTTTTCCTGATAATCTTGGGACTTCTTAAAGAATTTCTTGAAATTGCTGCTTTGAAAACCCTAGATAATAGTGAACAATATGATCTGGCATGATATGTATGTTTTCAAAATCCAAATGCATAAGCATATTTTCTTTCAATGAAGAAAGTACTTCTTCCATTTGTTCTGAGCTAAATGTTTTAATATGATTATATTATATATATATATACTTAGTCTGGCCATAAATACTGTTACAATTAAAAATAAACAAAATGTTACATTTGAATTTGGAATCTGTAATTTTTATATGATTGCTCATTGAGTTTTCTCATTTTGGCGCCAATACATTGTACAATATTTTGCGATATTAAAATGGAGTGGGGTGATAAAGAGAACCGAATCGCTGTGATTGCATTACACAAAGAAGGTATGGAGCCAAATGCAATTTTTAAAACTCTCCATACGCTTGGTATTAGTAAAATGTTTGTGTACCGGGCTATGTATGTACATAAGCATTGAAGAATGTAATATAATGTTAAAAGCTAAAATTAACTAAAATCTATTTAAAATATTTACAAAGTATAAAAATAAGTACTAAAAAAAAAAATAACTACTCCAAAACTTAAAATGCTACAAAACAAAGAAATCTCCCAGGTCGTCCCCACCAGGCAGAGTACCTAGAAGGCTCAAAGAATTTCCTCGCTGGATTGCGATACTTATTCTCTGGGCCAGGTAAGTGCCGGCTCTGGGGTCTCGGGTGACCTCAATGAGTTTTTTGGGATTTCTCTGAAAAAATTGTGCGCACCCAGACCCCATGTACCTAGGGTTTCAACCCCAAACGGTTCAAATATGAGATCCCCACTAAGGTTCTCATACTTGCGCCGCTTGAGGTTTTCCGCCTGATTGGCGGCCGCACCTGCAGAACTCGAGGTGCCCTGGACATGGGACGGAGCAAGTGTATCGACGCAAGTAGCATCCCATACAAGAGTCCGTCCCACTCTCCAAGGGACCAAGGTCATACCGTCTGGTCTCTTGCCATCGTCGCTCGCCAAACCAGAGGGTTCCAGCACAGCTGGCACTCCGGCGGTGACAAGAGCCCGAAGGATGAGATCGTTCAGGCTGTGATGTCGGGAGATGCGGCCGGCGCTTCGTTGACAGGACAGCCCGTGGTGTCCGAGGCTGTCCACGTTTGCACCACAAACACAGCGATGGGGGACGACGTGAGGGGGGACGCAGGGAAGTGGCTAACCGGAAAGCTGTTCGATCCAGCAATGTGCCCGTATTGGGTGACGGTAATGCTTGTAGCCAAAGGCCCGACTCCCACTTATCCGCAGCTAAGAGGCGAGCCTGCTCCACAGGACTGGAGGACGTATTCAGAAGATTATTCCGTACCAGTCTGCAGAGTGGCTCGTCCCAGAGCCTTTGGGAAAAAGTATTGTCAGGCAATTCGCTACAAGCACTAGTTGCGCTCCAGGCGTCCTTGGCCTCGTCCAGAAAGGGAACTGTATTGGAGTAGGATGGGTGATGTATTATTTTTGAGATAAGACTATAAGTTCGCGTGGACTGAGGACAAGAAGGTCGGAAGCGATATGTCAGAGGGCTTTTGAACATCCAGGCCACCGAACCTAACTGGAAGCGTTGCCTGAGTCCATGCGCAGTCATCGAAATTTGTATTCAAAATAGTGGAGAGCGTTTGTCTTATGGTATCATCCAACTGTTTGAGAAGTTGAGGGAACTTCCACAGTTGACAACACCGTAAGACATATGTCAATTTAGGTACGGAAATGCAAAAACGGATTAGGGTAAAGGCCATGTGACAGTTAATTTGGAGGAGGCGGTCTAAAGTTTCATTCAAATTTTGTAATTTGTTATCTATGAAGTCCGGGAGAATTTCGTCTAAAATAGGTGAGCCTAAAAGGAAGAGCGAATCCTTGTCAATGACAGACAGTTCTGGAGCTATTTCTTTAAAGCTGGATATAATCGCGTTTCTATCCCCACAACTGTCTGGCACAAAAAGTTCGCACTTACCTAGGTTCAGCTGCAGACCTATTTTTTGGAACTCGTGGATCAGAGTGCGGAAGTCGGATAGTACAGTGGGTGCATCGCTTCCAAGGGTCCCATCATCCAAATACCAAACATTAAATTTTGAATTTAGAAGCTCGATGACCACTGTATAGCAAGGCTGAAGATTGCTGGATCTAGAGGGTCGCCCTGTTGGCAGCCCACTTCGGATGAGATGAGGTGGTCTTTGTAAATGAGTTTGGTGAGGTCGTTGTAACACTGGAGAATAAATGGTAAAATGGCAGGTGCTTTAGATTTAATTTGGGCCAACATGGCGCCCCGGTCAACTGAGTTGAAAGCGTTTTTGACATCGACCTTCAGAAACACATCATCGCCTTGATTGTGGATAGCTGTCCTGAAAGAGTGAACGGCGGCCTCACAACCCCTTTTGCAGGCAAAACCGAGCTGTTTTGGCTGGAATTATGACGCGAGGGAAGTGACCGATTTGCAAGCTAGTTTGGCTGTAAGGCGCCGGTATGTGGAGCCGACAGCAATCGGACGAATGAATCACTCTTCCTCAAGGCGCAGAGGTTAGCTCCATACAAAATGTCTACGATATCTGATGCGACCCCTCCACGTAGCATCAGGTTCGTAAGTTCATGCAGGAGCTTCTCGCCGGCCTCCCCGCAGCAACCGCTGGTGAGTTCCTTCAGATGCTGAGGGGTGAGACCGTCGAGGCCGCCAGCTGAACCCGGAAGAAAGGACATGGTGGCTCCGCGTACTTTGTCTGTCGACGTTTGTAGTGGTGGTAATGCGTCATTGGAAACTGTGAAAGGATTGGATTGTGATGGATGTTTGTTTTGCAGTGCGATGAGGGTTTCTGGGCAGACGGGGGCGACCGTGTCATTGGAAAACAGTGGCCGCGCTGCACCCTTAATGTCTCCCTCACTTATTTTATTTTCCACAGTTTTCACGATGTTATGTTTGACCGAGGAATGTGAAGAAAAATTTGGGTTGAGGTTAATGTCCGAAACACAATTCTTTTTGATTCTTGAAGTGAGAGAGGCATTGTTGAGCGGATCTTTAGTGATATGCAGAAATCAGTAGGGAAAGGTGAGTAGATTTTCCCAGGCTTGCCTCGAGTTCTCCAGCACTGTGTGGCGTATTGTCTCGGCAAGCCTCTGGGCTACAGTCACTCTGGCACCCCTAGGGATCCGTCTTAGAACCGGGATATTAATATGTACAATGAGACTATTTGTGACAGAAAAAGATCTGGCCGTCCACGTAGTGTTCGTACGAAAAAGGTGGTCAAAGCAGTAAGGGAAAGAATTCGAAGAAATCCTGTCCGAAAGCAAAAGATTTTATCTCGGGAGATGAAGATAGCGCCTAGAACCATGTCGCATATTTTAAAAGATGACTTAGGACTTGCAGCCTATAAGAGACGTACTGGTCATTTCTTAACTGATAATTTAAAAAATAATAGGGTGGTAAAATCGAAAAAACTACTGAAGCGGTAGGTAAAGGGAGGTCACAGAAAAATTTTGTTTACGGATGAGAAATTTTTTGACAATTGAACAACATTTTAACAAACAAAATGACCGTATTTATGCTCAAAGCTCTAAGGAAGCTTCCCAATTAGTCGACAGAGTGCAACGTG
The DNA here is from genome assembly GCA_037179445.1 of Phengaris alcon alcon. Lineage (NCBI taxonomy): Eukaryota > Metazoa > Arthropoda > Insecta > Lepidoptera > Lycaenidae > Phengaris > Phengaris alcon. The sequence goes on along the minus strand of JAYRCH010000310.1, from coordinate 493,600 downwards.
GGCACTATCCGACTTCAGTGATGGTTTGGTGGGGTATATATGAAGGAGTGATTGAGCTATACTTTTATGAAAAAGGTATCAAAACATCGGCACAAGTGTATCAAGATACCATTCTTGAGAAGGTAGTGAAGCCCCTCTACAACACCATGTTCAATAACCAAGAATGGTCCTTCCAGCAAGACTCGGCGCCGGGTCATAAAGCTCGGTCTACGCAGTTATGGTTGGAAACGAACGTTTCGGACTTCATCAGAGCTGAAGACTGGCCGTCGTCTAGTCCCGACCTTAATGGATTATGATTTATGGTCGTTTTTAGAGAGTACGGCTTGCTCTAAACGCTATGATAATTTGGAGTCCCTAAAACAATCCATACGATTGGCAGGAAAGAATTTTCCCATGGAAAGAGTGCGTGCTTCTATTGATAACTAGCCTTAACGTTTAAAGGACTATTGCAGCCAATGGAGACCACTTCGAATAAGCTTTTTTATATTTTAAATTGTTTTATATTTATGTATTAAACTAAACACACTGTAAAAGTAATAAATGTTATTTGCAATATAATTTTTTTTTCTTTGTTTCAGTATTTATGGCAAGACTAGGTAGATTCTAAAAGTAATTCTCATGAGTTCCTGCTCAAGTGATAGGAACATATCCTACAATTTGAAGGCACATAATAATTGTAGTCGCAAAGTACATGGACACGTAGCAATGACGGTATTAAACATCTTTCAGTTCCATTGCACCCTGGGATAAAACACTGGCGTTGTGTGCTTGGTGATCGGATATAGTTTGGCAAAAATATATCGTTACTACAAGATATTACATCCGAGCTCTCCCTTCTTCTTGTGAGGTTGATATCTCCTAAGGACTGCTTGCTGCTACTGGGTCCCGTTCGATCATCCATCCCGTCAGTCCTTCTCCAACAAGTGTGACAGAGATATGTTGTTCTTGCCAACTAAAAGACAAATAAAATAATGCATATAGTAAAAAAATAATATTTCATTTTGAATGACATGATACTTTAGTATTATTTTATGGTATATTTTTAAAAACTAAATATAGTATAGTTAAGAGTACTAATATAATATTTATATTACTAATATTATAATTAATACCTGACGGAGTGCTATCTGCTGTGCAATCATATTTCTAATAGCCGCTTTAACATAATGGAGAATAAATACATAAATATTATTTTTTAACAGACTAACCTTGATGCCTTGGCACCTTGAATTTCAGCAGCTTTGAACCTATCGTCATTTTTTTTAATCATAAATATATCAACATCAGGAATATTATCAGACTGCCTTTATAAATCATTTATCACACATAGCTAATCGGAATTAAGTTACAAATTTTTTTTAGCAGTAAATTTTCAATATTATTGACAAGTCACGTGTAATAGCCGTAAACGCTGTACCGTTGTTAAACCATAGATGATAAGTAGTACTACTGAGATATTGAACACAGATTAGTGATGGCTAGCCGCACAGATGCAATATTATTGCCACAATAGATTTGTCAGTTTCTTCAACAATAAAAGGTACATACTCCACAATTTTACTGACAATTTTTTTTATATAGGCTCAGTCAAGTACATTTCCTCTAACTGCGCGGAATTTAAATAGGAAATCAGAATGATGAGAAGTATGACAAAAGGAAAAAAGTTGTATTGTGTAAGGAAATTGGTTTATTAAATAAAAAAAGCAAACAAAAACAAAACTATGGTTAAAGATGTGTCATTTATAGGTTATGTGTATGTAATTTAGTATATTGTCATTTTGTAATGTAATGTTTAGAGCGTTTTTCTACTTCTCAAGGTAGCGGTTTCTGTAGATTTTTTAATGTATTTATATGTCAAAATGTATACGACTGAAGGACTTTGTATCCATTGTCATGAATAAAAAAATTAAAAAAAAAACAACAATATTGGCAATAACTCTGCCTCCCCCGATATTGTCGGCATATTTCAGAATTTGCGGAAATTCTCAATAATATTGTACAATACGGCAATATGGGGGCCGGCACACATGGAATATAATTGTTAATATGAGCAATAATTATTACCAATGTGTGTGTGTGTGTGGTGTGTATGGCTAGCCATTAAGTAGCTTTAACATTACGTCACAAGTATGGTGACCAATCGTGGCGCGTTCATAGTCACGTGATTTATTTTTAAATTTTATAATTTTTTAATTATTATTAATTGTAGATTTACGCGTTAAATATCAATATTATTAATAATAAAGTTTTAAATACATTAAAAAAATATTTTTTTTTCAAATTCCCAATTATCAGCCAGTGAATGAGCTGATGATGATGAATTATAGGTAAGAAGAAGAAAAGAAGCTAGTAGGTGCGACCACGGCTCTAACTTGACCATTTTTGTACCTATGCATTTCTGGATTTCTATCTGAATTATTTTCTTGTTTCGGCCTTTTTAGACCCTTTTTTTACGTAGTCGGGTTATAGTTTTTTTAACTTATTTTTATTTTGTTATTAATGCACAACAGATGGTGCTACCACAAAATTAGTACTAGCCTACTAATATGACGAAAATATGTTTTTTTAATATTTTTTTTTACTTTTTATCATTAGAAATTTAAAGACTATGGCGTTAATAGCTTTTGCCACATTATTATACCATAATTTATTGATAACACTCAAAACTGATATTTCAGATACATACAAACAGCGGAAATGCTGAAGCCTTCTCTATCAGCGTCCAGCTCGGTCAACACAAACCCGGAAAGCTCTGAGTCTACTGGCAACGTGGAGAATCGCCCACATTTGATGTTGTTACAGAACAGATGTCAGCTGGAAGATTTCCTTCCCGAGTCCGTGAAGATGATGCAGGATTTTTACAGGTTTGTGATTTATTTATTTATTATGAAAACTAGCCCGCTGCTCGTTCGTTCGCCTGATGGTAAGCGATTACCACCGGAGGTATAAGTACGATCTTTAAAACTTCAAACCCATCAATAGGTATCCTCATTAACACGGCGAAACACAAGTGTTCACTCCGGTTTCTCTGTGAGCCGGCCCATACGTGCCTAACTCGGCCGAATTTAATTACCGTGGGAGATCATGGCACTAACTCATAAAAACCACTTCTTCAATTAAATGTGAAAACGTATCTAGATTAAACAAACCTGTGTCAAGTTACTTATGTTAGTAAGATTGAAGGTTTTTGCGTTTAATTTTTTAAATATGAATTCTATATAGTTACTAGCTGTTGCCCGCGGACCCGCCCGCGTAAATACAGTATTCCTCGGGAACAATGTACTTTTTCGGTATAATAAGTATCCTATGTTTAAACCAGAGCTTAAACTACTACGATACCAAATTTCATCAAAATCCGTTCAGTAGTTTTTGCGTGAAAGAGTAACAAACATCCATCCATCCATACAAACTTTCACATTTATAATATTAGTAGGATAACATCAGGCTCTGCGGAAATCCATAGCATACAAGTTATTAATAATATTTCAAGCAATATTCCTCGAAAAAATACCCACAACCTGCTAGCAAATGTGTGAGTGCACGCGTAAGCATGCGTTATCATCAGCAAGTGGGCTCTGCGAACTAAGTACGTTAAGCGAAGTACTTAACTAACTTTGTTCGCAGAGTCCATTTCCTGAGGATGCTCCAGGGTCGGGGCGAAACGCGCGTCGAATTTTGCAACCTGCGTGGTGGTGTGGGACCTTCCACGATCTCGCTGACATTGTTGCTTGTGCGGTGGTGGTGTTTGCACGATCTTGTTTCTTAGTGTACGCATAAGCAGCGTGGGAGGAGGGAGGTGCTTTACGCATGCTTATGCGTGCACTCACACACATTTGCTTGCAGGTTGTAAGTATTTTTTCGCGGGATATTGCTAGATAGAACATTAATTAAATTTTATGAATTTTGTATTTTATAGGAAAGCATTCCATAGATCAAACTTGCAGCTCGAAACAGGAATGTACATGTACAGTGACTCTAACCAGAACAGCATATACGTGGACAATGTGAGCAAATCGTACAACACAGATGTATGTGGCGCTCCGCTGAACTTGTTCCTGTTACCTGAAGTGTTTAGTGATTATGGTAAGGTGTTTAAGTACTTTGATAGAATATTGGGTAGTAATTTTTGTTAGCTAACTGTGTGTATAGAAAGTCGCCCTTAGTATGTAAGAAAACTAAATTTTTATGTTATCTTATACTTTAAACGAGCCAATCTTGTATATATATAATCGTAATCTCGGAAACGGCTGCAAGTTTTCCATGAAATTTAGTATGCAGGGAGTTTTGGGGGAGAAAAATCTAACTAGGTCTTATCCCTGGGAAACTGCCCATTTTTAAGTTATAAAGAGGGTGGACCATGGAAGGCCTCTCTAACGAGTAAACGCTTTTTATTCGTTTATTTACTGGATAAATTACAGAAAAAATTATAAGTAATACTTTGTTTCATTGTGTACCATAAAAATTGTTTTTCTTAATCGAGCTTTAAACACTATTTATTAAACTTTAGTTTTATTAAGCTCTTCCAAATGGCCTTGCAAGGAACAGTGCTCCAAACAAGGCCACTATTTTGAATCAGTCGTTCAACTTAAAAATAGAGATGTAACAATTATTATATCCACTTTTAATAAAACAACATAATATGCTCTTTCATTTAAACAAAACATTTAACGCTTAATATATTTTATAATCTATAAAAACACCATTGTATAACTAAGAATATATTAATGGAAATTATTAAAAAAATTAGTAATGAGTATTATCATAGCACGCACGTAAAATTGTTACGTTCCGCCTGATTTTCTTACCTAAAATGGCCGTGCTAAGGGGTCCGTTCCTTGTAAGGCCAAAATGTTTCTAAGCTAACCCTAACCTAACTCTTATAAAACAAATAAATATTAATAAATTAATATATTATTTTTTTTTAACTTTAGCGGTACGTTTTATAACTAAAAACATACCCTCTTACTAATAAAACTATTAACAACGTTGCTGTCTTCGTCTCATACGTTGGAAATGTCACATAATGGAAAAAGATAGCAACGGTGCTAAAGGAATGTATACGTACAGAACCCTGAGGCCGTTTGTCCACCGCCAGCGTCAACGGGACGTCAACGAGAAAGACGTGACGGCGCCGAAGTAGCGATACATACATTTACTACGCCGTCTGTCCACCGCACGCCCGTCCCGTCAATCTAATCTCGACCAGATATAATCTCGTTCTAGTTGACGCTCCGTTGACGGTGGCGGTAGACAAACGATAAGCGGCCTTAGTGTGCGAGTACAACGCGCACTTAACAGTTAATTTTTTGGTACTTCTTTATGTTAGTTATACAAAAAAAAAATCTTAATATTGATGATAGATCTAAAAATAAACACTTTTGTCTGTAAATGAAGCCTGACTTTATTTCGCCATTAGTTTTTTCCCAATTTTTTAAATTAGTGCCATAAAATAATTTATTTTTTTCTCTCTTGATCCATCAATCGAATTGGGTCGATTACAGAAATCTATAATCGGCTGATTAAGTAGGATATATTTATAAAAATAAAAGAAAAGAATATATTATTATACTTTTATCAATGATTTCCTAGTTAACACAAATATGTTTCACTATGTCAAAAAATATTAATTTCCAGAGAACAAAGACATATTCCGCGGTCACCCCTCATTCGAGTCATTAGCCAAGCGCCTTCGATGGATGATACTCGGTGTCAACAGACATCAAGTGACCAACGTCCCCAATTTATCAGAGAAAAGCTGGCACCAGTACTGCAGTAAAGCTTGGGAGACCATACGAAAGTGTACATTCTTTATGGAGTATGAACGATTTTTACCATAATAAACGTATGATGGTATGTTTCTTTTTTATATACCTTAATTTTTTTTCAAATGCCAACCGTCAGCAAGCTAGCGTGGTACAGCCTATCCCTCCTCATTTAGTTGGTAATCGAGCAGATAACCTTGATGGTAAGTGATATGTATGGTGTAGTTGCCTTTATTCTACATTTCAATACTATAAAACCTGTGGTTTAAAATCGTGATCTGCTGTGTAAAGTTTGAAATAAAAAAAAATACGTATTCGTGCCTTTTAAAAAGGAGGATGGGCATTCTGGTCTACCTACTCAATACACAAAAGCTGTATGTCATTAGAAATCAGTAGTGACGTGTGCATATTACACGATTCACACCGGCTTAGCGTTTAATTAAGATACATTAACTATGAAAGTACAGTTTGAAACTCCGTAACCTACAACATTGACTTAAAGATCATGAATATTTGTACTTATTTGCGGACACGACAATTTTTTGTCCGAGGTACTAAATTTCTTAAGATAAGTAGGTATTAAAACTAAGTTCTGCAACAGATCTAACATTTACAGGCTAGGGCTTCCCTTTGATTGAGAACCAGCTTTCGCTACTGTTAGAAAGTTCTGTTTGTACTTTTTTTTTGTATCGCCATAAGAGCGTAAGCATGCTTTTTTAGACGCCATAAACAAAAAGTTAAAAGCTTTTATGTCCTTTTGTTTGGGCATACTTACATAATTTGGACTGGGGAGCGTGGAAAAGTTATGTTTTATCGTGGGAAAGCCATGTTTCTTTTATTTTTAGTTAAATTTGCTTATGTTAGTGATAAATAGGGCTAATTACCCTCCACAAATACTGTCCAAATATACTTAAGATAATGTAAAGTTAGCTCATAGTACAGAGAAGAAAAGTACAGGTTTTTTGTTTTTGACGTGTAGCACTAAACCACTATTAGTCACTTAAATTTGGTCAATTAAGGTGGTGTGTCAAGTGTCATATTAAGTACAAGAAATGTCCTGTCCAATGACATACAGCTTGTTCGTATTGAGTAGGTACACAGAGTTCATAAGTTTCTGCCCATCCTCATTTCACTTTAATTTTATCTTAATGTGTATCTTTTAGAATTGTTTAATACATTTATCTAAAGAAAAATAAAAAGATAGGAACACAGGTGGTCTTTAAATGAAAACACATATCAAAGGGCAAAAAGTTTACTTTCTTCAAGCATTTATATACTGGTAAAATTGTAAATTGGTAAAATACAAAGATACTACCTATAATACCTATAATAAACAGTTGATATACAATTCGTTTAAATAAAGAGAGTGACTTAGACAATTGAAATCTGCATACGATACGTAAAGTGATCATATGTGGACTTAATTTGTTTCATTTTTTTTAACCAACTACTTAATACTTATTATGTTGTGCACCAAAATAGATACGCGCCTTAATTAATAATTTTGTTGAATAAATGTTATTATTATTATTGTTATTAATAATTATTCTTTAAAATGTAGTTACACAACATTCGTTTGTATGGACAATTGGATACATATAAATGGCGCACTTATCTGTATACATTTAAATCAAAATTGGAGCTAGTGCTTGTGATTTTACAATATTTATGGTTGGAACTTGAAATGTCTTTGTAAACTTTTCTACTACCAAAATTTTTATAACGTGTCCTATTAAAAAAAGGGTTTGAGCGAAATGGAGTCTGAATTTGTACCCTCCCTTTAAGTGACTGCGTTATACCTACGTAAGAATTATGAATATTAAATAATGTTGACTCCTTTTTAACCGACTTCAAAAATGGAGGCGGTTATTTTCACTGGTAGACGCTAGCTATGAGAGGTTTTCGGCGTTGCTCGGGCGGTTTGTACGCGTGTTGGTAAACACTGGCCAGCCTCCAATGTTCCGGGTACCCAGTAGCGTTCGCGTCTCTCCAGATCGTAAAAGGTGGCGCCAAAGTCGGTATAGTATACGATTTCTTAGTGTACGGGTGACGCATTTTTGGAATTTTAACGCCCTTCGAGTCTTTCGAACTATCGCTCTGCACGGAATTAGGATTTCCAGCTTTGAAGGCGAATTTGTAATCATCCTTCACTATTTTATCTGTCATTGGTCTCGCATTACATGAGGTGCAATGCCTATGTTTTGTGTTAGAATTGTTTTTAGAGGTGCTCGATCCCAAAGATTCGTTGGGCGAACTGTGTTTCAGTTTTCCTTGTGCCAGTGGTGTTTTATCGTAAGATTCTAGACTTTGATTAGAATTATCTTTACTGTTACTATTTTCCTGTTTTGTGGATTTTGAGGTAGAACTTTGGACAGAGTGTGGAGTACCGCAACCGTTTTTGCCATCGCATAGATCCTTTTTCGATCCGTTTGAACTTTTTCGACTATCCGGTCTCGATTTGAAATTAACATCGTGCTGCGGACAATTTTGCACTTCACAGGAATCTATTTTTCTTTCTTTGGTCATATCTTTCTCGAAATATGGAACGCTGTGTTTGCCGTCGTCGACAATTTGGTTTTTATTGAATATTGAGTACGCGTGTTCCCCCATACTTTCGTGGACCCCCTCTTTTGGAGTATGGACCATAGTGAAGACAGCGGGAGCCATGGAACCGTTCGATCCATCGATATGCTTGGGCGGTTTCGGTGCCTGTTTTGTATCATTGGATTTGAAATCCCAGCATATGGCTAGATCCATTAACGATAGTGGTTTATTATATTGACCACCCAAAGCAAGCACTGATGTAGCAGGACGTTGCTTGCTATTGTTTTCGTCTACAGTTTTTTTGCCCTCGCACGTCTTGGGTCTATGGACACGCATTTTCGTGCAGCACGTAGGCCCCGAAGCTCCGTAACCTTTCCAACCTATAGCGTAGGGTTTGACTATAATATCCGAATCTCTGTGCTCACCGACTTTTGGTAAAAGTCTATATCCTAAAGTGTCAGGTAAAGGTTCATGTTCTAAATTACCGGTGTGCATCTTTTTAGCGAAATTGAAATTTTGAACGACATTTACGTAAGGCAATTTTGTGCCGGCTTTTTTGTTTAATTTCATATTTTCATCTTCTTCGTAGTTTTTAGCATTCTCGTCTACTATTCGCCAGAATTTATCATGTGGGTCCTCTTGAGGCCCGTGTAATTTTTCGACTGCGTCTTTAACTAGTAGGTCGTAGCTCTCGTGTCTTTTGTCTTCATCAGTTACGGCTCCCGGAACATAGGGTCCGTTACCGTCGCCGTCTATTGGATCTATTTTCTTGTTAAGTTCCAAAGGATCTTCGTCTTTTGTCACTTCTGGACTTTGCGCTTGAGATTTTATATCTTGATCCTAATTATTTATCACAGACATGCAAAAAATGGTGAAAATAATAATTATTTGATTTTGGATTAATTAACTTGAAAATAAATCTTCAGTACAATTTAACGTTAAATTTCTTTTTCGGTTTGTTTTTGTGGAATGGGCATTCGTTAGGCTGAAATAAAAAAATGGTTAGTCTAAGATAAAAGTAATTAAGGCATAATTTTTAATTCAGGAAAGAGGAAACTTTTAAGTTTTACATTTAACATTACGTAGGTATTGCGGCAAATTTTTCATTTTTTCGGCAATATTTTCATGCTCAAACACTAAAATATATAATATTTGAACGTATCAACAACCATGTTTCTGAGATGAATTTGTCGGTACTTTATTGTTGGTTTATTTGATTAGCGCTATTGGCTTGATAACTTGTTTCCGATCAAAAAAGTGACAATATACCTAGTCTTGCCATAAATACTTTCAGTATTTATAAAGAAAAAAAAATCTATTGCAAATAACATTTATTACTTTTACAGTGTGTTAATTTAATACATAAATATATAACAATTTAAAATATAAAAAGCTTATTCGAAGTGGTGTCCATTGGCTGCAATACAGTCCTTTAAACGTTGAGGCCAGTTATCAATACAAGCACGCACTCTTTCCATGGGAAAATTCTTCACTGCCAATCGTACGGATTCTTTTAGGGGCTCCAAATTACTATGGCGCTTAGAGCAAGCCGTATTCACTAAAACTGATCATAAATCATAATCCAGCGGATTTGAGAAAAAAAGCGAAGATTGGGACTAGACGACGGCCAGTCTTCAGCTCTGATGAAGTCAGAAACGTTCGTTTCCAACCAAGACTGCGTAGACCGAGCTTTATGACCCGGCGCCGAGTCTTTCTGGAAGGACCATACTTGGATATTGAACATGGTGTTGTTAAGGGGCTTCACTACCTTCTCAAGAATGGTATCTTGATACACTTGTGCCGATGTTTTGATACCTTTTTACAAAAGTATGGCTCAGTCACTCCTTCATAGCTAATACCCCACCAAACCATTACTGAAGTCGGATAGTGCCCACGTTGCACTCTGTCGACTAACTGGGAAGCTTCCTTAGAGCTTTGAGCATAAATACGGTCATTTTGTTTGTTAAAATGTTGCTCAATTGTAAAACTTTTCTCATCCATAAACAAAAATTTTCTGTGTCCTCCCTTTGCGTACCGCTTCAGTAGTTGGTTTCGATTTTACCACCCTATTCTTTTTTAAATTATCAGTTAAGAAATGACTCGTACGTCTCTTATAGGCTGCAAGTCCTAAGTCATCATTTAAAATACGCGACATGGTTCTAGGTGCTATCTTCATCTCACGAGATAAAATCTTTTGCTTTTGGACAGGATTTCTTCGAATTATTTCCCTTACTGCTTTGACCACCTTTTTCGTACGAACACTACGTGGACGGCCAGATCTTTTACTGTCACAAACAGAGGAGGTCTCATTGTACCTATTAATAGCCCGGTACATAAACATTTTACTAATACCAAGCGTATTGAGTTTTAAAAATTGCATTTGGCTCCATACCTACTTTGTGTAATGCAATCACAGCGATTCGGTTCTCTTTATCACCCCACTCCATTTTAATATCGCAAAATATTGTGCAATGTATTGGCGGCAAAATGAGAAAACCTAATAAACAATCATATAAAAATTACAGATTCCAAATTCAAATGTAATATTTTGTTTATTTTTAATTGTAACAGTATTTATGGCCAGACTAAGTTTAACATAACTGTCGATATAATGCGGTATAGACGATATTATGCGAATAGATAAACTACTGACAAATTCACCTCAGAAACCGAGCATTACTTTATCTAGATTTTTTGTAAAATCTTCTGAAAACGGGCATTAGTAATTGACTTTATAATCAGTCATTTTTGGTAAAAAATGTAATCACCGTAAGATTATCGACTGCATTATCTTATCTTTAGCGGCCAGGTGTTAATTTATCAACGAAAACACCTTCTACTTGTGTATCATCACGACATTGTACATTGTAGTGAGGCGTTTAACTAAGTAAAACAGGGTCTTAAACTATAAAATCGGATCGAGTTTACGGATTAATGGTCGAGTTTAAAAATTTAAATGGCATTTTAAGTTTTTGTTTCACAAAGCGCAAATTATATAATATTATATGCCCGTAATAATTCATGTCACTTCTATTTTTACTATTGCTATAGTAGCACTTACTCTGCTACTTATTAAACAAAATTAAAAAACAGTTTTATTACTACTTAATTTATATTTTCTTACTCAATTCGCAAAGAAACTAACATTTTTATTAATTTGTTAGCCTTACTGAATACACACAGATCACTTACGACTTAAGGCATAGGCAAAATAAACAATGAACCTTCCTTCTAACCGGTCAAACTTACTCTGTACTCGTCAAGTTTCTTATCGTTGGCAATTGTCTTCGCTTCAGCGCGCCTGCGCGGCGTCACCTTGGCTCGCTGTTCACGCAAATGAAGCCAATCCGAGAACCGGCTATCCGGTGGTTCCTTTGATAGTTCCTCAGCTACAAAACAATATGTATTGTAAACAAGTATAAAGGGTATAATTAAGAGGAGATTGAGGCAAATAAAGTCTATATGCGATAGATAATAATATTATTATGTATACTTTATTTGACGTAGTGTCGCTATTATAAGTAAACATTAGGTATTCCTACCAAGTAGTTTTTGATAAATGAAGTAGGTACCTAAGTATTTTATGATTCAGGGTTCAGTTTGTAAACAGTTTAAATTTTTTTTTATTCATTCACAATTAAATCTTTTGAATAAGAAAATTCTGAATATTCTAGAAAACTAGATTTTAATTTTCCTACGTAGGAAACAGTAGGTCGATTCTGCGGTCGATGCAAAAAATGACGCACGAGTGACGTCACAGCAGTTGAAAATATATGAAGATAAATATAAAATTGATTTTACTAACTTAAATACTGCGTTTATGTTGTTCATTGCGTTCATTGTTATAAAAAAATGTCTCAAATAACACAAGGATTTGAACAGTAATTATTGTTTTTTAATCATAGCAAAAAATCATAGCGTTTTTTTAGTCCTGTCAACTTTATAATTTAGCAACTGATTACTGTACTTTTTACATTTTTCTGTCCATATTAACGTTGCCTTTCGGAAAATATAAGAATTATGAATGATTTAAAACATATGCATGTTTCCCTATTTGCTTACATAAACAGCGTTTAAGAGAGATAAAATGTAACGGAGTCTTCCTTATGCATTTATTTGCTTTTGCCATTTTTATTGCTTGACAAATGTAAAGCTTGTAGCGTGCAGTATATTAATAAAACGCTATGACGTCAGCAAGTTTTTAAGTTTAGGGCAAGTTGTCGTATCATGTAAACTGCTGCTGAACACGATACCTACTTACCTACTAGGAAAAGTATTTTTTGCATATACTTTTCAATGTTACATTTTAAATTGTAGAGCTTTCATAAGTTAAATTTTCGAAAGCACTCAAAACCATAACCATTAGATACTTAGGTACCTACTTTCAACAAAACTGTTATATTAAAGTTTACATAATAAAATCGAAATTATCATGGATGATAAATGAATGCTATGGAAAATTGACTAAATCATTTTACACAACATACCTAAAGGTAGCCTTCAGATCTATGCGACTGCGACGCGATACCCCAACCTGCGACCGAAACCGGGTCGCGGGACCGTGTGATCCGTATGAGCGCTGGTTGGCTCCGAACATGAGGCTCGTAAGAACTTACAGACTTACTAATGTAGTACCTACTTACCAACTTGCTTGGTAATCTTTCTCGGTAAGTCCCACGTGCCGGTATAATGTCCGAAGCACTTGGAAGCCCCCCGCGGCGCGCCCGGCAGGAACCGGCCGTTTATGTCGCATATCGGCCGCGGGTCCGGGCGCATCTCTATAGGCCGAGGGCGGCTTGGCGCCCAACGCGGGACCTCCCAGTTGCCGAGCCGGCGTGGTGCTGTTTCCTTGTTGAACTGTGAATGTTGAAATTGTGGCAAACTACGTTTTTTTATCTCTTATCCAAAAAAGTATTAGGTCATTAGATATGAAATTGGCGTTTTGTAAAGGAGGAACATAAAGTCGATTTTTTTTAAACATAATATATTTATTTAATCAAAATATATACCATTGCTATCTATGCACTTTTGCCATCTCATATGTAGTTCATTGATTCCTTTACTAAAAAAACCATTCGGACAGGAATCAATAAAACCTTTGAAGGCGCTTTGGACTGCCCCATCGGAGTTGAATATTTTCCATTGCAAGAAGTTATTCAAATTTCGAAAAAAATGGTAATCTGTTGGAGCAACGTCCGGGGAGTACGGTGGATGTCTTAGACATACCAATTGAAGCTACTCGAATTTGGTAGCCGTCTGTTGTGCAGTGTGTGGTCTAGCGTTGTCCTGAAGCAGCAGTGCCTAGAGCGAATGACTAACCTCGGTTGTTTAGCAGCTAGCTTTTCCATCATGATTTGCAGTTGCTGGCAATAGACATCTGCCGTAATCGTCTGGAAAGATTTAGAAAGCTGTAGTAAACGACACCGGCACTAGTCCACCAAACGCTCACAAGTAACTTTTTTTGAGTCAATTTTCGCTTGGGGCAGGCTTTGGCTGGTTCGCCAGGGTTCAGCCGATGCGCTGAGCATTTCCGATTATCGTACAGGGTCCACTTTTCATCACAGGTAATGATTCGATTTAAAATCCTTTAATTTTTGTGCCGGTTGAGTAAAAAAAAACGTAGTAGTCGACGCGCGTTTGTCGGTTTCCGACACTCAATTCATGAGGTACCCACCTTTCAAGCATTTTCATCTTCCCAATTTGCTTCAAGTGGATTAAAACAGTTTTATCACTAACTCCGCAGCCTGCAGCTAACTCGGACGTGGTTTACGATGGATTCGCTTCCACGATAGCCTTCAATTCTTCATTATCAACTTTGGTCTCCGGCCGTCCACGGGGCTTGTTCTGCAGTTCGAAATTTCCAGAACGAAAACGTCGGAACCAAAAATGCACTGTGTTTTCTTTTGCGACACCGCCGCCATACACATAATTAATCCTTTGAGCCGTTTCTGAAGCACTGGTGCCACGGTGGAACTCGTACTCAAAAATAATACGATATTTCAAGTTTTCCATTTTGTATACAGAGTGACGCAAAGAAAAAACCAAAAGAGGAAAAAACAAATGAGTTACGGTTTTCGAAACACAAATGCATGAGTAAATAGCGGTGTAAATTTGAAATTGGAATTCCTAACCAAAGAAGATATATTTGAGATCAAAGTGGCCAGTACGACAAAACGCCAATTTCATATGTAAGGACCTAATATTACGTTTGGTTGAGTAACATTGTACTATGTGATAATTGTGCATAATAAGACGCAACGTGGCAAAGTAATTACCGAAATTTTTGCCCGACTCTAAAGTCTAAACTACTACCATACCAAATTTCCTCAATATCAGTTCAATTGTTATTGCGTGAGAGAGCAACAAACATCCATACATTAAAACTTCTGAGTTTATAATAACTTTTGCCCACTGCTCCGCCCGCGTAAATACAGAATATGTACTGTTTCGAGATAAAAGCAGTCTAAACGTTATTCTAGGGCTTAAACTACCACCACACCAAATGTCATCAAAATCCGTTCAGTAGTTTTCGTGAAGGAGGTAACAAATATCCGTCCATCCATCCATCCTCACAAACATACTTTATAATAAACTAGCTGACCCGACACGTTGTTCTGTCTTAAATATGAACTGGAATGAATAAATAACTACACCTATGCAACCTACGTCCTAGTCATACACCTACAGCTTTTCCATTATTTCTCACCGTTTAAACCTTCTCTGAACTTCCACAATTATTTCAAGACCAAAATTAGCCAAAGCCGTCCAGCCGTTCTCGAGTTTTAGCGAGACATTCGATTTGCAATCCATTTTTTACATCCCTCGGGAACGGAATAAAAAGTATCCTGTGTCCGTCTCCTGGTTCTAATCTATTCATTCATTCGAGATCCATCATCGGACAATTAGTACGCCTTAAAAGTCGAACTAGTGGTACAAAGACATTTGCTTATGGCACTTGTCAATCTGTTCGTTTCGATTTGGGTAATGATAATTGCCTGACTCACAATATGGAGAACTGATACCACTGATGAATCGGATCATAATCAAAATGGAGAAGCAGAAACCGAAAGAAACAGAAAAAGAAGCATTAACTTCGATTAACTTTTTTCAGCATAAAAGTATTATAATTATTATGACACATTTCTTTCATTGTCGTCCCCAATGAAAATTTTCGAGTAAGGGTCAGTGCACACTGTGACGATACGCGACGTACGTGGCGCTGCATTTTTAAAATAGCTATTCAAAACTGAACTTTATTTACAACATCAAAAGATAGGTAGGTTTCATATGACGTCAGTCATACACTGCACATCGCTGTGCAACGCGGTGCAACTTGACATTCGAACTCTTTTAATAAAATTAAAATTTGAATAGCTATCTTAAAAATGCACCGCTATGTCGCGTATCGTTTCGTTTCGGTATGAATCGGACCTAAGTATTCAAATGAGCTAAGATTCACACGAGATACACATCGAATCGGCCACATAAACTCTCATGAGATCGAGTCACAAACAGATCGTAAATAAAACACGCGGAACCGCAGCCGATGAAGGGTGGCACGCGACAGTCACGTGCTACGGAATTAAAGTTTCATCACACGCGGACCCCTATTGATGCTGAATTTTTAATGACAACAAAACGAATAATATATATGTTTATAGACATCGACGACGTGTGATTTTCTTAATGGTACATATAGGGCTGATGAGCTACGACGTTCGCCCCCCTTGCGATGATGAAGCAGCGATTACACCCGTAACATCGGTATTACGTAACGGAGGTATCGCAAGTGCGTTAACGGTCTTTAATGTTGTTTTTATGTAGGTGTGCCTTTCTTAAGGGCCAAACTGGCCAGCCAGCCAGAGACGACCCCTGTCATTCAGTGGTCAAGAGCGTTGGTGCTCAAGCAGAACAAAAAGTTTTTGTGTGTTCCTGGGTCATGTATGTGTATCAATGTGTGTATAATATAATAAAAAAAATTAAGTATATGTATAAAATAAAAGTATTAAATATAACTTCCCGTTGTTTTCGAGTACTTAGCTCGGGGCCAGATTGACTTGGTGTGAAGATTATTGTTAAATCCAGCGCCAGTACGTATGACTGTCATCAGTGTCAATCGTGTCAATTATTTTTAGTTTTTGCCTACACTGTAGGCAAAATAGTGTCAAATTAAAGCCGCTGTAAAACTGTACAGGGGGCGTATTACAAGCTCTTAATTCCAGTCAGTTTACGCCATGAAACAAACTGGCTTGCATTTTCGTATTATGATCACTTATTGCCAGCAAGTCAGCAGTCATGTGGACACTTGACTTACTTCTGCATTGAAACTTGCGTGGTATTTTCGTATTATGACAAAACATTTGACATTAGCTGGCTTGTTTTTACGTCAAAACTGCTTTTACAAATCCATTCAGTTTACCCCACAGTTCATTAGTTTTTATTGACTTGTTTATATTATAGCGTTCTCTTTTAATATTTTTATGAGTATCTATAACGTAAAATATCGCTAAAATAATTGCGAATATTTGTTTATTTTTAAGACATAGGTTTTATTCATGGGTTCATAGAAAATAAACATGCTGTGACGACTGACGAGTTAGAAAAATTCGAATTTCTAGAAATAATACTATACACGAGACTGGTGGTTCACTAAGCAATTCACGATTCCTAATAATTTCAATCAACAATAATTATTGAGATCATAATTTATAAAAGAATTTGCACTTTTCAAATCATCTACAGTCCGGTCAGATCAGTGTTGCCACACCAGATTCCGAGGGCAAATAACTGTGAATTCCTTTTTCCAAAATCTTCGTAACCATATCTTTACAATAAATTGTATTACCGGTAAAAGGGGGCTATTTGGTGGAAAATTAGCCCCTTTTTTAAATATGTGTATACAAAAACGATGGATGGCTATTTTATCAACATAGAAGATTATTTTCATGAGTAGCCCTAAAAAAATTTCTTTTTATAACTATTATTACAACTGTACATATTCTATTTATAGTTAAAAATATATTACTTTTAAAATGACGTTCCAAATTTCGGCCCATATCGCATTATTGCATCATCCAAAAATAGCATTATTCAAAACGGACTGTAATTACGTCGAATTTGACGTTTCCGTACGTCACCTTCATGCTCGTTTATAGCAGTCAGCGACAACCAAACCAGGATGAATCCAGTCAGAACGAAATGTCGTTGTAATACGAAAAAGAACTAGGCACTTTAGGGCCGTATATTGAATTGCCTGGAAAGCTAGTTTTAAAAAAAATCATAATACAGCCCCAGTCCGCTTTAATTTATACTATTGGCAAGCAAGCAAGGCTGGATGGTCAGGATCCCCCTTTTAGCTTACAGCATTAAACCAATTTGTTTAATGCTCTATCGTCGGGACAAAATTAAGAGCCCTCCTATTCTCAGGCTGTCGCTGTCTCTGCTAGCCAAAATGACAAGGACAGCGTGTGACTTGAGCGTCACTTAATTTAACTATCGTTCCAGTATTCGGCCGTATGCCATTTAGATTGAGTCTGTCTTTAATGCCGACAGATCAAAATTGAAGTCTAAAATTAGTTTCAAATAAAATTCATGCATTCAACATCTCCTTGATATTTATAAACAATTTCTAACCAATTAAATTCTTACACCACTACAAACTTTCAAACTTATTATAATTACAAACCCAATGGTTACATTAATTAAATTAAAAAAAAAACTCGTTCAAATGTGTCACGCGATTGATCAGGTGTCACATCTTACCCCTAGCATTGTTCGGCGCGTCATAATCATCCCCATACTAAGGGGTTGCAAATTATTATTTACCCCATATACGTCACTCGGGTGTTTGACTAAATTTAAATACCCGCAATAATTTAGAATTATCTCGTCGCACCCCTTTTGTGTTCATTGAAAATATTGCAAAAGCTTTAGAGCAATTATAAATATAAATTTATCAGTAAGTAATTACTCAAAGTTGAAAAATGTCTAAAAATAGCTGATAAGAATATTTTCTTTTATCCCTTATTAATCCTTTCTATGAAAGCCTATTTTCTTTACGTATGGCCGTGAAATTCAAATATACCTATTAGCTAAAAGCTGATCTATATTTAGATTACAGTCCATTGTAAAAGTTAACAATTAAACTTTCGTTTACATTTGCTTTCGTTTCCTTTTAAATAAATATTTTAAACGTTGCTATCTCTGTCTGATGCGTTGGAAAAGTCACTTAACAGATAAAGACAGCAATGTTGTTTAAGTTATCCATTGTGTAAATCTTTTTATTAGTAAGGGGGTAAAAGTATGTCTAAATTTAGCAAATGATACATCGTGTGGGCTGTGTGCCTATTTTTATAGTCCATTTTGAGGTTAGGCGTTTAGGCCCAAGTCGGCTTGGTATCGTGGAGGTATTCGCTTCCGCGAATTGAGTCACGCAAGTGGTTTATAGACTATGAGTATGTATATTATGATTTTTTATGAGTATGTATATTATGATTATGATTTTTTTGTTTACTCATGATCGGAGTGAATAACAAGTAGTAGAGAGGGCATCGGCAATTTTTTGTTTTACATCAAACCCAAAAAAAGATAATTAATTCTTGTTCGACGTTAGTTACTATATACAGGTTGTTTTTTCAGTCAGCGGCCAAACTTTTAAGAGTGAATATAGGTACTCTTGAATATAAGCAACTTTTACTATGTAATCAACTTTCCTACTTAAAAAAAATCTGCTGTTTATTAACACTTTCACAGTCCACGGTATCCAAACGGATACGAAAACTTGGTTACCGGGGAGTCCATGTATCCAAAAGGATGCATTGGCACTGAATTCTAGAGAATCTTTAAAATCTATTTAAATTTGTACTTATGTAGCGTCTCAAACTCGATGACTAAAGTTATTTGAGCAATGTGATGTTATGCTCACGTGTATACATATGCCACTTGTAGTCATTTGATCCTAAGTGTATCCAAATGTCTACATTTGAATTGTATCCAATAAGTCCATGTATCCATTTTGATATATTTTCGCGGCAAGGCTTCCAACCGCTGGTCAAAGACTACACAATAAAAAAATGTAAGAAATTTATTTTACATGTATTGAATTCCAAAATACAGACCATTAGTACATATTGGACAATAAAGTTTGACTCATCTACAACACCCTGAGGGCAGCCGAACTGGCGCGAAACAATCCTCGCAGTGTCCGCTATGATACATCTCTTCATCTTTTAGATATATATATTCATTAGGGAGCCATTCGAAAAATAGATCGACTCTTATTACTTGTGGTATATTTATAGCATATAGTTCATTTTTCACTTCTTCAATCTATAACATAAAATAGAAGAATACAAATAAAAATTCAACGAAAGTAAAAGTCAGTCGAAAGAAACCATGATGTTACATTTTCCAGGACACTATCTTCCGGAAGATTATAAATGATATCGAAGCTTGACTGTAAAAACTTTGTTACTCTAAGCAGACATATGGAGTATAATTTTCGAGGCTGACGAGTAAAATGATAATAATTCATGCTGGTATTCCTATAGTATTCTTGCACAAATCAAAATTTTGTTTTACATATTATCTACACGCTTGTCGTGTCATCTTGACGTAAGTATTTCCCCAATAAAACTATTACACCAAAAAGTTCATACATATATTATTATTAGCTAATGGTAGACAAAATAACAATCATGATAAAAATATATCTTGCAATGCTTACAATGAGTCGTTACTTGCAGTGCTTTTCGGCGTGCCAAAAATGAACTACTTCCGTGACTGATAATTTTTTTGTAGCAACCGAAACATCTTCCTCTTTGTCTACGTTTTCCGGTTACAATGGGCTTTTTCACCAATTTATGTTTGTTTGAAGATGATGATGATGATGATTCAGGCACAGAATTTAGCATTGACAAGAGTCTCTCATAAAATATTGTAAATTTTTTTTTTATAATATTTTCTTTTGCTCGTAAAATAGATATTTTTTTATTAATATTGATTTCGTTGTATATTATCACGGAATTTACAATAGCCACAGTAATCAGGTCAAGCGCAACTTTTTTGTACCATATTACAGATTTTCGAACCGGATTATTGTAGCTTGATAATTGATCAGACAAATCAATTCCTATTTTTAGTTTATTGTAATCTAATACCATATCAGGCTTCATAACTGGCTTTCTACCATCACTTAAGTTCATTGCCTTTTCGTGACATGTGGATAACATCAGAACTTCACGTTGATCCATCCACTTTATTACCGTTATAGTATTATTTCTTTGCATTGCTGCGAACTCACCTTTCATCAAATGACTTTTTAATACATCTTCTGGAAATCCTTTTCTATTCTTTCTTAATGTTCCAAGTAAATCTGTATGACGCCCCTTTAGATATTCTGCTAAAGGTAAACTTATGTAGTAATTGTCTGGTACAATTAATCAGCCTTCATCCAACAAGTTTTCTGCTAAATTCAATACTATACTTCCGGGTTTATCCAAATTATGAAGCTGATAACTTTTACCTGCATAGATTTCATAGCTCCATGTAAAACCATTGTCTGCACAGAGTTTATAAATTTTAACACCATATTTATGTGCCTTTTGTTGTATGTACTGACGAAATGATAACCGTTCTCGAAAGGGTACCATTGATTCGTCCACAACCAAATTTTGGCTGTATAAATTTGCCACCCATTATTGATTATCATATCAAGTAATGATTTAATTTTATGTAACCTGTCTTCTTTATCACAGCTCAAATTGTCCACGATGATCCACACGATCCACGATTGTCCACATCCAATTGATGCCAACAACGCAACAATAGATTAAAAACGATTATATGACATTTTTATTTGATGAAGTAATGGATCAAAGTACAAAATGTCTTTCTTCCAATAAGATTCAATCGTTGGGAAATCTAATATGCCAGTTAGAAGTAAAATACCCAAAAAAGTTTTCATTTCCTTTTTCTCAACGTCCATCAACGTCTCTCCATCTTTTGAAACGACTATAGGGCTTCAGTACGTTGCGTTTTATGCGTCTCCCATAAATATTGGTTTGTTCAACCAGTAGTGATATGACGTGCACATCAATTATTTTGGTAAATAATTGATAAATATCTATATCTGGGTCGATAGTTGATTGACGCCTAGCGCCACACCACCCAAAAAAATATTCGCCACATAAATCATTTACTTCACTTGACCATTCCTGATGAGCCCTGGGATCTAACACTGAGGATATATTTGGATTACATTCTTCGTCAAAACCTCCTACGAATTGTATTATATCACTCATACTCTCAAAATTTCTACATGAATTGTTATCAGGAGTACAACCATCTTCATCTGAAAACTCGTAATCACTATTTTATAAAATTTGTAACAGTTTACTATTATCCGCCATGTAATGCAAAACGGACAACAATAACAACACCATGGACTGCACCCAATATTTGACTTTGTCAAAATGATTAGTAAATAGACATTATTAACTAATATAACTTACTTATAGTTATTATCTATTTTGAAGTGGTCCTCAAAAAGATTGAATGATTAGCCATAAGTACTCCTTAGAACAGGTTAGTAATAGGTTTAAGTGTGTCCAAGTGGATTCACACATATTTATAGTTTCAAGTCCCAGTATCCATATGGATACAATTGTAAAATACACACTAAAGCATATAAAAATTACTTAATAAAATAATAATCCTTATAATCCATTATAAATAAATACTTTACAATGAATATTGGAGTGGACTCGAGGGACTAGATTTTGTTTTTGTATGGTGGACTGTGAAAGTGTTAATCTACAAAAGTGCTATGGCATAGATAGCACTTTTGCCGGAAACACCTGATTTTTACCCATAGTAAAAGTTGCTTATATTCAAGAGTATATTTACTCTTAAAAGTTTGGCCACTGACTGAAAAAACATTCTGTATCAGTATTTTTAAAATAAAATGAACCAGGAAAGTAGCAGAAGGATCGCCTGGTGATAAGCGATTACCGCCGCCCATGGACTTGTGATATTTGAGGAGTCATAAGTCCGGTAATCTCACTCGTATACAACGTAAGCGTTATTTCACACAGGTTTTCTGTGAGGCCGTGTGAATTTACAAAAAATAAGAATTGAAAAGGGGAATTTTTAGAATAAGAATTATCTCATACTTTTTAATGCATTTTTTAAGAATATTATTGTTTTTGATTCGGATGTTTATATTTTTTGTATAAAAATAAACAATTTTCTATTAAAAGAAGCGCTACAAAATATAAGTTTGCCTCGTAATTTCTACCGTGGAATAGGACCCCAAAAATAGGGAAACTATAAAAATCTAACAATAGATAAAAGATAGCCATTAATAGTATCCAATGGACAGACGTCAAACGAGGATTAAAATACGTACGAGGCCGTGAAAAATAGTTATTCGCGACCAAACAGAATCGCCCCCTTTCAACGACCCTTTTGTATTTTAATTCTGAACCATAACGATATAAAATAGAGTTGAAATTGCAAAGATTCGCTATTCAAGCAATGTTTACAACGTAATTGGATGTATCTAAGTTGGATTAAAGGAATTACAATTTGTTAGCAAATAAAAAATGTTCTTCACGAAATAGAACAGGGGGAGAGGTGCAGGTGGCGCCGCTAAAACATTTGGGATTAGTAACGAGTCAAGTTGATCTGTGTTTTGTTGCAAACAATCGGCATGTAATTAAACGTTTTATAAACCTACTACTATTATAAATGTGACTGCTTGTGAGGATGGATGGATGTATGGATGGACTACCTTTTCCTGCGGCTCCGTCCGTATAAATATAGTAACCCTCGGGAATACTGTACTTTTTCGGAATAATAAGTAGCCTATGTTTTAATCCATAACCTAAACTACTACTATACCAAATTTCATCGAAATCCGTTCTGTAGTTTTTGCGTGCAAGAGTAACAAACATCCATGCATCCATCCATCCTCATACTTTCACATTTATAATATTAGTAAGATGGATGGATGTTTGTTACTCTTTCATGCAAAAACTACTAAACGGATTTTGATGAAATATGGTATGGTAGTATACACTACCGGTACAGCTCTGGATTAAAACATAGGCTACTTTTTATCCAGAAAAAGTACAGTATTCTATTTTTATCCAGAAAAAGTGAAGTATATTATATTAATGTGATACATATGAGGGAGATATAAATGTTTAAATTTTAAATGTCTAAAAAGATTTCTGCTTCATATGGAAGCGATTCTCTTCCTACCATGTAAACTTCTACCGCTTAAAAATAATATCTAAGGTGGCACATTTCTTTCGCCGCGTTTATACGGTTCGGAACCGGTGGTAATGTTTGTCTTTATTTATTATTTTCTTAGCCTTTCATTGACGTTAAAAAAAATACACTTTTTTAATAAAAAAATATTAGGTCTTTACCTATAAAATTGCCGTTTTGTATGAAAAAATTTAAACGAATTTTTTCATGTATTTTTTATTTGCATTAATCGAAGTAATCACACATGTAATCAATGCATCTTTGCCAACGCAGTGGCAGTTTATTGATGCCCTTCTTAAAGAAATCAGCTCGATGGGAGGCAACAAATTCTTCAAAGGCATTTTGTACTGCCTCTCGGGTATTGAATTTTTTTCCCGCCAAGAAGTTATCCAAATTCTGGAAAAAGTAGTAGTCTGTAGGCGCAAGGTCTGGTGAGTAGGGCGGATGACGGAGAGCTTCCAACCCCAGTTCTTGCAACTTGGAGACCGTCTGCTGTGCAGTATGAGGTTGCGCGTTGGAGATGTGCCAGTTTCTCCATCATTGTGTTCAGTTCTTCACAGTAGTCAGTTGTCGACCAAAGACTTCGGACGACCGCGAGGTTCATTTTTCAGGTCGAAATTTCCAGAACGGAAGCGAGCAAACCAATAACAGGTGGTGCGTTGGTTTGTAGTGTTAGCTCCGTAAACGTCGTTGATGTTGCGTGCCGCTTGTGCCGCGTTGCTGCCACGACGGTACTCATATTCCATAATTACTCGAATTTTTAAGGTATCCATGATGATGAAAATGTAACACTAATCAATAAACAAATGACTACTTTTGGAAAAAGAATTCCATGTTTTTAAATTAAAATTAATTTAAAATTAGAATTCTTAGCCAAACAAAAATTATTTTGATTTTAAATGGCCAGTACTGCAGAACGGCAATTTCATAGGTAAAGACCTATTATTATATTTTTATTTTATTTTATTTTATTTTGTTTTGTTAGGAAGACCAACAGCTATCAGTAATAACAATATAAAACTATTCTAATCATTAGAAAGCCAATTACAGGCCCTCACATGTAGAAACCGAATAGGTTAACAGGAGTTAAACATAGTGTACACTAATACACGCTAATTAGACACAGTTAATAAATTATAAAGAAAGAAACAGTCACAAGTGTACAATCAACTATCAAGTGGTTAGCTTATATATAGCAATAGTACAATTAGGATAAAAGTTTAAAAAAAAACTTATTTAGGCCCATTAAAATTTAGAAGTACAAAGATAAAGTCAGCACTACATTACTGGAGCAAATATTGGTAAAGTAATCGCTTAGCTGTCGCCGCGCCAGTTGTGAATAAATCTAAGTCCACAGATTTACAGATTTTATTAAAATTGTTACCTGCGCGCAAGACAAACGAGTTCTTCCGATAGTTGGTCGTGACTACTGGTAGAAAAATAAGGGGGTTAGATCTAAAGATTCTTATAGGTGTATTTAAGTTGGGTTTTTCCAAAAGTAGAAGCTATCTTAAGTAAGAAAACTAAGTCAGCAACATCACGTCGGATCCTTAACGGGACCAGGTGATGCCTTTTACATAGTTCTAAATAATTTTCTGAGTTATAATACATTTTTAATCTATGATGATTATGATTTTAATCTAATCGTACCTAATCCTATCCTTGGATAGATAAATACTGGATCTATTTCGTATTTCGAACACCTGTCTAACTGTAGACTGCGTACATGTACAGGTTTTTATACAATACTAGATGTTGCCCGCGACTTAGTGCACGTGAAAGGAAATCCCGCGGTAAACGTATATTTTGCCGCAATAAAAAGTAGCCTAATGCCTGTCCCTCCCCGTAGTCTACACTATATCTGTGACTTTCATCAAAATCGGTCCAGTTGTTTCGAAACATATTTAATTCAAACAAACAAATCTTTCCTCTTTATAATATTATAGTATAGAAGACCAACGAACTAGCAGGGTGATCACGTTATGGTAAGCGATTACCGCCAACGTCTATTATACTTTCTATAGACATTAGACACATCCAGCACCAGGGAAGTCACAAGTGCGTGATCATGTTGGAACTCTACAAAGTACAAACCTTGTGTCACTGCCGTTTTTTGGATTCCGTACACAAGATTACTAAGAATCTACTGTCCGTCCGTTTGTATGTATGTCACCAGGCTATATCTCATGAACCGTGATAGCTACACAGTTGAAAGTTTCACAGATGTATGTCGATTTTCACCGCACGATTTCCTCCAGACCGTGTAAATTCGGCTAGCTCGCAAGGAAATTTTGCCAACGACAAGGAGACTTGTCAAGCGAATCGCCGCACGGCGGAAATCTTCTCATGTAATTTTTTTATTTTATTTATTATACTTTATGCACAAAATTAGTACACGCCTTTGTACTTTGGCTAAATGCGTTGTTGCATTTTCTACCAGCCAATCCTATGGTGATGCAGAGACAGGCTGAAGTAGATGCAAAAATATATAATAATAAATCCAGCACAAACATCTGGTTTTATCTTTTTATAGTTTAAACTGTACAATAACTGCACGATGTTTTTGAAACTTACCTGCCCACTATCGAAATTATATGCCATTTCTACAAATTACACTTGGAAATTGTAAAAACTGTTAAAAATATCACAGTTGAATCGTTGTAAAATATGTCAAAGCACTCATCAAAACATGTCAAAAACATTGTAAAAAAAAGTCACATTGTGTATGAAAAACTATTTGGAAAATAGGAAAGCTATCGGCCTAACTGATCTGTAACCATAGCAACCTGAACAGATGTAGGTTATTGTGGGGTTGTATCCAAAGCCTCCAAATTGAAATTTTTTTGTATGGTATCTAGGTAAACTTTCAGCGCATCAGAACCCCATTTCTTGTCTTATTTCATACTTTCATTTTACTTTTATTGAATTATAAATGAATCGTCTTGATATCATTAACTGATTTTAGGAGTTTGGGCCAATCAAAACGGGTTGGACGTTGGATTGGCGTTTATGAGAATACCATTTTGCAGTTTTAACATATCGGTACGGGATCGTAACTGTATTATTGTAGGATTTAATTAGCAGAATCAACCTTCTGATATTAAGTTACCAAATAACCTGATGATTTACGCCACATAATAATTTGAATGACTCTAATTAGAATGACTCTAGAAGCATGCAGGAAGAATTTTTATTCGTTGTCTAAAGGTTATTTAATTATCCTGATTGACTAATGAAACCGATGATTTCATAACTATGGATGGGCGTACGATATAACGTACATTTGACTAAAAAATCTTCATACAAGAAAAAGTTACGTCATCTTGATTTCAAAAGCGAACTGAATACGGCGGAAAGGAAACGTCAAAATGTCAATATGACAAATGTTAGACCTCAACTACCCCAAACAACCCTAAATGTGGGGCAGTTTTAGTGTCGACACTTTTTGCCACAACATGCCTCGTCTATAATATTGAATAAAACTTTTTAAAACTTCTTTTTTAAAATGCTTTAACCCTGAAATCAATAACTCAGTATTTATTTTGTATTTTTCCAAGCTTTAATCCTAGCCAACAGTAGTAAAATTCATATCTGCAGAATGGTAAAGCCTGCATGTGATTTGAGAGCCTCTTAACTTTAAGAATCGTTTGAGATCAGAGCTTGAGTAGGTACTAAAAAATCTGCTGTCTAAAATATTATCCAATGCTCTTTTGCAGATATTGTCTATCAGCAATATAGCGAATCTCCTCTGCATTTCCCCGCAAAACCGAAAAATACAAGGCAAATGTCGTAATAATAATTATCCTTCACATTCGGTTTCGTGTTTACAGAGACAAATTATTCCAATATACTGTTGCGTGCTCCCGAGCTATGACTCGGGGAATTAAACCGTGACCTTCTCGTATACCGTATACTGTACTGATTATAATACCATTAATATCGGATACAGGCATCGACGTGCCATATGTATATCTATTGACGTCGCAGCAGAACCACGAGCACAAATCAGTAAACTTTTATTATGAAATGGACTAGGAAACGAGAGACAGATCGCCTGATGGTAAGCGATTCGGTAATCGCTTACCATCAGGCGATCCGCCCATGGACACTCGCAACACCAGAGGAATTAGAAGTGTAACTACCCTTGCGTTCCCAGTCCTTAAAATCCCCGCTGCCCCGTTTGGGCCTCCGGTAATCTTACTCACTCGGCGAAACACAACGCAAACGTTTTCTGTGAGGTTATGTTTATAATGTAGAGTCAAATCATTTGTGCTGAAGCATGGATCTCCACGAAAGGTTTTTGCCCTTACTAGAAAAAGCCCTAAGGAGAGGCAAGTTTCACCAGCTGTGTTTGGGTAATGTATTCCAAAAGATAATTCTGATTACTATCGTTCTTTCAAATTATGTTAGTTGGTGTAAGACTACCATAGCGCTAAAAATGCTGCAAGATAGAAGCTTGATATAGATCATAGGAACAGAGAAGATTTTTTTCGGTGACTGCCGACTGGGATAGCCCCGCGTACTGATTGTTTTTCTCTCGGCAGCACACATAAAGTGAATTGGCACACACATCTAAAGACAGAACTATAATGTTTAAGTATAGAACAGTATCAAGTAGAAGTTGCTAGATCAACAGGTAAATAACCGAACTTATGATGTTGTAGATATCTACAACCTCATTGTCGATGTCCTCTGTATAATATTAGGTTATTACATATGAAATTGGCGATAAGTAAAGGAGGAATATAAAGTCGATTTTTTTAAACATATATTTATTCAATCAAAGTATATACCATTGCTATCTATGCACTTTTGCCATCTCAAGAACTACCTATTTATTTGATTCCTTTACTAAAAAAAACATTCGGACAGGAATCAATAAAATCTTTGAAGGCGCATTGGACTGCCCCATCGGAGTTGAATTTTTTCCCTTAACTTCTTGAGTTATCCAAATTTCGAAAAAAGTGTTGTAGCAAAGTCCTGGGAGTACGGTGGATGTCTTAGGCATTCCAAGGTATTCCATTAGTAGCCATCTGTTGTGCAGTGTGTAGTCTAGCGTTGTCCTGAAGCAGCAGTGGCCTAGAGTGAATGACCAACCTCGGTTGTTTAGCAGCTAGCTTTTCCATCATGATTTGCAGTTGCTAGCAATAGACATCTGCCGTAATCGTCTGGCCGGTTTTAAGAAAGCTGTAGTGAACGACACCGGCACTAGTCCACCAAACGCTCACAAGTATCTTTGGCTAATTCGCCAGAGTTAAGCCTTTGCGATGAGCGTTTACGATTATCGTAAAGGATCCACTTATCATCACAGGTAATGATTCGATTTAAAAACTCTTCATTATTGTGCCGGTTAAGTAATGTAACGCAGCAGTCGACGCGCGTTTGTCGGTTTTTTTTCAAGCTTTTTCACCTTCCCAATTTGCTTCAAATGGATTAAAACAGTTTTATCACTAACTCCGCAACCTGCAGCTAACTCGGACGTGGTTTGCAATGGATCCGCTTCCACGACAGCCTTCAATTCTTCATTATCAACTTTGGTCTCCGGCCATCCACGGGGCTTGTTCTGCAGGTCGAAATTTCCAGAATGAAAACGTAGGAACCAAAAACGCACTATGTTTTCTTGTGCGACACCGCCGCCATATACATCATTAATCATTTGAGCCGTTTCTGCAGCACTGGTGCCACGGTGGAACTCGTACTCGAAAATAATACGATATTTGAAGTTTTCCATTTTGTTAACAGAGTGACGCAAAGATAAAACCAAAAGAGGAAAAAACAAATGAATTACGGTTTTCGAAACACAAATGCATGAGTAAATAGCGGTATTAATTTGAAATTCGAATTCCTAACCAAAGAAGATATATTTGAGATCAAAGTGGCCAGTACGACAGTCCTTATATTATACAGACATCGACTGTGATGTCTTTAAATATGGTATAACAATGGATACAGCCTTAAATGGTGAGCGGCTCGGGATGGTACATAACCTAAAATAATATTACCAGTCATGACCATTCATGGTTTAAAGTTTTAAATTTGGATATTGAAGTTCATTTTCTATAATTTCTTTAAAATGCTTACTTCGATAAATTAATATTTAAAAAAATATATAAACCGACTTCCAAAGTAAAAGCAATGACATCTTAAAAATTACTTAAAAGCATGAAATAGATAATTCTTATTGTCGAAATAGTTACCCTTTTAAATTCTGCTAAAATGTAACTATTTCTCTACTCAATTTTCTTATTTTTAAAGTCGGTACCAGGCAATATGAACGGGAGTTCTTTAAAATATTGTTTGTATAGTTGTGTAAAAATTAATCATTAATGATTATTTGATTAAAGGATATATACAATTTTTTGGGCTGGTACCGACTTCAAAAATAAGAAAATTGAGTAGAGAAATAGTTAAATTTTAGCAGAATTTAAAAGGGTAACTATTTCTACAATAAGAATTATTTCATACTTTTAAGTGATTTTTAAGAATGTCATTGCTTTTACATTGGAAGTTGGTTTATTTTTTATTTTTTTCATTTTAGTGGAAGCTCGAGCTTTGTTCGAACTTTGAGTAGGACGATAAAATATTTAAAAGTAGGAAAGAAAGGAAATAAAAAGAAATTAGAACCCGAAACCAGTTTGTAAACAACGCACAAATTACCAATCTACCATCCAGCTACCATTAATAATGTCGAAATTGTTGAAGTAGGTATTGTTGTACAACGAAAGAAAAATATGAAAACTTAATAATGTGTGATTTATCAGGGATAAGACCTAGTTTTGCAAGAAGACGTCTGATATTGCAGTCCTGGCGCATACATCTTTACAACAGTTCTTTACACAATTCCAAAATTTCCAAACGTGTATCATTAAAGACTGACAAATCCTATTCAGTGCTTTTGGAACCAGGGTTACCTTGACATAATGTCATTTTTTGGTACCAATATGCCTAGGTTATCTAAAAATGAAGTTGTCGGCGGAAATGATGTAACAATTGACACACAATATATTCTAATGATGATTATGATGGGACTAGCAAATATTCAAAGCAATTGAATAAAAGACTAAGCGAAATACCTATTTAATCATATTATGATTAACTATGTATAGTGTAATGATGGTGGTAGTGATGAGATTGTTTAATAGTAACTTATGCTTGCAGTCCTTTAAACAATGCTGAAATTTCCAAACGTGTTTCTTTAAAGACTGGGGAGTTCTGTTCAGTCCTTTTGTATCCAGGGTATACCTTGGCACAACATGTCACTTTTTGGTAGCTGTAAATGTTCTAAGAATTCGATAGCGGTGTAAAATGTACAGGTGACAATGAGAAATACCTATATCAACATAATAATTATGTATGGTATCACGATGGTGGTGGTGATGGTGATTATTTGAAAGTGACATATGCTTGCAGTTCTTTAAACAATGCTGAAATTTCCAAATGTGTATCTTTAAAGACTGGGGAGTTCTGTTCAGGCCCTTTGGATCCAGGGATTACCTTGGTACAACATTTCACTTTTTGGTAGCTGTAAATGTTCTAAGAATTCGATAGCGGTGTAAAATGTACCGGTGACAATGAGAAATACCTATATCAACATAATAATTATGTATGGTGTAATGATGGTGGTGGTGATGGTGATTACTTAAAAGTGACATATGCTTGCAGTTCTTTAAACAATACTGAAATTTCCAAATGTTTATCTTTAAAGACTGGGGAGTTCTGTTCAGTCCCTTTGGATCCAGGGATTACCTTGGTACAAAATTTCACTTTTTGGTGGCTGTAAATGTTCTAAGAATTTGATAGCGGTGTAAATTGTACCGGTGATAATGAGAAATACCTATATCAATATAATAATTATGTATGGTGTTATGATGGTGGTGGTGATGGTGTAAATTGTACCGGTGATAATGAGAAATACCTATATCAACATAATAATTATGTATGGTGTTATGATGGTGGTGGTGATGGGATGGTGATTATTTAAAAGTGACATATGCTTGCAGTTTTATAAGTAATCCTGATATTTCTAAACGTGTATCTTCAAAGACTGAGAAGTACCGTTCAACGCTTTTGGATTCAGGGTATACCTTATATATGTTGGGCACATTTCATTTTTTGGTAGCATATGCTACCACGTTACCAAGTTACTTCAAAAAAAGTCTAAATCACTATAGGTGTCCTTATAAATTTAGAGGATTTCTCTCGATTTCTCATGGATCCCATCACCAAGTCTCCCATTTGGTGACAATGGGACCAATCTGGAAGTCAACCCTTTAAAATAAAATAAAGAATTCTAAATCGCGTAACATATACACAAAATCTCCCAAATTGGTTCTGTGATCTCCTGTCAAATTCAGGAAGCGGACATCATCACATGTAAAAGAGTAGCTAAAGTAGATTCATCTGATACCCGACCAAGGTCAGTGGTCGTAAAACTACGAACAACATTTCAAAGAGATCAATTTCTGGCTTCTGTGGCCAAATTTAATAAAAAAAAACGTTAATAACAAGCTAAACTTCAGCCATATAGGATTGGCAGGAACTAAAAAGCCTATTTACATCTCGGAACATCTTTCACCCACGGCTAAAAATCTTCATGCAGCTGTCAGAATAGCGGCACGTGAGAATAATTATAAATACGTCTGGATTCGTAATGGCCGAATTTTCATCCGCAAGTGTGACGAAGCTCCTTCAATCTTGATTAAAAATCACTACGATATCCCTAAAATAAAATGATTTATTTCTTTTGTGCACACTTAAATAAAGACCGTATATAAAATTGTAAAATTTCACAATATACTATCAAAACATGAGAGGGATACGAACAAAATTGAATGATCTACGTCTTGCAGCATTGACAAGTAATTACGACATCATTGTTATGACCGAAACCTGGCTTAATGACACAATATTAGATACCGAAATATTAACTCACGATATACAATTTTCCGTCGCGATAGAGCCATGTCCAGCTATTTTAAAAAAGGATGGTGGTGGGTGCCTTATTGCCATCTCCAACAATTTTCAGTCGTCTAAGATGAATAACTGGGAGAGTGAAATAGAAGACTTATGGGTGTCAGGGACTGTAAATTCTAGAATTAAATTTCTTATAGGAACCGTATACTTGCCACCAAACTCCAGTCTTCCAGTATACAAAAATTTTTTTTAATCGGTCAGTGACAAATTGGTTACTTGTAATTCAGATTATATTTTATTCGGGGATTTTAATATTCCATCTATTCAATGGGAGAGTGACAACAGTGGTCTTTATGCTACACACTTAGAATGTAAAGCTGAGGTACGAGAGATATTATTAATAGATTTTATTGCACGTAATGACAGTTATCAGTTAAATTATTTAAAGAACATAAACGATAAAACCTTAGACTTAGTCCTAACAAATTCGCCAGGTATTTTACTGTATGAAGCATCTAATTCATTATGTAATATAGATAAACATCACCCACCTTTAGAAGTTATGCTGAATAATTTGAAGTATGAAGTATATATAATGAAGTAGAAAAAAAGAATAGAATTTGTAATTCTAACCAATTTGGCACTTATAACTATAGGGAAGCAGACTATGACTGTATTAATACTGATTTGCTTAATATTGACTGGTTAAATGAATTCAAGGAATGCGTAGATGTTGATGGTATGGTTGCAGTATTGTATGAGCATCTTAACAGATCTATTGAAAACAATGTTCCGAAATCAAAACCTAGGGCATGGAGATACCCAAAATGATTTTCTTCAGCTTTGATAAAAATGATAAAGGAGAAAGACAGAATAAGATCTAAATTTAAAAAAAAGGGTAATCCACGCGATCGTTTTGAATATGAAATAGTTCGTAATAGAGTCGATATAAAAATAAAAAAAGATTATAATGAATACATTTCTTCAATAGAAAATTAAATAAATGAAAGCTCTAACCTCTTATGGTCTTATCTAAAAGAATTTAAAAATAAAAAATCTGTGTTCCCACCTTCGATGCACTTGAACAATAACTATGTAAATAGTCATACAGAGGTGTGTAACTTATTTGCGAAACATTTCTCCTCCACTTACTCCACCATTACCAAAAATGTTTTTTTTTCTGCTTCATTTGAAAATAAACTTTTCCCCACAAATATTATCACAGAAATTCACATTGATTCTAAATTGGTTCTTCAAAAACTCAAGTCTCTTGAAACTAGTAAAAGTACAGACCCTGACGGTGTTGGGACACCGATCTCAAAAAATGTTCAAAAAGTCTTGCTATTCCCTCATCAGTCATATTTTATAAATAACTTGAAACTTCAACATTTCCGACCGCGTGGAAGAAATCTCACGTAGTACCAATATATAAAAAAGATGATAAAAGCTCTGTTAAAAATTACAGGCCGGTATCTCTTCTAAGTGTTTTTTCTAAAGTGTTTGAGTCTCTTCTAAATCCTTACATTGACTGGCATATAAAAGAACAGATTTCACCTTTACAGCACGGTTTTATTGCAGGTAAATCTACAAACACTAATTTATCATGTTATATCACTGATGTTGCTAATACAATCGACGAGGGCACCAAACAGATGTTGTATATACGGATTTTACAAGTGCTTTTGATAAAGTAGACCACAAAAATTTTATTGTACAAATTAGAGAATCAGTTTGGGTTTACAGGGAAAATATTATTGTGGCTTAAATCTTACTTGTCAGATGGAATACAAATAGTTGTAAAGGATGGCTATTGTTCATCTCTATACATAGCTGTATCAGGAGTTCCCCAGGGCTCCCATCTTGGTCCTAAATTATTTGTCATATTCATTAACGATATTACTAAATATGTATATAATTCTAAATGTTTACTTTTCGCGGACGACCTCAAGCTATACAGAACAGTTAAAAACCTCCGAGATGTCAAATTTCTTCAACAGTAGACGATCTCGACAGCATTAGTAAGTGGTGCCTACTAAACAATATGCAACTAAATCCAAGCAAATGTTATCACATATAATTTACAAATAAATTACTGCCAGTCAATTCGGATTATAAAATAAGTAATAGCTCTCTCAAGGAAGTAAATACTATAAGGGACCTAGGAGTAATCATGGACAAAAAATTAAATTTTATTAGTCATATCGATCAAGTAGTTAGGGACAGTCAAAAAATGCTTGGTTTTATTAAACGTATTGGTAGAAACTTTAAGAAAGTCAGAACAATGCTTACGCTTTATAACTCCTTAGTTCTTAGTCGTCTTGAATATTGCAGTCAAGTCTGGAGTCCCGTCTACCAAATACATATAAATCGCCTAGAACGTGTACAGAGATCATTCACTAGGTACCTCGTTCATAAGAGAGTACGCAATAATGAAGGCATCAACTGGAGAGCTGGAACATTTACACGAGGCTCAAACATTTTAAAATGAACACCCTGCAGAAAAGGCGCACATTTTTGGATCTAAAATTTTTGCAGCAAATTATCAATGGCACCATCCCTGATTCATCGTTATTAATGCAATTAAATTTCAATCTACCCAGAATAAACAAAAGAACAAAACGGTCTCTATATTTTCACACAAAATTTAGTAGGACAAATGTAGGCAAATTTTCAGCTTTAAGTAGAATGTAAAATAGCTTCAACCAAATTGTGCACACAGAAAATTTTGGTATCAATGTAGACTCTATAGGCAAGCTCAAAAAAGCAATACAGCAACCAAAAGAAACTTGATTTGTTTATTTTTTATATTTGAAGTTTGAAGTGTTAGTTCGATTTTAGGTTATGTGTATTCTGTTTTGTAATTTTATTTTTGTTATTTTTATTTTTGTCTTTTTAATATTTGGTCACGCATGTACAAAGAATGCTGTTTCACATCTATTATTAGTAAGCAGGACAAAAATTGTTTTATGTAATTTAGTTTTAAGCTCAAATGTAATACTCCTGCAAACTGTTGATGTGTCAATATACAATAAATAAATAAATAAAATAAAATATATTTTGGAAGTCGGTTGAAAAGAGATAGACTGTAAATGGGAAATGGGCATTATAAGTTATTAAAGATTTGGATCTTTATCTTAAACAAATCATTATGATCGTCTAACATAAAGATCCAAATCTTTATCCAAATCCAAGATAAACATCGATCAGAATCGCTGGGCCCAATCATAATATATCTTTGACCTTTACATACATAGCAAAAAATGAAGTCGCTCCATTTCCTGCTCGCTTAGATCTTTTGAACTTTTCAACTGATTTTAATGTAGTTTTCAGCAATAGATAGAGTGTTTGAAGAGATACATTTATATGTATAACTTGCTTTTGGCCGCAGATTCGCTCGCGTGGGAGACTGTTCGTGGCAAAATCATCTTTACCTACTGCAATATAGTAATAGCACAGATTTAAAATATATATTTTATAATAAATTTTCACATGTACATTTTAATTTTAAGATTTCTCCTAGGTATAATCTCCTAGATATGGATTATTCGCGGACTTTTTTGTAGACGTATAATAGAGAAACAATCCCACCATCATTGTTTTGTTATTTATCTCCAACGGGTTAGGTTAGGCAGCATTTCGATAAAAGGTCTCGATTTTCAGCTCTATACTATTTTTATTCTCCGAATTTTCTCCGGCCTTCCGGATTGTGGATCATAATATTATATTCCCAGGTTTATCTGTTTAACCATTATTCCAAATTATGTGCAGTAAAAGGAAAAGATCTTACGTTTTAAATACTTGAGACGATAAATTAATTATCTTATTTTGATAAAATTCATAATTGTTGATAATATTTCCAATAAACATCACCTTACGATTTAATATTTTTTTAAATCATATTATGTTGATTTGCTGTCACTGACTTTTTTGCAGCCACTATCAAACTTTAAAACTTTTCTCTAGAACTCAATGAAAAATCTTTCATCGATAAGGCAGCGTTTCTTAAACACGATCCATTCAGTTATTATTACGTGAGAAAGTAACGAACTTCCATATTCCATACATAAATTTTCGCGTTAATAATATTATAAGTAAGGATTTCTTTGTCGTCGTGTTTTAATGATTTCGAAAATATTTTGAAAAGGAAAACATTACTAATGTTTTCCTTTTCAAAATATTTTCGATTATATTATCGATTTCGAAAATATTTTTCTTTGGTATTAGGCGTATAGACTTTGTCATTAAAAATATTTGGGATTGTGGTCACCCATCCTTGTTAAATCCACGACCGTCGTTGCTTAACATGAGTTAGCGTTACAACCATAATAGAACTTCTCACTTATTCCGCCTGGTGTAAATATACATCAAAAACAAATATCGTGGGAGTCGTACATTTTTACGCAATAAAAAGTAGCTTACGTGTTAATCCAGAGTCTAAGCTACTACCATACCAAATTTCATCAAAATCCGTTCAGACAAACAGACAGTCGGGTCGCTACTTGCTAGTAATTATAAAAAAAAACTATGATTAAACCAAACATATATAGGTCACGGTAGAGGTAAATATAGATTATTATTATTATTACAAAATATAGGAGAGTCTAGACTGTATTACTGTATTGATCCCTCTAGAGATGCAAGGCTGAGATAAGTAGTTACTAGGTACAGATTACAACAACATAATTCAATAATTTTGTAATTTGAAATTTATTCAATCTTAATTTTTTATCCTCTTAATTACAATAATATTAATAAAGGTATGGAGTTACAAAATGTCATGTAGTAAATCTCTATATCCGGAGTATTATCTGAATGTAATAAATTGTTATAACCGCTAACAGTCAGGTGTGACCAGCCATAGTCACGTCAGTGGTTATAATAATTTAGATAAAAGATTTACAAGTCTGGTTGACTCATTTGTTGTTTAATATCTAATAAACGTGTAGAGTAAGTAAATAAAATTACCTGGGTAACCGAGCTTAGCTCGGAGTTCTGATAAATTTAAAAAAATAAAAAGAATCACAAAAATATTTATCTGACCGGGATTCGAAAATACCACCTTCAGAACTTTCGAACCAAGTAAAATTGTTCATATGCATACCTAACTGCCAATCGGACTGACATAATAGTCGGAATTATTGATATATATTGTTGCACGACGAAAGAAAAAACATATAAAGCTTTAAAAAAGCGCAGTTAATCAGATCGAATTATCTCCCCCAAAACTCATTACATACTAAGTTCATGGCAATATTTGCAGCCGTTTTTCGCGATACCGATTGTAATTTGTATGTATTCAAGATTGTCTCGTTTAAAGTAAGCGTAAGATCTGTCCCGAGTCCCGACACACGTTGTTCTGTCCTTACAATAAACTGGAATAGATTAATAACTCTATCACGGTACTGACAGAACGAACATCAAATGTTACACAGGTAGGAACAGTTAGTATGAGAAAATTTAAGTGTCGTTTTTGGTTTCCTTGAAACATTTCCAATAACTTCTCACCGTTTAAACCTTCCCTGAACTACCAATATTACCAATAATTTCAAGACCAAATCGGTCCAGCCGTTCTCTAGTTTTAGCGAGACATTGAAGTTGCAATCCATTTTTATATACGAGGAATATCTTGTACATAAAAATGGAATCCATTTTTATATATGTGTAGAGTAAGTATATAAAATATCCCATAAAACATTTGCTTTCATCAGGAATCGGGTCCGTCATTGTAGAAAATCTTGGTTAAATGTTGGTATAGCTGTTATAAAATTATTTAATTATCTCAATGACCATAAAAAGTATGTGTTTCAAGGCCTCTAGTCTTGTCTTCCTGATGTTCACTGTGGCTGAAACATCAAGAGAAAGCTGCAATTACTTTCCTCACATGCTTTCCTAAAAAGTATCTACAACGACTGATGGTTTTACTTTTTCGGTTACTTACAGGCTACTTAAATTAAGTGACACTTAAATCACATGCTCCGCTCGCCTTTCTGGCAAGCTCAGACAGTGACAATTTGTGATTTTGGTGGTCTGACTTTAAGTAGCTTTTCAGTATTTGGCGGTATTAGACTTTCTTAGTATTTTTTCTCTGATTAAAGCTTAACGAGAATACCGCAAAGCCCAATAAGATGATGATATTGAGTTTTGACCAAAGTAGATACCTCGGTATCGATTTTCCGGTTCTTAGCACCTGTGTCCTGGGATCGATAGGCGGGGCCGGGCGGGATTGGCCGGGACAGAGTAGGCGGGGTCGGATGCTGGAACAGATGCGCCCACGAATTTGTTTCGAAGAATTGGAGGAAATAATTATTTTTGAATGAATAAAAACAATATGTATCCTACTACTATTATAAATGTGAAAGTTTGTAAGGATGGATGTTTGTTACTCTTTCACGCAAAAACTACTGAACGGATTTCTATGAAATTTGGTATGGTAGTAATTTAGGCTCTGGATTAAAATAAAGGCTACTTTTTATCCCGAAAGACTACACTATTCCAGCGGGTACAGTAAGCTAGTACAAAAGCTAGTTCTGGAATATTAAAAAAATACAATTATTACATATTATGTTTCTTTTTTTATTTGGTTTTTAGCTTTGATTCCTACACAACTTACGGGTACGTATGCGGTGCCTACACTCAAGTTAATCAATCGCAAAAAGCTGATTCTTGATTCTTTGTAACATCATTAGATGCTGAGTGAAATTGGTACTAAACAGATAGATATAATAGGACTCTACTCATTACTCAGTTATAAAGATTATGTTTCAAAAGCGAGGCGTTGAGAAGGCATAGAAACTTAAACCTAGACACCATAACCTGTATGGTCATATGCACGAAATTTATGATATTATATTCCAAATTTGCACGTTTCTCTTACTCGCCATAGTAAATCTTTTGTATATGATGTATGTAAACTAATTATGTAGGTTTTTGTTGTTCACAAGTGTTGTATAAAATATTTCAACTTTTTGTAACTTCGGAACCAGCACCTAAGTTACAAAACTACACATAAAATCATAATTCTTTTTACTTTTATCAAGTTACTTAATACCTAATTATTTCTGAATGTTTAAAAAAAAAACGAATTTTTTGCATGTAGGCAAATACCCATTTGTGTAAACAATAAACGTAACAATATTATTTCAATAACACTTTGAACGGGACACTGCTATAATTATAATATACTATAATATACACTGCTATAATATATATAATTATAATTCGGACTTATGAACATCCAACATCAACATCAACATCTCTGTCGGAACCACCAATGTATTTCAGATTTTGCAGTCATATTATTATTTTGAATACATTTTAAATTGTAAGCAATCTTCATTTTTTTCCACTCGACCAATAGTACACTCATAATAACTGTTTTTATAATCATCCGAATGTAATTATCACTAAGCGAGAGGAACAAGCGCCGCCCTCTCAGAGGACCGTCC
This sequence comes from Phengaris alcon alcon, assembly GCA_037179445.1. Classification (NCBI taxonomy): domain Eukaryota; kingdom Metazoa; phylum Arthropoda; class Insecta; order Lepidoptera; family Lycaenidae; genus Phengaris; species Phengaris alcon. Next base: position 453,663 of record JAYRCH010000310.1, on the reverse strand, counting down.
CCTTACAGTGGGAATATAAGCGGAGGGATGCTGCGGGCCGGACCAGTATGGAACTGAAGCTTATATATGAACAGTTTTACGCTTTATTAATAATAATAATTATTAATAGTACCTCATTTAAAATTTTCCTGGCGGGATGTTTAGTTTTTAAAAGTCCTGAAAGTGAAATAATTCGGAAGGATATTTTTTCATGATACCAGGAGGAGATCTCTCAGTAAAAGGTAATTTTTAAATATTATTTTGTACTTTTATTTTAAAGGTTATTTTTAAGTATCGGTGAACAATCCAAACATTTATCAAAGTTTTTTGTAATAAGTGTATAACTAGATAGTATAATTTTCCTGTAAAATAAACGGTGAGGCATATATTATTTCAGTTTGTAGTTAAGACAGAACAACGTATGAACATGAAATAAATTTATCTCGAAGTGTACTTAATAAATATGCAATATAAAGTTTATAATAAATTTGCGAACATCTGTAGAAAGCTGATGGTTCAGGCAAAGTATTAATTATAAGCAAGTAGTAATTATAATAGATGAGAACGCAGGTGTTTTGTCGTAGAGCAGCTACATGTAGCCTGCGTAGCGCCGTAGCGGGTCTACAGACACCAGCTGCTACGCCGAGTTACGTTTCATTTTTTTTTTATTTACGGCCTATAAGGGATTGACCGTCAATAGATTGTTAGGTTTATTTGTCCACTTCCATGCCTTTCTCGATAAAATGTTGTTACGTGCACATTTAACCTTGTTGAGTTTAATATAGAAATAAAATTAAAAGTAACTCTTATTTTTACTTTTGGACTGAAAATGACAACAGCCTAGTTTCGTAATATTATGCTAGCCATACACTTAACGGTATACCTGACAGATTTGCCTGTACAGTTGAGTTGTACGGTAAACCGGAGCATGTATGTTGCACAACTGTGCAGGTGTGCAAACTTACCTCACAGGTGCACCTGTGCAGGCAAACCTGTTAGGTACACCCTCACACGTATAGCTAGCTTTAGGAATCTAAACTCTAAATAGCACAGATGTGCTGTTATGTAAATAAAAATGTTTATACATCTATCCAAATAAATAAAATTGAAGTGTCTGTTTGTAATTTAAAATTAACAGTTTTTCACTAAATACTAAATACTAAATGCATATTAAAGTATGTGACGGTACTTACAAGAAAAATTCAATTTTTAAAATCTTAGTCTGTCGGTCTGTCTCTCTGTCTGTTTGTTCCGGCTAATCTCAGGAACGGTTAGATCGATTTTCATGGGACTTTCACTGACAGCTAGCAGATGGTATAATGAGTAACTTACGCTACTTATATTTTAGGGTTCCGTTAAAAAAAGTAGGGATCTGTTTCCATTAATTCTATGTAAATGAAGTTGCGGGTACCAGCTAGGTACGACCTCTGTGGCTCAGTGGTTAATATGTTGATGTTCAAAACGAAGTTCGCGGTTTCAAATCCCGCCAACGGAATGAAAGTTTTCTGCGTTCCTGGGTCATGGATGTTTTTAACTATGTTTACAATATAATAAAAATCTTATGTATATGTATAGTATAAAAATAGTAAATATTCTTCTCGCTGTCTGGTACCTATAACAAAAGTTCCTCGAATACTTAGCATGGGGCCAGATTGACGTGGTTTGAAGTGTCTATAGATATTATTATAGTTAAAACATAAAATACTATAAGCTTTGATAGTTGATACTCATGTTGCTCAGACCTAATAACGGATAATAACGGATAAGATCCAATTTGATTAATTAATACTAAAGAATTAGTAATATCTCTTCTTTTGAAATCGAACAGTGAAAAGAAATACCTAACCATTAAATTATTAGGCAATCTAAATCCCCATTCCCCTGATATTATTTTATCTGTTATTATCATCGACAATATTTACTATTATCTGTCTATGAAAAACAGTTGCAGCGTTTCACAACCATTTTTATCCAGTTTGCTGATATTTTTACTATAAAAATATTAACAATATTTAAAAATAAATGTCTTAAAAATAACTGATTTATTTATAAATTCCCCTAAAATCAGTTATTATAGGGCTTAAATATAAGCAAACACTTTAAAAAATTAAGCCATTTTCGGACTTCTATCTCTATACTTTTATACTGTCACAAGCATTTACACGTGCTTTATCCGCGTAGAAAACCCCTTTTTCGATAAATCCTTTCGGCAGATGTCTACGTGATAACTATCTGCGTGCCAAAATTCAACACAATACGTCTGGTTTTTAATATTTAACATAAGAAACTTTGAACCCCCATTTCACACCTTTAGGGGATGAATTTCAAAAAACGATAAAACACGTACCTACTCAATTATTTTTTCATTACCTAAAATGTTAAATTTCATTGCGTTCCTTTTTGTGTTTAGGACGGAAATACTACATAGCGCAATACCATGCCTCTTGTAGCTTTATAAAAGTATCTAAATTCCGAAATATCTACTAAACTCTCGTAAAATCGCTAATAAAGTTCGCAAGAAGCGTGGGGGAATTCGGAATCGATTCGATACGGTAACCGAACATGATTCGATTATTACGGGGTCGAAAGGACCGGTATAAAAATAAATACGGATTTATGATCCCCTAAAGACCGCGCTTGTGAGGTGCGAACGCGCCTTGTATTATTTATGCACTTAACCCTCGCGGCCGGTAAATTTGATTTGATCAGAATCAAAATACCACGAGACGTGAAGGGTTGATATTTCCTGCAAACAGTCACTTTCTGTTCTTATGTTTTTGCAAGAAAAATTCTCCGAAATCTATTATTATTACATTCTAGCTGTCTCGACACACGTTGTTCTGTCTTAATAGTAATTTTTAGAATTTTCTTCGCAATTTTTCTAATATTTCTCACCTTCCTAACCTTTCATAAACTTCCACGATTGTTTTAAGTCCAAAATTAGCCAAATCGGTCCAGCCCTTCTCGAGTTTTAAAGAGACACAGGTTTTGCAATTTATTTTTATATATAACAGAGAATATTGCCACTAAATTTATTAAACATTTTGATAGATATTAACAGCATAAAACTTTATATTGCATTCCATCTAGCAGTTTATTTTATTAAATATAAACAATAATAGCGGAGGCTTTTCCTAATGGGGTAGGTAGGTGAAACCTTCGTATAATGAGAACCCGAGGCAGCTTCTACCTTACTCCAGTGTGAGTACATTTAACAGGGTCCAGTGGTTTAGAGCTTAGGCTCTCGACTCGGAGGTCGTGGGTTCTATTCCCGCGTTGGAAAAACAAAAATAGTTGTTTTCAAGTCCGGTTAGGACAATGCAGGCTAATCACCTGATTGTCTGACAAGAAAGATTATCCATGCGTCGGATGGGCATGTAAAGGTCCTGCGCCTGATCTCGCCAGTTGTTTCGGTAATCCGTCCCACTGGCTTACGAGAATAAAGGAAAAGAGAGTGCTCTTGTGTACCGCGCACACAATTGAGCACTATAAAAATAACTACTGCGTAGCTGGGCTGCTTTTCAATAAAACCGGCACCGAAATCCATGTGGGGAGCTATTAAATTTATGAATTCCGTAACTTTAAAATACAATATTAAAGTATGTAGAGAAATACTTTAATATTATTAAAGTTATATAATAATGACTTTTTAATGTGTAGAGTCACTATGAAGAGCTGGCTGGAAACGGCCAGCGGCATGGAGGACGCGTCCATGACGTGTATGCTGGCGGAGCCGAGGGAGGCGCTGCTGCCGATCACGGGCAGAGAGAACTTGGCACCTAGGAAAAGGTACTTATCGACTACTATAAGGCTGGGACTATATGATCCGGAATTCGGCAGGCAAACTCTCGGCTAAAACAATAGAGCTGAAAATCGAACACACAAGTGTCAAGTCAAATGTCACTGTTATATAGGACAGCTCTACCCTTCGATTCGATTCGAACGCTTCGATTTTCAACTCTATTGTATTAACTCTATTGGCCGGCGTGCGTCGCCGAGTCGGAGGACCGCGGTGCGAAGAATTATTTTATTTCTATTCTACGCATAGCTAATACAAAATATGCAAGGTATCAGTTTTAAATATTTTATATAACTACATACCTACATTAAAAAATGATAGCCATTATTAATATTTATTGCGTTTTTTTTATTCTCTATCGTTGTAGCTAAGAGAAACATATTCACACTTCGGTCCCCCTACTCGACGACGCACATATTATATTAAAAAATCCAAAAAAATATTGAAGGGCTAAAATAGAAATGTATTTATTTACTTTTTATTGGGTTACTAAAAAAATTTATTTTGTTTTTATTTCATACTTTTTAAATTAATTAATTTACAACCTTCTCCTAACTGGTCTCTGCGAAGTCATTTGAAATTATGATTATACCCATGCTACTATTGACTAATTGACGATAAGTGGAAGGTTCCTTGGACTATAGATACGACGAGTATTAGATAAATGTTTTATTTTTACCGGCACTTATAAAATATGCATACATTTTGAATGTAACAAGCGAGGTTCTAGTATCATGCTATCTGCATCCGGTGCAGACGATCACCATCTATATCATCCTATTGATTGGAGCCTTTTCAATGAGCCCAAACACGATACGTCTGCTGTAGATTAATGAAGAGTTGGGATATCTGCAGATTCCAAATAATTCTGCATCATCAGATGCAAATGATCACTTTTTATTTATGTCATATTCATTGAGATTACTAAAATGAGCCCAAACACGATACCTCTGTTGTAAGTTTATGATGAGTTAGGTATCCTACAGGTTCCAGGTGATTATGCAGCATCAGTTTAACATTACCAAGTGTAGGCAATATTGTTAAAGTCCCAGGATACGAAACATTGAACCGATCAGACCAGTGGAAGTTGCTTACAACCTTTCATCAACTAGATAATCTCCGTATTGTCAGGCAGTGAGCGAGCTTATGATGATGAATTATACCTAAGAACACTCTCGATCATGTCAGCTTTCATACAAAAAACCGCATCTAAATCGGACCTTTCGTTTAGGAGCTACGATGCCACGGCCAGACAGACAGACACGTCAAACTTATAACACCCCACTTTTTTGACGGGGGTTAAAAATATCTTATTTAAAAATATTGAAATGCTAAAATAGAAATTTATAGATATTTAGCTATTTTAATAATAGCTAGTTAACATGTTAGTTAACTAGCTATTTATAAAAAAGCTTTCCCTTTATTAAAGCTTTGTAAGCCTAGACTCTTACCCCCTTACTAATAAAACTATTTACAAAACGGATAACTTCAACAACGTTGCTGTCTTTGTGTGATCCATTGGAGATGACACGAGACAAAGACAGCAAGATAGTAAGGGGGTTAGGTAAGACGCCCTACATTAATGGTCATGCTTATTGTAAACACAATATTAATAATACTCTCTTACTGTTTAGAGAACGCACCTTGGAGCCGTGTTCGCTATCCGAGGAAGCTTACCTATCAGGCTCCAGCTCTCCTTGCGCTGGACTCTCCCGGGAGGAGAGAAGGAGACGCCGCCGTGCTACTCTCAAGTACAGAACAGCCCACGCCACGAGAGAGAGAATAAGAGTGGAAGCCTTCAATGCTGCGTTCGCGTCTCTAAGGCAACTACTACCAACACTGCCACCAGATAAAAAGCTATCCAAGATAGAAATCCTTCGACTCGCTATCTGTTATATCGCTTATCTGAATCATGTTTTAGACGCTTAAGTCCATTGCAATATTGTTTTATTATAATAATATGATGTTTAGTGTACTTAGGTTTATAATAATGAATGTCAGTTGCGAAATATAGATCCGGCTGAGGGGTAAAAACAAATCATTTGGACCCCCCCTCCCCCTTTTATATGGCCCTAATGGTTTTTGTTTCGAAGGGTTTTTTCAGATATATGATATATAATAGAGATGAGATGTAGGTGTTAAATACATTATTTGAAAGAATATTTAGGCCCACTTGCGCAGATCTGGGTTAAAGCTAATCCTGGGTTGAAATATCATGCCTTATCTTTCATAAATACGAAGAACGAAAGAAATAACATGACATTTGAAATTGAAATTGACAATTAAGATTATAATTACAGTTGCTTTATAAGTTAAACGTTAAATAAAAAAAATCTAGATTCATAAGAATGAAACGAACCAATATCTACCATAAAAAAGTTAAATGATTCGTTTTTATCCCCCGGATCTATTTTTCCCGGATTGACCTAAAACCCTGTATATATAATATGAAAATGTTCCTATGTGTTAAACTTACCATATTGTCTCCTTTGTCGTTATAAAAAATTACAAAATATATTCGATCTAGTCATTTTGTTGTTTAGCAACAATTATCTATAATGTATCTATAATTATCGCATTAGTATGTAATTATTATTTATCAAAATACATATCATTAATTATTATTTGTTAGTCTTAATTTTAACAAGTAGCATTTGTCATAAATACAATGTAATTTAAAATTCACATTTTTTAATTCTTCTGTTGATAAGGTGATCAAAATAAAACTTCTCATAACAGTTTCAATTTTATTACAAACTAGCTTTTGCCTGCGACTTCGCCCGCGTGAAATAATGTTCGTGATAAAAAACTTCTGCAAACTTTATTAAATGTTTTTAGGATTCCGTGCCCAAAGGGTACAAATGGGACCCTAGAACGTCGTCGTCGTTGTGGAGCAAATTTTTTCGTGCGTACTTTATAATATTTCGATAACTCCTAAGCTATTCAAATTGTTACTATGGTGTAAATCGTTATTATAATTATTATAGTGACTAATCAATTTGATAAAGATTAATATTGTATCCGTCTAAATAGCTTATGAGAAAACCACATTATTTGTGATTTTTTTTTAAACATTAAAAGCTATCCCTAAATGATAGATATGATATACCTATCATTTAGGGATAGCTTATTGGTAGAGCTATAAAAGAGAAACAATCCCACCATACGTTGTTTTGTATGGTGCGATTGTTTCGTTCGCGGTCGCATTTTCGACTAAAGCTCCCAGACGGCTTGATTTTTACCGACACCTTCAACAAATATCGTCATATTTCAACTAAATTCCACAGAACCTTAACAACATATACCTACACCTAAACATTTTCTACAACCATTCTGTTGACAGATGAAAACCGCATGTAAATCCGTTCAGTAGTTTTTGGGATTATTTTGAACAGACAGACGCAGCGGAGGATCTTAATTTATAATATTTATAAATATAAAACTTTAAAGATAAACTATGGCAACAAAAAATAATGTATAATATCATAAGAATGTGCAATATCAATTAATACAATAAAAAATCTAGTCAATACTTGTTTTTTTTTACACTTTATATTTTAAATCGTTGATGTAACTTAATAAAACGGGGAAGAAAACCATTCCATGTAGGAAACCTAAAATAACTATACTAAAAAACATCCTAAAGAAGAACACTTCTATGATTTCTGTGTACGAGAAAGCTAAAACAATAATTGGAATGTTAGTAAAAGTAATTCCTGTTATAATTGTTCCTCCCACACGTTTTAAAGCATCTGGGATTTTCTCTTTAGGAGGTGCTTCACTTGTAGCATACGCGTAGGCCATGTGACTACAAAACTCTACAGCTATACCTATAGAGACAATCAGGTTGATACAAGACACAGGGTTCAGAGGAATATTCCACATGTACATAATACCCATCATGTCAATCATGACCATTATTACAGTGATCATCAAAGTTAAAGTGATAACTATTTTAAAGCCTGTAGCTATCAAATTTATAACTAAGGTACCAATAAGACAATATGAAAGAAATTTAATAGTGTCCTCCCACATGGTCAAATATTGTTCGAAGAACACGTAGAAAACTGAATAAGGAAACACTTCGACGTCTGTTCCCGTTTGTTCTCTGATTACGGCTGTAATAGAGTCACTTATTTCATAGCCATTGCGAGTAGCAGCGATAAAATCCTGTGAGGTTTTCAATGTTGTATGATATGCCATAAAATTAGAATCATGAACAATAGCCCGACCATATGCGTCGAGTATATAATTAACATTGCTGTAATAACTGGCCAAACCTCCTTTTGGACAGGCGTCAGAAGGATCGTCTTGTAAGAAAAATGGTATGTATTTATAAAATGCTTCACTGTCAGGTCTCAAGCCATTGGCGAACTCTCCTCTGTCGATGGAACAATATGAACATTCAGGAGCAGTGCTGGTACTGGAACAGAAGCTACCATCTGTGACGTTGTACTTACAACATGCATTTCGTAAAGTAGCCCAATCGTAAAAATCGTCTAACCAAGAATTGGAACTTCTACTCATGTAGGTTATATCACTGTATTGTGTTGCTAAGAATATTTGAGTAGTTAGTGAGTCGTCACGGCACATCTGACTACCACAAATTACATTTTGATGATCCGTGTTAGTGAAATTTAAACCACTTTTGAGGACAAAAAATACAGGTACACCAAGTACTAGCTTTTCACTAACTGCTACTAAATATCTATATACGTATGAATCTTTTGGTAGAGCCATTTCTTGGTCCAAACCTATTACTATTTGGGGAATTAGAATAATGCATATTGACGAAAATGTCATAAAGACGATAGCTACAATAATTTTAACACGCCAGTTAAGCAGAAACTTGGCGTATGGTGTCATTAGTTTCTTGGTTCTGCTTACAAAAGCTGTGCTTTCTGGAACAACCTCTTCGTCCTGATTAATTTTCTTTTGCACGCAAAAGAGAAGGTCAAATCTATTTTCTTTGACTCTTTTGTAATCAATAGCTAATATAGCAACAACAGTTGTAATTTGAAAAATAAAAAGTAACCCTAATGAGAAAGACGCAAGTAAAGCAAATGACCGTACGGCTGGTAAGTTTGCTAAGCTTCCAATTCCAAAACAAGTAATTTGTGTTACTGAAGACACAAACATTGAAGGTCCTATTTTGTTCATCATCTTAGAAAATACAAAACACTTTTTTTCTTCAAAATTAAAATTATCTTTAAAGTCATCATATTCTTTTATATTATCTTCTACCTCCTGTAATGCATTGACCATTAAGAACACATTATCTACACCTACAGATAATATGAAAAATGGTATTACATTGACTGCTAGCAACGTTATGGTAAATTGAGCGTATCCTAAAATACCCAATGCGCAAGCGATAGCTACTAGAACTACTGCTATTGATGCAGTTCCTACAACAATTTTGGTGTCAATTAGGAATGTTTTACATTTTCTTATATTTCCTAAAGCAAAAATTACGTAAATAAACATAAGCATATAACTTATAACTATTGGTATAGCTTCTGCTTCAGAAACTCTTTGAAGTTCATCTTCAATAGATCTTTCAGTACCAAAAGCTACATCCATAAAGTTTGATTTCCAATTTTCTTCATAATCGTGCATTAAATCGATAAACTTTTTCTCCCACTCTAATACTGGTATAAGATCCTCTTCGTTCAGCTGATTATTTATAGGGAAATTCAAAAGCAGCGTATCTGCCAGTAAAATATTATTTTCATAGCCTCCGACAACAATTTCTGGATCAGCACCACCTCCCCAACTCGCTACACAGTTGAACAAAAGATGATTGTTTAAGCAATTTTGAATTTGACTTAAATAAGTTGCGTTATTAACTTCTCTATCTGGGAAATAGGTTCCTACAGACATAGTAATACAGTCTTCTACTCTTTGTTCGGCACCTCTTGGCCGAAGGGGTGCATAACATACGTGTTCTAATTTAACGCCATCTTCATTTCTACTAATATTTATAATAGCGTCTTCAAGTTTGATTAATTCCTCGATCGCTTCAAGCCTGTATGCTGGACCATACGTTGTATTACTTACTACAAAATTATCAAGCCCTACAGTCAGAAAAACTTGTGAAGCCCGATAGAACGGACCAAATCGGGAGTTAAAATAATTGAATTCTTGTCTAGAGCGTGATGATGGTTCCGACCAAAGTTCAAGTGGAGAATTTGTCATGTCAACTTTAGGTATACCTAAACAAAGACCGAACGCAATCCAACTTGTGATCATAATCATTAAAATAGGGTTTCCAGCAGAGACGCGGCCAATTTTTTCAAAAACATTTTGGAATACCTTCGTGAACGGGTTAACCCTGTAGGCATATTCCTTCTCTCTGCCTTCTGACTCTGTACGTCTCTGTCTTTTAAATTCGAATAAAGCGAGAATCATGAAAATTGTAAGAGTAACACCAAATACTAGTATTCCAACCGAAAGGCCAATGCAATTTACTGAAAACACAGTACATATATCAGGTAATATTGGCTCGTTACCTGAAGGACAAGTTTCCATACAATCTATACAGCTGCACGGAATATCGCCTTCTTCAGTTTCATGACAATGTGGTGCCTCTGCATTCATAGAATCTTCTTGTATTGGCCATCTTAGGAAGTTAATTTGTAACGGAGCCAATGGGTTGATCGACTGATCTCCCGTGAACCCAAACCAAGCATCAGCATCACATACGGCAGCATTTCCACACATGAGATTAACAGCTGGCATGCCCGTTTGAGGGACAAGTATTCCAGCGCATGAATTAAATGCATTCGTCATAAAGTTATCATACACTCTATAATTAACTTCACTGATATAATCAACTCCAAAGTTATCTGTTTCTATCTCAACTTCCATGAAGCGGTCTTGCTCTGGTGAACAGTACATCTCACATATCTGCCTCACAAAGTTTCTCATACATCGTGGACATCGTCCAAATATACCATCGGCTACGATCAAACTTTCTTCGAGTACATTTAACTGGATATTACTGCAACAGGCCACAATATCATCATCATTCTTTCTATTTCGTTTGTCGTCATATAACAGACTTGGGCATCGTGACTCTAGTAACCTTAGAGTTTCTGCTCGGTCATCTGGTGATAGTCCTTGAAGTATACTCGGTGCTTCTTCACCGAAGGGACATGGCTTCGCTAATCCTCCAATCACTGAACATTTCCCGTACATGACACATTTTGCAGAAACTGAGTAAAATAAACTGAACAGCAGAACCGATACGGTGGCAAAATTCGTCATAGGGTCGACTTATATTAGCCTCGATAAAATTAATATTTGTAAATAATCAATAAACTGACCACCGTTTTCAGTCGTTCAGCTGTTTGTGGGATACAGAAATATCACTAATTGTAAATAAATAATCATTAACAAAATTGATATGATATAATGTAACTTATCATATACTGAATTTCGGCCTGAAAGATAAAAACTGAGGAAAATATTATTTTTAAATAAATAGACACATTCGAACTGCACAATATTGTACGTTGTACATTGTAAGCATTGTAAATACACAGGTGCGCTGAGCGCTCCCCTACATTTACGAGAATGTTCCCTAGAGATCACCATTCATCGCTATTTTATTGGCAAGTTTCGATTTCTACTAAGCGTGCCTGCACATCTATCAATAATAAAATCGTCCAAAAAAGTTATATTTGATTTTTTTGCGTGAATAAGTCATACACATAAAGCTTAGCAAAGGCAGTTTTATAAAAGTATTCGAAGTCTGCATTAGTTTAAACGAAGTTATTGTGAGTAGATAATCTTGACACACAGACGTAACGATTATATGACTGCACATTTCTCACTTTTTCTTTCAACAAGTGATAACATATCACTAACCACCAAGTAAAACGTGTCAGATAAAAAAAAACAGCTGGACCCTGTCTCAGTGATTGCAATTGTAATATTTATTATCTTATACTTTAAACGAGACAATCTTGTATATTAAATGATCGGTATCTCGAAAACGGCTGCAAGTATTACCATGAAATTTATTAAGCGATAGATAATTTTCTGTCTGATCTTGATCATGACCCTAAGTTGATAAAAAAAAGAATCACAAAAATATTTTACCGGGGTTCGAACACACCACATTCCGAATTTCCGAACAACGCAAAAATTAACCAATCTGACAATCGGACTGATATTATAGAGATGAAATTATTGATACTTATTTTGTTGCACGACGAAAGAAAAAACATATATAACTTAAAAATGCGCAGTTTTTCAAGGATAAAACCTATGTAGACTGATTTTTCTCCGCCAAAACTCCCTGCAAACTAAATTTCATGTAAATACATGCAGCCGTTGCCGAGATTACGATTACGATAATCTATTTACGGTAAAACCACGTTACTACTTGCTAAACGCTAATGACTTTCGGGAATCGTGATATTATTTTAGTGGGTATAATATATGAATAATACCAATACCAATAAATGTACTGGTTTGTATATCTACGTAAAAGCTGATTATTTAAATCTTAGGGTCAGCTGACATCGAGAGAGAGATTGTGTACTGAATAAACTTCAATATTGAATCGCACCGTCTTAAATTTGCAACGCCGTGTCAAGTCGCGTCGCGTCGCGTCTAGGTATGAACTGACGCTTATTCAACATCAATTACTTTTATTTTGAATTAATAAAAATTTTGAAATAAATTTACTATTACTAGTAACACTTTCACAATTCACAATATGGCAGCAAGATGGCGACATAATATGATTTTATTTTAAATGTTTTAAATATTTGACTTAATACAAGTTAAATTGTTCGGACATAACATTTCATACTTACATATAAAATGTTATGGCCTAAGCCTTTTTAATACTTTTCCGATGCATTGTGACACCCAATAACGACACAAACCGTCATAATGTTTTTAATAGTCGGGGATGTATGCACTTGCGCTTGACCTTGACAACTGACGGGTCATTCAAACTGAGCCGATATGGCTCAGTATGATTTACTTCACTTTTCATGCGCGTTTCTAGGCGTTTTAATCTTAGGTTCGGCCTGAACGGATTCGAGCACATACACGGAAAATTGCCGCGAGCTTCGGTCGGTTTTTAGGGTTCCGTAATATTAAGGAACCCTTATAATTTCACTCTGCCCGTCCGTCTGTCTGTCTGTCCGCCGCTCTCCTAGCTTCTGTAATAACTTCATGACAATAACTTTTGTAGTAATTCAAAGTAAACCTATTGCGCGTTGTTATACATAGTTATATACATAGTTACGGAACCCTCATTAGACATGTCGTGACATGCTCTTGGTCAGTTTAGGCTATTATTTTATATATTAATTGTATTTTGCTGCAATTGTAATCACGCTATCGACGAAACCGAATTATTGTGTCATCATACATATTTCCAAGAATATATTATAGAAATAATTTATCTTTGTTTTATAGTAGTAGTCTTTAGATTTTATCAACCATAGTGGCTCTAAAGTTTTAAATATTTCAATGAACTATAATAAATTTCTTTAGACCACGTACCATTTTTAGGGATCCGTACCCAAAGGGTAAAAACGGGACCCTATTACTGTGACTTTGCTGTTCGTCCGTCTGTCGCTGTCGTCCGTGTATCTTAACCTTCTTATACCGTGATAGCTCGACAGTTAAAATTTTCACACATGTATGGTGTAGCTATTTCTATTGCCGTTATAACATACTAAAAACAGAATAAAATAAAAATTTGAGGCTCACATACAACAAACGTGATTTTTTCCGTTTTGTACGGAACTCATCTTGCCGACTCGCACTTGACCGGTTTTAATTTTACACTCGAATTTTATTACCGTTCAGTCCAATTTTATTGCCGTTCAATCCATCCGTACAGCTCAGAATTAATGTTGCCAACTTAGTTATTTTACAAATTTTACTACTAAATTTTGTATTTTATTCCCTCCTTAGTAGGAATTTAGTTGTTAGTAGTGGTTTTGTAGAAAATAGCTAGACATAATAAGTAATCATAATATGCCAAGTGGCCTGCTACTATGTGCTATTGGGACACCTTAGCATAATAGCACATAGTAGCACGCGTCCGTAAGCCGCTTAAAACTACCAATTTAATTTCTATATAAGTACGTAATATTTCCTAATATTTTTTAGTTATTTAACGGTTAAATATTAAAACTGATAATGTATGTATATTTGTAAACACAAAATCCCTAAAAATTTTTTTATGCCTAAGTTTGGTAGCTTTTTTATAGTAATTATCGGTACTCTTTTAGTAGTTATTAGTAGAAAACGTCGCAAGCTTAGTAGTTTCGCAGAAACAGAGTTGGCTACACTGCAACGAATCGCTTCAGTCCATACGGCCGACTGATGCGATCTCGAAATTGCACATAGACGATACGATTTTGCATCCGTTCAGGCCGAACTGAAGGAAAACCGGACCGTGTATGGGGCCCCTTACTGTCTGATTTCGTTCAAAATAATTTTCCAAGTCTCATAGCTTAGAAATGCCAGGGGAGGGACTAACTTATAAACCACTTCGGAGGCCAATTACTAGAAAATGGTTGACTCTGTAAAAAAGTAATGTTTATACATTACTTTTTTACAATATTATAGTATTTTAAAATGAAAGCAAGGTTTTATAGCCTTGCCTTCATTTTAAAATACCTATTTAACATTATCCTACACGATCGGGTAGAATGAAAAAACATTTTTTTTCCCCATTTCACATGTATGGAGAGCCACCCCTAAAATATATAATTAATATTATTTTATGATGCCAAAACCGAGATCAATACACATTATATAACTGTACTAAATTTCATCAATTTATATTCATATTTACAGAAACTAGATGAGCGGACAGACAGACAGACAGACGGACGGTCAGATCGAACCTATAACCCTTGAGTATTACGGAACCCTAAAAATGAAATTTTCTACTACTTTCAATTTCTATTATCTTTAATTACCTGCTAAATTAAACGCGCTAATTACCACAGAGTAAGAGCATTTTCACATAACGCGATAACGATATCCGATATCACGCCAATATGTCATGTAATGACAAAGACGGAAAAAGTTTCTAATAACAATTTCTCCCCCCCCCCCCCCCCCCTCCTACAATTCGCCCTATCAATTTAAAATCCGTTCTGTTTTGTAATACCCCTTTTATTTAAACTTTATGTACATAATATATAACAAACAAAATTTGACTGAAAGGTGTGTGGTACTAATCCTAAATGTTTGTGTTTGTTCTAGGTTCCAGTATCTTCAATAGACTTTAATCAGTTCACCGTATCTTTGTTTTTCCATAAAACCAACTCATATAGCAGAGTCTTCTCCAATTCACTCTGACATTGGCGGCTCACTAAGGAGCCATTTAAAAAAAGAAGAAGCAGCATTATTACATGACATATCGGCGCGTTATCGGATGTCGTTATCGCGTAACGTGAAAACACTCTGAATAATATGTTACTGGCTACATTTTACATTTTATTCTTTAACTCTAACATTTGTCATTAAGCGTCCAATGGACTGACGCGCGGACGTGTTGAGATCCTCACTGTTAATTGTACTAGGGTGTAGAATTGGATTATAAATAGATTACACCAGCACAAAAGAAGGGATAATGTAATAGGGCGTAATAGTATTTTATCTATCTTCTATAATTGTCAAGAGAGACTCTCGTTATAAGCTTTAAATTTAATATGATTGAGTCTGACTATTTAACCGACTTCGAAGACAAGAAGGCGGTTTTGTATATAATTTATTTTTTTCAGCTATTGTATTGGAGTTTTCTTAGTTTTTTAAAGTTATAATGTACTACTAAAAAAGTAGCCTACGTACATTCTCGTAGTTACTCTATGTCTGTTCCAAATTTCATCAAAATCGGACCAGAAGATTCGGAGCCTATTCAATGCAAACAAATATCCAAACAAATGTTTTCTGTTTATAATATTAGTATAGACAACACCTTTCAGTAAAGTAGTGTAATATGACGTCAGTAGTCAGTACATTATGACTAATGATAAGGACCAGCCGTTGGTGAAATTAGGACTTAGGCCCACTTGCGCAGATCAGGGTTAAAGTTAGCCCTAGGTTAAAATATCATGCCTTCTCTTTCATAAATACGAAAAAAGAGAGAGATAACATGATATTTAACCCAGGGTTAACTTTAACCCAGATCTGCTCAAGTCGGCCTTAAGGAGTTGTGCGCTGGATAGAACTGAAAATAGGAGTTCTTTGAAACCTTTTCTCTCCGTCATGGTCGTATTGAATAATCCCAAAAAATATATATTAATCTGCATTATATTTGGGCGAGGACTGTCTTTCTACAAATTGAATTTTTTATTTAAATTTTGATTTAAAAATATGCTAAGTCCACCCTTTTTTTTAAAGTTAAAATCTTTTTTCTCTTCTTCTATAAGTCACACGAGTGTGAAAATTTTTCAGTATTTTATATTATTAGTGTAATTTCTCAAATATTTATAGCTATTTTTTATCCGATTTCAATACTCCCCGTCGGCGCGATACGCCCTTGTCGCCTACAAAATTAGTATGGGACTTGGGACGCTCAAGGTCAATGGCGTTATACAGAGCCTTAAAGTTTTTTAATGAAACGGACCAGGAAACAAGTAGACGGGTCGCCTAATGGTAAAAGATTACCGCCACCCATGGTCAATCGCAACACTAGAGGAGATACACTTGTGAATCTTCTGGTGTTGCGCACTTGCGTTCATGGTCCATAAAATCCCCAAACCCCCTTGGGCCTCTGGTACACTCACTCGGCGAAACATAATGCAAGCTTTATTTCACGCCAGTTTTCTATGAGGCCATGGTATTTATCCGGTCCATTCGTGCCGAGGCATGGCTCTCCCACGTCAAAAAATACAGAAATTTACTAAAGGAACTTTAAAAACTAAGCCCAATATTAAAATATCTTATTACTTCATGTAGCTAATATGTTATCATCTTACATGTAATATGATTCATTATTGCATCGTACACACTTCGCATAGACCTATATATTAGATACTACATAGGCATAGAATTTATAATTATTATAGACTAGGCATGTCGAGGTACAAAGTGTCCACACTTGATTATCCCACTTTTGGGGTTATCGAGGTTTGACATTTGTTATCTTGACGCAATTATTCTACAATGAGGGTTTTTAAATTCGTGACATCTGACAGCTTGACACGACAAGGCGCCGCCTGGTGACAGAAAAAGAATTTCTTATAGAAATTCTTATTGACTGTTTTTGATACCACTTACGCTACCAGATGACGCTTTGTTGGGTCTGCCCCCTAGCGGCAGAACAAATATCAAACACCCTCATTTATTAAATCTTACCACTTCCGGACATATTCCTAATTCCTACATAATCTGAAGACGAATTTCTCGTTATTTAATATAATATGTTCAATTCGCAATGTGGCTCCAGTTTCAGTATTTTTTGTCTCACTTGCGCACGCACGATTTGATGCGTGTGAGAATGCGACCTCTTTACTTGTGACTGAAGCCATACTACGTTTGTAATTCGTAATTAAAATCGTACAATTCGCAAAATAGTCCTTCTGACTTTTTCATGTCCTACCTAACGTTTTTACAATGTGTCTATAAGACCAGGCGTGAACAACTGGTGCGTGGACAGACGCGTGCCGGGGATGGATGGATGGCCGCCGGGGGAAATCACCCTGTGTAATTGATATAGGGACAGCTTCCCACAGCTTAGCGATGCTAATTGTGTGAGAAATTACAGATGTAAGACACGATTGGCTTGTTTTCTTTTTTGACTTGTGTTATCCATCGCTTCCGTCAAATGTTTATAGATTGGTCATTGTTTTAACATTTATATATAGAAAAGTCTGTTTTTAATCAATGTGTGTATCTACTATCTACACAGTATAATACATAATACATAGAACTTCTTGCACTTCTTCCACTTTATTAGGCCTCGTAAATATAGTATCCCACGGGAACAGTCTACTTTTTCGGTATAAAACGTAGTCTATGTTTTAATCCAGAGCCTGCACTACAGTAGTAGTAGTCGTAACTAATTAAAATACTATTTCCTACTAGTAGGAATGCTTAATAAATCAGTTAATCACCATTATTTTACTAATTAGTAAAATGTTGTAGACTAGATGTTGCCCGCGACTTCATACCTGCGAGTACCGTACATTTTGCCGCAATAAAAGTAGCTTACGTGTTAATCCAGAGCATAACCTACTGCCATCATTAACTATATATTAGGTTCTTACATATGAAATTGGTGTTGTCGTACTGGCCACTTTAATCTCAGATATTTCTTCTTTGGTTAGGAATTCCAATTTCAAATTTATACCGCTATTTACTCATGCATTTGTGTTTTGAAAACCGTAATTCATTTGTTTTTTCCTTTTTTGGCTTTTTCTTTGCACCAACCTGTTTACAAAATCGAAAACTTGCAATATCGTATTATTTTTGAGTACGAGTTCCACCGTGGCGTGGCACCAGTGTTGCAGAGACGGCTCGAAGGATTAATTATGTGGATAGTGGCGGTGTCGCAAAAGAAAACACAGTGCGTTTTTGGTTCACCAAACCGACAAATGCGCGTCGACTGCTGAGTTACATTACTGAACCGGCACAATAATATAGGGATTTTAAATCGAATGATTACCTGTGATGTAAAGTGGATCCTGTACGATAATCGGAATCGCAATAGCTGTACCCTGGCGAACCAGCCAAAGCCTGCCACGAGCGAAAATTGACTCAAAAAAGTTACTTGTGAGCGTTAGGTGGACTAGTGCCGGTGTCGTTCACTACAGATTCCTTAAATCTGGCCAGACGATTACGGCAGATGTCTATTGCCAGCAACTGCAAAGCATGATGGAAAAGCTAGCTGTTAAACAACCGAGGTTGGTCATTCGCTCTAGGCCACTGCTGCTTCAGGACAACGCTAGACCACACACTGCACAACAGACGGCTACCAAATTAGAGGAGTTCAATTGGAATGTCTAAGACAACCACCGTACTCCCCGGACCTTGCTCCAATAGATTCCCACTTTTTTTCGAAATTTGCATAACTTCTTGGAAGGGAAAAAATTCAACTCCGATGGGGCAGTCCAAAGCACCTTCACATATATTAATTCCTGACCGAATGGTTTTTTTAGTAAAGGAATCAATGAACTACCTATGAGATGGCAAAAGTGTATAGATAGCAATGGTATATACTTTGATTAAATAAATATATTAAGTTTAAAAAAATCGACTTTATGTTCCTCCTTTACAAAACGCCAATTTCATATGTAATGACCTAATATTATAGACGAGGCATGTCGAGGTAAAAACTGTCCCTGATCTCCCTTTAATAAACCACTTTGGAGGCCGATTACTCGAAAATGGTTTACTTTGTAAAAAATGTCATTTATCCTCTCGAGTGTCAAATTTTAATGGCGTAATCATGACGCATCTGTCAGTATAGATCGAAATCTACTGACAGATGCGTCATGATTACTCCATTAAGATTTTCTTCAAGGCCGAAGCCTAGGTTAAAAAAACGGAAACTTTGAAGACTTCCCGCTATCTGCACCCTGATCCCTGTAACTCAAGTTCTTCCAGTATTCAGCACGGGCCACCGATTTTTTAAATTAAAAATACTTGTTTATCTTCTGAGTAGACGCCATAATAACACTAAAAGCAGCGCCAAGTCTGTTGGTGGGTGGGGACTGGGGACACTGACCATACAATTTTTTTGCATGGTCTTTTCTTTAAAAAAGTAATGTCATTGTCAATGTTTAATAAAGATTATAATATGTTTTTTGGCTGATATTATCACACACCTGCGTGATTTTCCGATATCTTATCTGTTTCGATTAGTGTTTGTAAAAGAGTTATTAGTAACATTTTTGGACATTGTATATAGTCGTTTAATAGTTTTAAGAGGTTGCAACCGTCCTTGTCACCGATGTAATGTAATAACACTGTGGTCACCATGAAGAAAATGAACTTTAGTGCAGTTTTGATCCTGTTGATGAGTTTTCTGTGTAGTGTTTCCGCAAAATGTGTTATGTACGATGAATGCACTGAAGTTGGTGGATTTGCAAAGCCTTGCCCCTATTACGATGAAGCTCCGAATTTGTTGCAAAATCTCACAGAAGAAGATAGGACTGAAGTCTTGAGAATAGTTGAAGCGAGATGCCCTTTTCTGTTATACGACGCAGACGGAAATAAATTAGCTGATAATGCTATCACCACATGTTGCAGCAAAATACAGCTTCTGAAAATGGAGGAAAGCTTGCTCCTGGCAGACAGTGTTTTGGGCAGATGTCCGAGATGTTTGCGGAATTTTGCCAGACAAATCTGTGAAATGAACTGCTCACCAGATCAATCGCGTTTCGTCGAAGTCGAGGTTGAAACTGATAGCAATGGAATTGACTACGTCAATGTAATCAACTACAGGGTGTACGAAGATTTTATGATAAACGCTCACAACTCCTGCGCCGGCGTAATGGTCCCTCAATCTGGTATGCCAGCCATCAATATTATGTGTGGTAATGCTCCAGTATGTGACGCTGATGCTTGGTTCGGATTCACGGGTGATCAATCGGTCAATCCACTGGCACCTGTTCAAGTAAACTTCTTGACAACGCAAACACAAGAAGATTCGATGAATGCAGAAGCACCACTTTGTCATGAAACCGAGGAAGGTGATATTCCGTGCAGCTGTATTGATTGTATCGCGACTTGCCCCACAGGTAATGAGCCCTCTCTGCCGGATATTTGCACCGTATTTTCAGTGAATTGCATTGGGTTTTCTATGGGACTTGTGTGGTTTGCCATTACAGTTACAATATTTACTGTTCTGGCCCTATTCGAAAAGAAAAGAATACAAAACGCATCTTTAGTAAATGACGACAAAAATTATAAATATGAAGTAAATTCCGTAACGAAGTTTTTCCAAAAATATTTGGAAACCTCGGGGCTTACTCAGCGGGAAGTCCTGTATTGATCTGTTGATATGTAGTTGGATTGTTTTCTTTTTGTGTATGGGAATACTTCAAATTAATATGACTTCTTCTCCGCTTGAACTTTGGTCAGACCCAGAATCTCGCTCCAGACAGGAGCTCAATTATTTTAACTCAAGATTTGGTCCATTTTATCGGGCTTCGCAAGTATTTCTGACTGTCAGGCTTGATGACTTTATGGTCGGCAACACGACTTATGGTTCAGCTTATCGAGTAGAGGCGATCGAAGAATTAATTAAATTAGAAAATGCTATTATGGATATCGGAAGAGATGGCGGTGGTGTTAGATTAGAAAACATATGTTTTGCACCTCTCCGAGCTAGAGGTGCTGAAGAAAAATTGGAAGACTGTGCAACGATGTCTGTGGGGACCTATTTCCCCAGTAGAGTTGTGAATAACGAAACATATTTAACTCATATTCAAAATTGCTTAAACAATTATCTTTCATTTGGCTGCATGGCTACCTGGGGAGGTGGAGCTGACCCTGAAATGGTTGTTGGAGGATACGATGATAATAATATTTTACTAGCGAATACGTTGCTTTTGAATTTCCCGATTACAAATAAATTAAACAATGAAGATTTGAAACCAGTATTAGAATGGGAGAAAAACTTCATTGACCTTATGCATGATTATGAAGACAATTGGAAATCAGAATTCATAGACGTCGCCTTTGGTTCAGAGAGATCAATAGAAGATGAGATTCAAAGAGTCTCTGAGGCAGAAGCTATACCGATAGCTATAAGTTATATACTAATGTTTATATACGTTATTTTAGCGTTAGGTAATATCAGAAGCTTAAAATCATGTTTAACCGAGGGTAAAATTAGTGTAGCAATAGCGTCTATTATAATTGTATTAATGGCTATCGCTTGTGCACTAGGTTTTTTGGGATACGTTCAAGTAACTATTACGTTACTAGCCGTGAATGTGATACCGTTTTTCATATTATCAATAGGTGTAGATAACGTCTTCTTAATGGTGAATACCCTTCAGGATATAGAAAATAATTTGAAAGATTACGATGACTATGATGAAAATTTCAGCTTTGAAAAGAAAAAGTGTTTTGTATTTTCAAAGATGATGAGTAAAATAGGGCCTTCAATGTTTGTATCCTCGGTTACGCAAATTACATGTTTTGCGATCGGGACTTTAGCAAATTTCCCAGCCGTTAGAGGTTTTGCATTGTTTGCTACAATAGCTTTAAGTTTTCTATTTGTTTTCCAAATAACGACAGTAGTTGCTATATTAGCCATTGATTATAAACGATCAAAACAGAACAGATTTGATGTACTTTGCTGTATTCGAAGGAAGGTATTGAACGATGAACAACCGCTACAAGACGGCAGGCCCTACGAAAGCGTGAGTCGTCGGCTGATGACGCCTTATGCCAAGTTCCTTCTCAATTGGAAAGTAAAATTCGTTGTGTCTATTGTGTTCATGACATTTTTGTCCATCTGCATTATTCTAATACCTCAAATAGAAGTAGGATTAGATCAGGAAATGGCTTTACCAAAAGACTCTTACGTGTATCGTTACTTAGTTGCTGTTAATGAGTTAATGGTTCTCGGTCCTCCAATATACTTTGTTCTCAAAGGAGGTTTGAACTTCACTGATCCAGATCATCAAAACGTCATATGTGGTAGTCAGATGTGTCGTGACGACTCCCTAACAACTCAAATATTCTTAGCTACGCAGTTCAGTGATATAACTTACATAAGTAGGAGTTCCAATTCTTGGCTAGATGACTTCTTCGATTGGGCTACTTTAGCCAACTCCTGCTGTAAATACAACGTCACAGATGGTAGTTTCTGTCCTAGTACAAGCGATGCGACAGAATGCGTATATTGTTCAATCGATAGGGGAGAATATGCAAATGGCTTAAGACCAGGTAGCGAGGCATTTTATA
This sequence comes from Phengaris alcon alcon, assembly GCA_037179445.1. Lineage (NCBI taxonomy): Eukaryota > Metazoa > Arthropoda > Insecta > Lepidoptera > Lycaenidae > Phengaris > Phengaris alcon. The sequence continues at coordinate 430,973 of JAYRCH010000310.1, read as the reverse complement.
AATATATACCATTCTTCTTACAAGATGAACCTACAGATTTGTGTAATAAAGGAGGTTTAGCTAGCTACTATAATAATGTAAACTATGTTCTCGATTCGGAGAGCCGAGCGATTGTTCAAGATACTAATTTCATGGCATATCACTCCACCATTATTACGTCAAAAGACTACATAGCTGCAGTACGAAATGGCTATGAAATTAGTGAATCTATTACAGCTGTTATTAGAGAACAAACGGGAACAGATGTCGAAGTGTTTCCTTATTCCGTTTTCTACGTTTATTTTGAACAATATTTGACAATGTGGGAGGATACTCTTATCTTCATTGCTTACTGTATTACAGGTACTCTGGTTATTAATTTATTAGCTACAGGCTTCAATGTATTGATCTCCTTAGCGTTAATGGTTTGCGTGTTCATGGTCATAGTAGAGATGATGGGTATAATGTACATGTGGAATATTCCACTGAATCCTGTGTCTTGCATCAATCTGATTGTCTCTATAGGTATAGCTGTGGAGTTTTGTAGTCATTTGGCCTATGCTTACACTACAAGCGAAGCACCTCCTAAAGACAAAATAGCAGACGCATTGAAACGTGTAGGAGGTACTGTCATTACTGGAATAACATTAACTAACATTCCTATTATTGTTCTAGCGTTCTCATACACAGAAATCATAGAAGTTTTCTTCTTTAGAATGTTATTCAGTTTAGTAATATTAGGTTTCCTACACGGTATGGTATTCTTCCCAGTATTGCTAAGTTACATGAACGATATAAAATATAGATAGTTCTTGTAAATATTATGTAGATTTTAAATAGATAATTACTACTAGTATTGAAAACATTTTGTTCGCACTGTAAATATAGAAATATAATAAAAAGATCTTTGAAAATTAAATTAGTAATAAATATCTATAATATTTTATGTATAATGAAGTTTTATTTAAAGTTAGAAAGAAAATAATTAATATCGTTTTTCATTTGAAAATTCCAATAGTCTAAGGATAACTATTGTGATCATCATCATCAACATCATCATCAGCCCGTCGTAGTCCACTGCTGGATATAAGCCTTTCCCATTTCAAGCCACCATACCCGGTCCTCTGCCTTCCGAATCCAACCGCTTCCCGCTACTCTCTTTAGGTCGTCGGTCCACCTCGCGGGAGATCGTCCTACGGGGCGGGTTGTTCGCGGTCTCCACTCCAAAACCTTTCTGCCCCATCGGCCATCGGCTGCTCAACAATCCTTATTCGTTATAGCTTATCCTTAGGGCTATGTCGCTGACCTTTGTTCTTCGTCGGATCTGCTAATTCCGGATTCTATCCTTCAGAGAGAATCCGAGCATAGCCCTCTCCATAGCTCGCTGATCGACCTGGAACTTGTCAACGAGGCCTTTTGTGAGTGTCCACGTCTCGGCTCCGTAGGTAAGGACCGAAAGGACGCACTGGTCGAAGACTTTCGATTTGAGGCACTGGGGCAGTTGCGACTTGAAGATCTGGCGAAGCTTTCCGAATGCTGCCCAGCCCAACTGTATTCTTATGTCAGCTTTCTTGTCGAAGTTGTTCCTACCCAGTTGGACAATCTGTCCCAGGTATGTGTATTCCTGAACAACTTCGATGCTAACATTTTTGACGGTGACTGGCATTGGGTCTTCGAATGAATTGAACATGACTTTTGTCTTATCCAAGTTCATTCCCAGACCCACCCGTCTGGAAGAAACACTTAGGCTTTGCGTCCAGTTCTCCAGCGATTCAGCCATAATGACTATGTCGTCTGCGAATCGAAGGTGTGAGATGTATTCGCCGTTTATATTGATGCCTCCTCCGTTCCAGTCCAGTGTTTTGAGGACGTCCTCCAGTGCGTTGGTGAACAGTTTCGGAGAAATAACGTCCCCTGTCTCACTCCACGCTGTAATGAGATTGGTCTTGTCTGGACATCTTGGATTTGGACGGTCATTGTAGCGGCTTTATATAGACATCTAAACTTCTCAATATATCGCCAATCGCCTTGGCAACGCTGGAGAGACTCTAGAACAACTCAGGCTGGCTTTCGATGGCGTCGAAGGCTTTATCGAAGTCCACAAACGCAAGACAAATAGGGCGATTGTACTCCTCGGTCGTTTGTACGATCTGCCGCAGTGTGTGAATGTGGTCCACCGTACTGTAGCCTTTTCGAACTATTGTGATAGCGTTGAGGATATAGGTATCTGGGAATCTAATCCTTAAGCAGGTTTACGTTGACCATTCTCCAAATTTTTCCGTTTTATAGTGATATCATAGAATGTTTTAAAAAATTAAATTTTTACATATTGTAGGAAAATACTTACCCAATTTACATTTAAATTGTGACGGTAGGTCGTCATTATAATACGTGCAAATTATAAGAGCGACATACCTGCTAATGAATTAGATTCCATAATAGTACATACATATCACATATAGGTATGAAATATGTATGAAGGTAATTTACTAGTACCTAATATGGAAATCAAAAATATAACAACAATAATAAGTTGTTAATTTTCATCCAGAGACAAATAATCATTTTCTAAATAAAGAAGAGCCATCTTCTGATACATTGCAATTTGAAACCCTCAGTCATCTTTTTAATAAAGACTTAAAAATACCATCTCATACCAGAGCAGTCGCAAGTGCATTGCCGGTCAATGAGGGTTTTTTAAATTCGTGACATTTGACAGCTGTTTGACACGACAGACCCGACCTCGAAAACCCGGAATATAAGGGCGTTCGCTGCGTTGAGCGTGTGCCCGGCGCGGCTGCCCGGCGCGGGCGCCCGCGCCGTGTGCCCGCCTGCGTCGTCGCGGGCGGCCGCGACGGTCTCCCGTCTCTCGCAGGCGGCCAGTATAATTTCGATCGCGCATCCTTGACGCGCATCCCTATCTTTGTATAACTCATTCGACATATCCCATAAAACGGGGCGACATTGTACCTCTAAAATGACACGTTCCGTATCAATAAAATTCATAACTTATTATGCTGTATACTTTTATTATGCTCACTGTACAAGCACGGAGCGTGCGACACAGATAACGTAGCGGCGCTCACTGATTTTCTAGAAATAGCTCCGCTCGCGTGCACCGTCCCGCGGTGACCCGTCGCGAGCGGGGCGGACACCGCTGCACGCGCCGCGTGCGACGGCTGACCCGCCTCAACGCAGCGCTGCTCTATGGGATGACATGAAACAAGCACGCCTCCCGGGTGGCCGCGCCGGGCGCACGCTTAACGCAGCGAACGCCCTAAAACACAAGCCCGACCTAAATACGACGCGGCCCCTGGTAATGGAAATATAATCGAAATTTCTTATTGACAATTTTCGATACCACATATGCCACCAGATGACGCCTTTTGTGGGTCGGGTCTGTCCTCTAGCGGCTGAAAAAATATCAAAAACCCTCATTATCACGTCATGATAAATGTTTTACAAAAAATTATCTATTAATAAAATTATTGTAGGTTAGGCATGCTAAGAGCCTGTTTCACAATCTAAGTGTCGAAATGCTTATTTGCATGTTTTGTCTCTGGCGCTCGATATAAAGTTATTAGCGAAAAAACTTCCGAATAAGCTATTGTAGCTAAAAGGTTGTGAAAAGGGCCCTAAATCTAGGTAAAAAATAAAAGTGACATCTAGCAATACATGTTGGAACTTCTATGTAAAGTAGTACACAAAATGTTCGTAACCCTCTATCTGTATGCGCCATCTAGTGGCAGATAGCATTCTCAAATACTAACTATTCTGTCTAACAAAAGATGACGCTCCATACAGTTTTTTAAATGTATTCATGATGCACGTTATGTTTGATAAACTAATTTGATATAGGTATATAAGTAGGTATACTTACAGATTGTATGATTTGAGGTAACATTTTTATGTTTCTTTAGAAACGTAAATGGTTTACTCGCGTGAAATTCTTATGCTGATTTTGTTTCAATGTTTTAAAAACTAGTAGAATTCATTTTGATATCATCTTTATAATGTTTTTATTTATGTCAACAGATGAGGACGTGAACTCTTGAAAAAAGCCAAATTCAAGGCTGTGTATCGGGATAAACAGAATCAGTGCCAAGTTTGCAGTTACCGCATGCAGTGACGTCACGACATGCTTAATATGTTAATTTAGTTTCAGCGGGTTTGAAGTTACATTAATACTCTGCTATATATATTTGAGACATGTATATTTGTGAAAAAGGATAGCCATCAGTTTAAGACACATACGACTACAACTAGGTATGAAAGCAGGGATAGCAATAAGCTTTGTGTGCCTCGTCAGAAAAAACAAGTATACAGCGATAACAGCTATTGTATGTCGATAAAAATTTTCAACATGTTGCCTAAAGACATTAGAGATATCTCTGTATCAATCAAGTTTAAAAGAATATTATTAAAGTGGTTGCTGGACAAATGCTTTTATAGTAATAAGGAATATTTTGAATATTTATATAATCGAAAAAAATTTGACATTAAATAATTACAAATAAAAATATAAAAAATGTACCTATGTATTAAATTGAATATTTGAATTGTATTAGTTGACATTACCATAATAATTGTGCTTAATAAGGAATGTTTTGAATATTTAAATAATCGAAAAAAATTTGACATTAAATAATTACAAATAAAAATATAAAAAATGTACCTATGTATTAAATTGAATAATTGAATTGTATTAGTTGACATTACCATAATAATTGTGCTTATTGTTTTAATTAATAATTAATTTATTTTGATCTGACCTTTAAATGCCTATTATCAATATAAGTTACTCTGAATTCTAATGTGTTACTTTTAAATGATTAAAATAATTTATATACGCATTAAAAGAAATCAATAATCTGAATATTTCCACACCTCTAAGAGGTAGAAATTGTGAAACTAATTAAACTTAAGAACACTGTACACCAAATTCTCGGAAATAAAGAATATTATTATTATTATTATTATTATTATTTAACATATATTTGTCTCGGCTTAACCGGTAGAATGAAGCAGGTACGGGCGATTGCCAAGTATCCTGTTCATGTAGCGTGAAAGAAGTTTAATTGGTGTGAGTTGTAGGGAAGGATGAAGATGAATTAAGGAAGCGGCGGACTATAGAGCAGGTATCTATAACGATTGACTTTTGTAACTGTATATATGTGTTTTTGTGAAGGTTAAGGGATTTAAGTGCAACGTATCAGTTTCTATGGCTTCTTTGAGGATAAATTTTGAGTAATTGCGAGTTTTGATAATTTGGTCCTGTATAGCTATTAAGAACCCTTCTGTTTCACTATAAATGTTGCCCTTAGTTAACCAACTGAATGACGCGGCTTGATCGATATGGTCCTGACCTAACTGGTACGGAAATTTACCATGTAGAGCCTTACTTTTCCATTTTTCTATTTTGTTTTCATCATTAATTATTTTATTTTTAGGGTTAAATTTGTCATTATTTAACTGTAGCGGTGTTCCAGAATGAGGTAAATTTACAATGGCTTTATGAAGTGGGCTTGTGTTAGCTTTTGTCTTGAAATAATTTCGGAGGTTATCTATTTGGGTGTAATGTAGATTTTTTATGTCTATAAAACCACGCCCTCCCTGCTTCCTCTTTATTGTAAATCTTTCAACTGCTGAATGGATGTGGTGAATATTGTGTTTGTAACAAGCGGTTCGGGTTGCGGTGTTGAGGGTTTCCAAATCAGTGTCAGACCACCTGATAATTCCATTATTATTATTATTATTATTATACATATATTTGTCTCGGCTTAACCGGTAGAATGAAGCAGGTACGGGCGATTGCCAAGTATCCTGTTCAGTATAATTGTATCATATGTAGCGTGAAAGAAGTTTAATTGGTGTGAGTTGTAGGGAAGGATGAAGATGAATTAAGGAAGCGGCGGACTATAGAGCAGGTATCTATAACGATTGACTTTTGTAACTGTATATATGTGTTTTTGTGAAGGTTAAGGGATTTAAGTGCAACGGCAAGCGTTTTTGGAATAACGCCCGTTGAGGAGACGACAATCGGGATTATTTTTACTGTGTTTTGATGCCACATTTGTTTGATCTCATCTGCAAGCGGTATGTATTTTTGGATTTTTTCTGTGTGTTTCTGTTTCAGGTTGTTGGTGTTTGGAACGGCGATGTCTATAAGGTAAGTGGTTTTTTCAGATTTAATTGTGAGGGTTATGTCTGGTCTATTGCTTAGGATGGTACGGTCTGTGACGATATCGCGATCCCAGTAGAGTTTTACGGAGTCATTTTCTAGAACGTTAGATGGTTTGTATTTGTAGTACGGTGTATGTGTATCTATAAGGTTAAACTTGATTGCTATTAATTGATGTATATGTTTGGATACGTTATCGTGACGGTGAGTATATTCTTTATTTGCTAGTGCACTGCATCCTCCAGTAATATGGTCTATTGTCTCTGTGGTTTGGTGGCATAATCTACACTTATCAGTTTCTATGGCTTCTTTGAGGATAAATTTTGAGTAATTGCGAGTTTTAATAATTTGGTCCTGTATAGCTATTAAGAACCCTTCTGTTTCACTATAAATGTTGCCCTTAGTTAACCAACTGAATGACGCGGCTTGATCAATATGGTCCTGACTTAACTGGTACGGAAATTTACCATGTAGAGCCTTACTTTTCCATTTTTCTATTTTGTTTTCATCATTAATTATTTTATTTTTAGAGTTAAATTTGTCATTATTTAACTGTAGCGGTGTTCCAGAATGAGGTGAATTTACAATGGCTTTATGAAGTGGGCTTGTGTTAGCTTTTGTCTTGAAATAATTTCGGAGGTTATCTATTTGGCTGTAATGTAGATTTTTTATGTCTATAAAACCACGCCCTCCCTGCTTCCTCTTTATTGTAAATCTTTCAACTGCTGAATGGATGTGGTGAATATTGTGTTTGTAACAAGCGGTTCGGGTTGCGGTGTTGAGGGTTTCCAAATCAGTGTCAGACCACCTGATAATTCCAAATAAATACGTTAATATAGGGATCGCATAGGTATTTACAGCTTTAATTTTGTTTTGGCCTGACAATTGCGTTTTTAAAATTTTATTTAGTCTCTGTTTGTATTTATTTTTTAATGTATTTTTTATTTCTTTATGATCTATAGCTGTATTTTGTATATAACCTAGGTACTTATATGTGTCTTTCGCTTGCATGCTGTCTATTGTTCCTTCTTGTAGTTCTAAGTTGAGCGGTTCTGTATGTGTATGTTTGCCCTTAAGAATGCAATTAATTTTACATTTATCAGATCCGAATGTCATGTAAATATCAGCGCTAAATTTTTCCGTTAATTTTAATAGTTGTTCCAGCTGTTGCCTGTCAGGTGCGAAGAGTTTTATGTCGTCCATGTAAAGAAGGTGAGTGATTTTGATTTTATTGACTTTATCTATAATATATCCTAAGTTTGACCTATTAAGAGTTTTAGATAGAGGGTTTAAAGCTAAGCAAAACCATAAGGGGCTAAGTGAGTCGCCTTGGAAAATGCCACGTTTAATTTTGATTGGTGAGGTACTGACGGTGGTACTGACTGTTCTTAGATTGAGTTTAGTAGACCAGTTATGCATTATATATTGTAGAAAGTGAATTAAAGTATTATGAATCTTATATATTTTTAGTACATGTATCAACCAAGAATGCGGGACACTATCAAAGGCTTTTTGGTAATCTATGTATGCGTAATAAAGGTTCTTATGATCTTTTTTAGTTTGATTATGTATTTGGGCGTCGATGATAAGTTGTTCTTTACAGCCCATTGATCCTTTAGCGCAGCCTTTTTGTTCTTCAGGGATTATTTTATTATCAGTAATGTGAGTATTTAGTTTTTGTGTGATTATTGACGTAAGTAGTTTGTAAAGAGTTGGAAGGCAGGTGATTGGACGGTATTTAGTCGGATTTTCAGTATCGTTTTTATCTTTAGGCTTTAGATATGTTATTCCTTGCATCATAAATAGCGGCACTAATTTGGGATCCTTAAGGGCTGAATTGAATGATTTGGCGATGTAGTGATGTGTTGAAGTAAAATATTTTATCCAATAATTTTGAATTTTATCTGGCCCTGGTGCCTTCCAGTTCAAAGTCTTCTTTATGGCGTATGTGACATCGTTATCATCTATTGTAACTTCAGGCATTGGATTAATATTGTGACATTCACTTATTTCGGTATCAAGCCATGAAGCGTGTACGTTGTGATGGGCTGGTTTGGACCATAGGTTTTCCCAATAGTCCTTAATTGTATCTGTACTAGGCGGTTGTATGATTTTAATATTTTCGGAGTTTAAATTTTGATAAAAGAGCTTTTGATTGTTAGTAAAAAATAAATTATCCGTTCTTCTAGAGTTACTGATTTTAAGTCGGCGGAGTCTTTTTGATTGTGCTTGCAGTTTTTGTTTCAGAGTATCTAATAATTCTACCATTTGATTTTCAGTGAGATTGTTGGGGTTTAATTTTCGTTGTTTTGTGTGGCTAAGATTTCCTTTAAGGTACTGTGTAAGTTGTCCAATTTCTTTTCGTAGTTTCTTGATTCTATTTTCAATTCGTAGTTGCCATTTTGGCATTTTCGGGTCTCCTGTTTTATTTGATATATCTTTTTCAGGGGGGTTATTTAGTTTAGTGTGTAGAGTTGTAGTTGATATTGCAGCGCAATAAATAGCACTATGGATTTCCGTTAAATCTGGCGTTTCTTTCGCTTCTAGATGTTCTCCTATTAACTTGTTAAGTGAATTTACCGTCTTTATTATGTTGCATGTAATCTGGAGTTTTGGTATTACCGGTCTAAGTGTTGGATCTGTATCGGCGTATTTGATTAACATTTCTGTAAATACTTGTCTAATTTTGTGATTCTGTGTTTGATCGGCATCAGTTGTGAGTATTTCAGCGTTGTTTGTCTCTGGTGTTATTAGATTTTCTACAGTTTCAGAAGAGTTTGATAGAGTTATGGGTTGATTATTATTTGTGGGTTGATATGTAGAATGTTGTAGATTCGGGTCGTTCGTTGCATTATGTGGGATGGTAAGAATATCACAGGGGCTAAGCTGTGTGTCTATGCTACATATTGTATTGTTCTGGTCGTTGGAATAATCGAACGTATGCGCTACTGTATTTTTTATCTTGTCTCTTTCATGACTTGGTATTCTGTTATTGCGATGTATAACTCGGATTTGATCTGCTAATCGTTGCTCAGATATGTGGCTTAGTTCAGGGTAGGACTCTGTGAATTTTTTATGGAGTGATGGTCTGAATGCTGTGAGGTTAGATTCGCATGATGTTATAATGTAGTAGCAACGGAGAAGTTCTCTGTTTATTTGATCAGTCCATTTCATCCGTTGTCTACTTTTTCCAGCGAGAGTGGTTGGAGGAAGCATTTCCTGCAAAACACTTCTTACTGGAGTGTTTGTGAGATGAGGCTGCGTATGAGTATTATGATCTACGATATTCGGATTAATGTATTCAGAATTTCTCGTAAACGGACTGGTGTCAGGAATGGGCACCGGATTAGTAGCTATTGCTTCCTGTGTAACATCGTCTGACAATGGTGATAATGTGGTGGATCGTGATGAGAATGAGTTATTGAGGATGAATGACTGCGGTGAAGAGTGAAGCGATGGAAACAAGCTGACGGATGAGGTAGGTGATGAAGGATATGAGTATGTGTTGCTTATTGTTTGAATATTAGTATTCTCTGCAGCAGTACTAGACTGGGCAGTAGGATGCGATACGGTGCCCCCCCCAGAATACGAGGGACAGCCCGGGCCCGAAAGCCCGGGGCGGGATTCTCCATTGCTTTTCGCGCCGGTACCCGCCTGGGGTAGTATATTTCTATTACGTAGTCGCATTTTTCTTTTAATATATTAGAACAAAAATAGGAAGAGTTAACGAGAAAGGAAATATAGGAAGAGAAGAAATAAAGGTGGTGAAAATTAGAACAAAAGCAAAAACAAAAAAAATAAAAAAACAGATGCAAAAACAAGGGGTGATTAATAAAAAGGTGATGAAAAGATAGTGACGAGAAAGAAAGAAAGAAAGAGCCGACGATCAGCCACGCGAGTAACTCACCCCGAAGAGAGTGGGGTGGCGCACCCAAGTGTTGCCCGGGGACACCAACTAGGAGGGACCGGCTTCACCCCCTTATTATTATTATTATTATTATTATTATTATTATTATTATTATTATTATTATTATTATTATTGTTATTATTGTTATTATTATTATTATTATTATTATTATTATTATTATTATTATTATTATTATTATTATTATTATTATTATTATTATTATTATTATTATTATTATTATTATTATTATTATTATTATTATTATTATTGTTATTGTTATTATTATTATTATTATTATTATTATTATTATTATTATTATTATTATTATTATTATTATTATTATTATTATTATTATTATTATTATTATTATTATTATTATTATTATTATTATTATTATTATTATTATTGTTATTATTATTATTATAAAGTGTATTACGTTCTAAAAAAATTCTAATGTGAACTTTTCTTTATACGATAATCGTACCCCTGAACCTTAACAGTAGGGTGAAGGACGTAATAGTGGTTGATGATGATGATTATGAGCGATAAATCTTTTCAGAATGTACAAATAAATGAGAGATGAATAAATCAATTTATTTTATATAACCTAGTGCATATTTTATTAAAATTATATTATAGTTTTAGTGACCATTCATGCGGCTCTACTTTTTGCATTTCAAACGTTATCGCAAAGTATAGGGGAACATGTTGTACCTTAGACCTAGTTGTGCCTTACCCAGTTGACTTTTTCTAGGTATACCTGAGTTTTTGATTTTTCAAATGCTTAGGGCTTCCGCTACGTCTCTACCGACTATCTTATATAGTTAGTCGTTTACTCTCATGAATCCAGACTTTGATTTTATCGACGTTTAATTTTTTTTGGGTGACATTAGGTTTATTTTCATCATTAATAATAGTCTGATAGTTTTAAGCGTGTTTAAATAATCACTTAAAAGTTAAATGCGTACGTTTCTTTTGCTTATCAAGTTAAAGCAGTTACAATCTTGCGTGGTAAGTTGCTTCAAAATATTTAGTGCTTTTCACAAAAGAAATCCCGTTAGTGGAACTAAATTTGTTAAATTTTTATTACAATGCCTGAGGTTGTAAAAATTATACTCAAGGTAAAGGAGTTTTGTGAAGCAGAATAGCAGAATCAAGGTACCTATTCTGATATCCATAAATAATGCTGACAACATTTTGTCGCGTGATCACAGCGCTGCGTCTAGAGGACTTCTTTCATGAAAATGACTCTAAAATCCGCCGTTTTGTTCAAGATGAGACAGTGTTGTACTTCGGCCAGTGTAGACCGGTTGTATGGCCTATGGATAAAGTATGGATGAAAACAAATGCTAGTACATACTTTATATTTATAAGTTCGAATGTTTGTAGATAAACAATTTTAATGCGTTCTGTCTAATTAGCAGGTATTAAAAGTTTGTTGCTTTTTTTTAAATTATTTATTCCCATTCTATTTATTTCTTCGTTAAATATGTCACTAGAAGCGTCTAAAAGAATTAAAATTAAGTAATAGTTTATGCAAGTATTTACATTTTTACCGGAATTTTAAGGTACAACATGGTACTGGCCAAGGAACTTCGGGTATGTTGCACTTGGGACACTTTTAGGACTTTTTCCAAAGGACTTAAAGACTTGTAAGCGTAATAAGTACCAAGGGGCCTAGGGTTCCTATAACTCCATTCCTATCGGCTTCACTTACCACTTACCTTTTGAAGACCCTCATCTAAATCTCTACCTATTATACAGGCTAGGTCTCTCCTATAAAGGAGAGATTAATCTCTGGTCAACATCATAGATAGTTTTAATCTCTCAAAATTAAACAGTTCCCGTGGGATGGTTAAAAAACTTCATCTCCGAAACTATTGGACCGATTTTAATGATATTTAGCATGGTGGCTTATATTCCTACCACCACGGTTAATATTTTAGATACCTAATTGTCATATTTCATCTTCACCCCCGGACCTTTCTTTTTCGGAGTGACTAAGTTTCAGCAGACACCCTGTATTATATCAATTTAAAAAAATATATAAAAAGAATAAACAAATGAAATATAGGTAAATAAGTAAACATAGTTAAAAAAACGCTTATCATTAGATTGTGCAACAGATCCTAAAGGTTTTAGGTACATGTCTTATTTCTGTTAGGATATATATGTATATTTTGTATATTTTTCCCAAATTCCATCTATAATATTTAAATTGAACATACTAATGTTTTATTTTGACATCTATATATAAAATATTCTAAAAATTAGTCAAGTTTTATGTGTACTACGTATAGTATAAGACCACGTCATAATGTATAATTGAAACTGAATTTATCAAGTTGTATGTTTATACCATACAGTGAATTGATTGATAAGTTATAAATAGCATAATGTATGCACATGATACACATATCCCTGAGCGTAAGCAATTTGGCACGTACAGTGATTTAACATTTGTTTTGCCCACTACGGGCCCTCCCAAGAGAGACAACCGGCCGCCTCAAAAGATTTAATGAAACTGCTCCTTTTACAATATTTGACAACCAATTTATAGAAAATATGCACTTTAAATATAGAACACATGCGCTGAAACAGCGCAACATACCGGCCATCAAGGGCATCGTGATGTCCTTAGCTAGGTGTATCTCCTCTCTCTAAGCTGTTAACACCAAATTAAAATTATTTTCTTAAAACTTGTTTTTCATCTTTGATATGCATCTCTGTGCTCTACCCATCCGTTTTCATTCTTGTCCCTAAATGGGTAGACGCCATTTATATTATGTTTTCTCTCAATAAACGCTTTTTCTTTCCACTTGTGTTTATGTTCTCTCACATTTTCATTTCTTTTCTATTCTCCATGTACCTCAACAGCTGTACATATTTACATTTCAAGTGTCTCTCTCTAGTATAATATATTTTTAATATACATTTCCTATGTACATCTCGTGTCTTTAATCCTCATAATCATGTTATAATATTGTATTTTACTTTCATCTCCAGATGTGTTATGTATGTGTGAAAAGCGGTTGTTTGCATCTATGCTCAATTCTCCTCCGGAACGCAAGTGCGCATCACCAGAGGAGTTACAAGTGTAAGGTTTTGCGAGTGTCCATGGGCGGTGGTAATTTCTTACTATCAGGCGATCCATCTGCTCGTTTCCTGATCCAATTTACTAAAAAAACCATAAGTCCCAATTTCACCAACATCGTTTGTCTAAATATCATTCCATTTCTTTCATTAATACAAAGAACCAGAGAGAGAACATGATATCTAATCAACGATTAGCTTTATCAGGCGTTGATGGAATTGGCACTAAGTGTACAAGACCCCTTAAACTTTATAGCTGTAAGGTGAAGGTCAAAACCTTGGCATTGGCATTCAAAACCAAACGGAGGGTCAGTGGAAATTTATTCGTGAGTTCGCAGGGTTGCCACAATTAAATTAGTAAAGTTATTTTAAGATTTCATCCTTTACTTGAGCTATTACGTAGTGTCGTCTGTTCGATATGTACAAACTTAGTCGCCGATTGGCGATTACCCAGCCTATGTTTTGATCGCTGAGAGGCCGAGCTGCCGGCGACCTGTCGACAGTGGGTAATAGCCAATGTAATAGCTCTAAAGTCTTAACTTAGTAAGTAGGGATGTTATGGAGCTCCGTATCCGTAACTATCGGATATCCGAATAAAACTATCCGTAACCGCAACCGAATATAATACAAAAATTTCGCAAAATTTCGAATTCATAATTAAAAAATGTATTGTCCATATCCGAAATTAGCAAATAATACGAAATAATTACATATGCGTAAACGTATCCGCAACCGGTAGATATTATTGTTCATATTCGTATCCGACAGATACGAAATTTATTTTCTATAACATCCCCGATGACGCGGACGGGGCGTTAATAGACGCCATCAATTATCAATACAGCTAATATAGCAAACTTATACCAACATTTTTGGACCAGTTCAAACGCCAAATTTACAAATAAATAAAATTGAAATGTGTTTGTTATTTAATATTAAAAATTATCAGCTTTACACTTAATGCATAATGCATGCAAGTATATATACTTAGAAATAAAAAAACAATTTTTTAAATTGTTCTCTGTCCGTCTGTCTGTTTGTTTTTTCCGGCATATCCTTGAAACGGCTGGACCGATTTTCACGGGACTTTCACTGGCAGATAGCTGATATTATAAGGTACACCTTTTAATATCAGCTATCTGCCAGTGAAAGTTGAACAGAACCTTCAGAAAAATGTCTTTTTTTCTGAAGGTTCCGTTTAAAACAATAGGGTCCCGTTTACGTTGGTTCGACGCAAACGAAGCAACAGGCACGAGCTTGTTATCTATAAATAAATTATCGTTTAGTTAGCATTAGAATTTAGATTGGACACATACCAACTCGCAAATTCTCGAGTTATTTTAAAACTCCATGCGTCATCTCTACATGTTACATTCGCTGATCGGAACAAAGGATATTGATAACTTCTATATCAGATGGGGCAAGTACGTCAAAAGTATGTTCCTCTTGGCGTAGAGAGCAGTATTAAGTCTCTCTTGCACCAAGAATTTACTATTTTGAAACCACAGCCAAAAAGAAGGATTATTATATACCGTTAGATTTTTTCACATGAAAACTACTTTGTATTCGTGAAAAAGCTCCTTTAAAACGAAAAATTAATCTTAAAAAGTTTTTCATCGGAATTTCATAGAAAAATCTACTAGTAATGGTCGAAATTCTAAAATATTTTATATAAGCACTCCTTGCAAATTTTCCATTTCAATATGCCAAATTCTAGATAAAATAATACAGTTATGTTCAGTCAAGTTAAGGAACCTTTTGCGGTTATAATTTATCATTAAATGGTCACTTGCTTAAAGGAACAGTTGACACTGAAATCGACCGGTCACACGAAAGGAAAAAACCCACATTGTTTCCAATGAATTGCCACAGAAAACCTACTATTAGCTATAATTGTTTCACTTTTTAACCGACTTCCAAAAAGGAGGCGGTTATATGTTTTCCGATGTAGGTTTATTTAGTTTTTCATTTATCAAACCCGTCTTCATTATAATTAGTGAGCCTTTGCTAAGTTAAATTGGCTCAAATGTCAAAGTGTCAGATAAGGAAGACAAAATGTCACTACGTAATTAGGCTTATCTTCTCTAAGCTTAGATATTACATTGATTTAGTATTATGAATTGGGGAAAACTTAATATTTAGTTACTACAACTTGACAAGTGTCAAGGGGAAAACATGCCCAGAAAGAAAATTAAACGGACAAGAGCGAGTCGAAATCGCACACCGAGGGTTACGTACAAAGTAATAACAATATAAATAGTTTAAGGGCACGATTCTCGTGCAATAGAGAAAAGTTCAGATTCGAAAATAAATCGGAATTTGAACTTCACAATTGAAATTCAGTATCTTTTGTCGAACTATCGCGGAAAATAATATTTATTTCATACTTTGGAAGTTGGTTTAATTTTTTGTTTCAAAATAATATTATTCCCCCTTTTACATTTACATTTACATTTTAAGAATGTTTTTTATTTAATTATTTAATTTATAATTGAATACGCGCCAAGCTTCCATTAGGTATTGTAACTAAGATGATAATGATGATGATTACTGTTAGTTCTTCGTTCGTCCAAACGCGTATCTTTAAAGACTGAGGAGTTCTATTCAGTGCTTTTGGATCCAGAGTATACCTTGGTGCAAAATCTTATTTATTGGTAGCATATGCTTGTGTTACTTCAGAAAAAGTCCAATCACTATATGTGTCGATATAAATTTCGAGGAGTTCCCTCGATTCTTCAAGGATTCCATGCTCAAGTTTCCACTTTAGTGATTGAAGGACCAATTTCAAATTATACCCTTTACTACAACAAAAGAATTTTGCAAATACCACCATAAACGGCAGAGTAATGTTCAAAGATATCCGTGTCGATGTCGGTGTAAAATATAGTATTTTAGAGAAGTACCTTTTATATCATCAAAATGTGATGATCTATGGTGTGGTGATGGTGGTGGTGATGATGATGATTACTCTAATTGACATAGTGGCATATGCTTGCAGTTCTTTAAATAACGCCGAAATCCCCAAACATGTATATATAAGGAGTCAGGAGTTCTGTTCAGTACTTTTGGATTCAGGGTATACCTTGGAGCAAAATCTTGCTTTTTGGTAGCATATGCTTGGACTACCTCAAAAAAAGTCGCCACCATATGTGACCATAAAAATTTCGACGAGTTTCCTCGATTCCTCATGGATCCCATCATCTGGTCACCACTTTATGTCAAAAGGATTAATTTGGGATTATAACCTATACATCAAAATAAGAATTTTGAAAATTGGTCCACAGACGGCGAAGTAATCGTTGAACATACAAAAAAATCAAAATCAAAATCAAAAAATTTTTTATTCAAAATTGGTATTTTTAAATACTCTTTTTGAACGTCGATACTACGTGATGCCTACCACCGGTTCGGGAACTAACCCAGCGAAAAAAAAAATATATATATACAGCCAAACGTATAACCGCCTCCTTTTTTGGATGTCTGTTAAAAATCATGCTCAATGTCGTAAAATATAAATAAAATATGTTTTGGAATGCTCACATCGAACCCTTTCATATGACCTGTCATATTCTACATTACTACTTTGCTATTAGTCCATTTGAATTTTGAACCAGTAACTTCAATTTAAAATTTCGACCTCCACTGAACTTTCAGCCCCAATTTTTACGATTTGATTACACATGAGCAGTTTTCAGATTTATTTCTTGTACTTGTAGTATATAACGACGTTACTTGCTAAATTTCATAGTTCTTGGTCAATGGGAAGTAGGTACCCTATGAATTTTGATTTCCTTGACAGTGTCGAAATATGCGTTTTATTGTCGCAAAAAACGGACGTATCTTTTTTTACGTCAACCAAGAAGTCTAATTTTGCACACACTTCAAAGGACTATGTATATCTGACAGATTTGAGTATACCATTTTAATTTTAACTCTATAGTCGATACCTCCACGCGTTACCTCCCTCCGAAATAAAGGGTCTTGACAGACAGTCGGACAGACGCAAAACGAAGTGATCTTATAAAGTATCCGTTTTTTCCTTTTGAGGTCCTATAAAAACGATTTCCATATTAAAAAAATATCCATATTAAAAATATAAGATCCTATATAAAAATATTGAAAGCCTAAAATATAAATTTTTTATTTATTTTTTATAGTAGTTTTTAGTTTTGTGTCGGGGGTAACTTAACATTTTCAATTTTGTTCTTTTAAGAATACTATTGAAAATTTAAGACTTTATTCACTTCACAAAAAGACACACGATTCATATTATTTCTTTACTGGACTTCTTTACTTGTTTCAGAAGTTAGTACCAGCCAACTTTCGTCTCTACATTACCTATTTTCGTCAAAATTCTTCATCCTATGTGACTTACCCTTGACTTGCTTATCTTTTGCTTCAGATTGACGTACAAGAAACATCTTATCTTATCTCATTGAATTAAGTGTATTGCAACCTTTTTTATTTAAAATGTTACATACGATGTATGGGAGTCGAATGACTATACTTGTAAAATATCCCTATAGTATATACCCCAATACAGTAGATATAATACCTTATAACCTGTGAAAACTGGTATTATGTAAAAAGAATTAGTGTTTACAAATTTTCTTGCATGATCAAGGCTACGTCTTATCAAAATAATTGATGAACACTTCCTACACACTACTGTTTAGTCTTATATACTCTGATTTATTTTCTCTGTGATTCTATGTAATCTAAGACTAGGACTATATGCACCGGAATCCGGAAAGCCGTAGAAAATCGAGCTGTCATACATTGACATTTGACTCGACACTCATGTGTTCGATTTTCAGCTCTATTATAAATAGAAGTTTTGATATTGATTTCTTAGGTTTACGCAAATATTGTTCATTGTTTTAAACACTTACGGATTGTGTCGCGGTGCACTTTTCCTTTTCTGACGTTTCGGCTACTTTCCAGCAGCCGTGGTCATTCCTCCCGTGACCACGGCTGCTGGAAAGTAGCCGAAACGTCGAAAAAAGAAAAGTGCACCGCGACACAATCCGTAAGTGTTGAGAAGTTTCGAATTTCAAACTGTAATATATGAAATTGACATTTGTCTTGACACTCATGTGTTCGATATTCAACTATATTTTATTACGCTGAGTTCTATTTTCAGTGGTCTGAATTTTCACCGGCGCGCCGTTCCGGATTCCGGAGCATATAGTCCGAGCCTAAATGTAAACGAACGTCAATATGGGCGGCTATAATACTTCCAATAAATGTCACTCATTCGTCGCGCAATAAAGAAATACAACAACACATTAATTTCGTCGGGGTTAAATTAATTTGCTTGAATATTGGATCCAAGTTCCAAGTTCCTTCTTTCTACCAGGCATGCTTTACAATTGACCCCTTTTCAACCTTATAACCTGTATACAAATTTTTGCTTCTATAATATCATTCGAACGGGATAGTATTAGCAATTATATTTTGCTGCACAAAGACACACGGCAAAGGTCATCGAAAGTACTGAGTATGTAGAGAGATCGTCAAATATCATCATCTTATTTGCGTGAATGCTATTCCAAAGTTTTAAGAACAAATACAAGATACCTAGTACATAGTCGTTATGAAGCCAAAATCTATTATTCTTAACTTACAAATTTTGAAAAAAAAAAGCAAGCTACGAAAATAATAACAATATTTGAAATGTAGAGTTCTGTGATCAGTCCTAGGATTTATTACAATAGTCATATATATATAAAACAAATATTCATCGTAAGCATATCATCATCATCAACTAAGTCTGCACTTCAGTATATATATAATATGTAGGTACACATAGAACACAATATTATAATATTATGTACTCTCAGAGACTCAAAACCTTCTAACTGCCACATCATCATACCAACAAAGAACAAACGCGGTTCTTCTCTATGATTCCCATACTGGAACACGTAAATAGGAACCGCTAATGCTATTGTTTATTTATATAATTAAATACTATCTGTTTTATCAGTCGTTAACCCCAAATCCACGTGGTTGTAGTATAGTATCGTCGGATTTGAAGCTGTAGCTCAGTGCCATCGAGCAAAATTCACTCCATTCAATCTCTAGAAAAAGACAGCTAACAAAAATTATTTGGCCGACGACCGAGAAGTATACATAGCACAGAGCTATTCGTAAAATAGAACGTTAACTCGTTTCGTGCGAGCGAAATGGTCTTATGTGCCGTTGTATAGATGCGAGCGGTTCTACCGGGTTAGGTCAGAGCGTCTGCGTTGATTTCGTACGAGTGAAACAGACTTATGCCAAGTTCGTGATGAGAGAGTGAGATACAAAATGATTACATGCTTAAGTGTGGAAATTTCCACTGCCGACAATGAAATACACAATGGTAGAGTGGTGATAAATTAACATATCGATAAATTTAATGAATAAAAAATATATTTTAGTAAAATAGTTTTTAAATGAAATGTGAAAAGCAAGAACAATTTATTGTTAGACCATTCAAAGTTGATATTTAAAATGAATGCTTACAAAATTTTACCTTGGGTTTGGGCTCGATCATTGTGGCTCAAATATTATAATAACTGGCACCCTTACATTTTGCTTAATTTCTGCGAAAATTACTAAGAATCGTTTTATAAACAGATTGTAGTAACCCTGGACAAGGAAGACACTAAATCTTTAAAAAAGTGCAATGTGACAAAATATAATCGTGCATCCAACAGCACCTCCTTGCAACAACCACATTTCTTTATTCTAAGGAACATTATTATTTTCGATAGAAATTTAAGAAATATATTTTACACCGATATCGATAAACGAATGACCTCAAAGGCGCAGCACCAGACGGAGCCCCGATAGTCGTCAACTTGCAACCGCGGACTTGCATAATTGTAACGGCTATACTTTTGTTAGAACTTACGTTTCAAAAATCCCTCAGCACTACTTACCTCATGTGATAAAATTTTTGTAACGCATTAAAATCTTTTTGTATTGTAATTAAATATTTTTCAATTTTTTACACTGGTTAAAACTAATTTTTGACGAAAATACATGTCATTTTAGTATTAACGATTCTTAATCTAATTTTAACAATTAAAAATTTAATTTACTACGTAGTGAGACATTTACCTCAATAAAAAAAAATACAATTGGCTAAAAGAGATCTTTAATATTAACTGTCAACAGATGGCGTTGCCGTCCGCAATTTTAGCTTATTCTTCAAAAATGATTATTTTATCCACATTATTATATTTTTTTAAGTAGGTAATTAAAAATTGGTCTCAGCAGTAATATTAATATAATCTTACCAAATCACGTTGTGGTTGCTGTAATTAATTTGAATTTTAAATATTAAGTAAGGACACAAAATATAAGGAAGCATACATTGCGGTATGTAAAACTACTAAGTATATATTTACTTAATATTTATATATGGACTCTTAATAGGTAAATAGTAATTTCTTGGTAAGAATTGAGAAGATCCATGATTATCCTGGGACATCTGCGGCGCGAATTTTTTAAGGCCGCAAACGTAGAGTATAAATTTTAAACCATAGCCTTAAGCTCTACAATATTATGAGCCTTACATTACCTGCCGTTTTACAAGCGTGAAATCGGAACCTTCATAATATATTGTCCATAGGAGTAGGATGGAAAATAATACTAATTTACATATGCCTTCTCAAAGATAAAAGTCTCTCAAGTCACGCTTTCCATGTTTATTTCCATTTATTATTTCAAGTAGATAGTGATTAAAGTAGCCCTTAACTTTAAGAGGCGTTTTAGAGTCCATTAATGTATTTTCTAGTATCTTTTAGGGTCTTCGCACACGTACCACAGCCGCACTACACCGACGCGACAAAATGTCTTCCTTGACCTTAATTCCACTTGAATCTTCAGTGAAATTGTTCTCATATACAATTTAGTTACATAAAAATTGTGAAAATAAGAAGTGCATCAAGTTTTCTTCTCATTTTGACATTTACCTACTTTTAAAGAAATAGGTTAGGAAATATGGATATATCTACAACAATCAAAAATTACAATAATAGAAAGACGTGGTGACGTGTTACATAGTCATATAACGCACTAACAGTTTATAGAGAGGTACATTAGTAAGAAGATGTTCCACACTAACAAAATAATTTAAAATATTTGTTCTTTTACAATTTTTAAGTCAAGTAAAAATACAAGCCAGTTCATGCCAAGCTATGCGCCATTTTTTTGAAAGACAAAACACTACTAGATAAGTCATGTTGACCACGTGACCATTGAGTGACAGCGGTAACACGAAGAGTTACAATTTGAATTTTTTGTTACGGATACACATAAGATACATGTGCTAGGTGCACATGCAACATGCATATCATGCGTGTTGCATGTGCGGCCAAATATGGAAATATAGAGTATGTTCGCTGCTTTGCGGAGAGAACATTGACTAAAGGTTAAATCCTAATTGCATTAGCTCGCACGCACATGCATGCTCGCATGACGTGACACATCTGTCTTTCTAGTATTCTACAAGGATACAATATACATTGTATCCTCATGCTGGGACTATACATGATCCGGAACATTCCCGTTTATGATATCCTACTAATATTATAAATGTGAAAGTTTGTGAGGATGGATGGACGAATGGATGTTTGTTACTCTATCACGAAAAACTACTGAGCGGATTTCGATGAAAAATGGTATGGTAGCAGTTTGAGCTCTGGATTAACACAGCCTGTGTCACTTTTTGTCCCGAAAAAGTAGTGTTCCCGTAGGATACTGTAATTATGCGGGCGAAACAACAGGCAAAGGCTAGTAACTAATATTAAAAACGCGAAAGTTTGTATAGTATAGATGTTTGTTTCTCTTTCACGCAATAAGTACTGAACGGGTTTGATGAAATATTTGGTATAGTAATAGTTTATATTTTTCCTGCACTGTGGTATTTTTTTACATAAATACAAAACTTATTATGTTATAAATAATAATCACTGCAGGCACATTAAGTGCAGGAAACGCATGTATAATATACAAATTAGAGAATTATATAGCTAAGAACATTGACAATGTGTGAACTCTACACTGTACTGTGTTGATATAGAGTTAGGTTACTGCTAAGAGGAAGTATTAAATTATAACGAAAATAAAGAGATATTCGAATATTGCACAAGAGAAATAATGATTCATGATATACGTGTAGGTTCAGTCGTAGTTAGACCACACCACAGATGTACTCCATAACAATACTCTCAATAGATACAATCGATACAATAACCTAATTATATTGTAGATACTTTGTCGTGGCGACGGTCGACATGTTAAATTACGTCACGGGTCTAACCCGATGCACTAGCCATTATGCTAGATATACACGTTAGGCTAGCAAGCAAAATCGTTTTGTTTACCGCAGCCCGCTGAAGCCTACCCAGCCCCGTGGATCCCTGCTTGCCTAGCAGTTTGTCTAGCGTGTATGTAATGCCGAAGTAAATTGAACGTGAGGTAGGATGGTATATTTATTTATTCAATTACGCGGAAAGCGTATATACTGTAAGATAGGTCAGTATACATTGTACAATGTACATATAAGATAACAGCCATAGCGCATACATAGCCGCGCCCACCAATGTTGCCATACTAGAAAATGTAAAGTTCTGAGAAAGTCATGATTTTCCATGATAAATGTTATCGATGTCATAAAATGTCAAACACTTGAACAGCTTCAAAATAATATCCATGGACATAAAAATATCTATGGACGCTTTCACACCACGTCAATCTGGCCCCGTGGTAAGTTCTCGAAGAACTTGTGTTACGGGTACCAGAAAACGGAAATATATTTATTTAACAGTTTTATACTATACACAAATTTAAGATTTTTATTATATACTTAATACACTTATTTAATGCACATCCATGACCCAGGAACACAGAAAACTTTTTTGTCCCCTGGCGCGATTCGAACCCGCGACTTCCGGCTTGAGTGCCGAGGCGGTAACCACTGAGCCACAGAGCTTGTCAAAAAAAAACACTACTTACGGCCCGTTTCAATAACCTATATATCTATAACTATTTGTTAAAAATATCACCATTCAATCATTTGACGGTTTTCGCGATACAAATTTGACGTTTCTAACATATAGTTATTGGTAGATTGGTTATTGAAACGGGCCATTAAACACTTTTCCGCTAAGAGGCATATTACATCTTGACTGTGATTTTTGCGTGAAATGGCTAATTGTGGCGTTCTTGATCTCAGAAACAAAGATACATTAACAATTTTGACATATTGAATAGTGCAGAATAGCTATTGGCCTAGTTCGTAGCGGCCTCGCTTTTTGTAAATATTGCTTAACTTTTTAATATGAGAATGTTATCTCTTATATAGTCGTATAGTTCGTAGCGGCCTTAGAATTTTGAAATATCTTTGATTTAATAAAGAAAAAAATCTTATTCTAAGCCAAAAAAACTTCGAAAATAGCTTTAAGTAAACTGTGAATTACTCCTATCTACGATAATATTATTAAGCAAAATTTATACCAGAACAATTGTTACTTCATGAGGAATAAAGATTTTATAATTTTAAAGCATGAATTTTTTAACCTATTTCAGTAAAAACGATAAATACAACTGCAAAATTACTACAAAATGCGAAATGTCGGGAACGCTCCAAATACTCTTAATGTTTTGCAAGACAACATAATATAATGAATTATGAATTTGCTTGTCTTTTAAAAGTGATGGCCTCTTAAACAAGCGCCAGTCAACGAGTCACAATTGTCTTTGTCATCCTGCCAAGCAGAGATAGTGTGACTTAAGGAGCCCTCAACATTAAGCAGCGTTTGAGAGTTCGGCTGTAATAGTGCTGCGATGGCTGGAGAAACCCGAAGTATAGTAACACCAGTCGTTCACGTACCCAACCGTATGACTAGACCCGTCACGTTTGTTGCGAGCTAATGATTTTCCCACAACAGGAAAACTTCAAGTATCAAGGTTGCCATCATAATTATTATTATTATTTATATTATTATTAACTTGACGACCTGTGTGGCGCAGTGGTTGAGCGCGTGGGTGCTGAGGCCGGAGGTCGCGGAATCGAATCCCGCCAGGAAATATAAAAAAGTTTTCTGTGTTACTGGCTCATGGATGTGTATTAAATATAATATTATGTATTACATAATAAAAATCTTAAATATATTATAAAAAGTATTATATATTTTTCCGTTGCCTGGCTGGTACCCGTAACACAAGTTCTTTGAGAACTTACCACGGGACCAGATTGACGAGGTATGAAAGCGTCCATGGATATTATTATTATAAAGACATTTTTACCCGCTTTTTAAAAAAGTCGCGACCTCAAACCAAGATACTATAAGATTGTACAATTTTCATTCACATTCCATTTTCCGTAATTATTTTAATTCCGATCCATAGAGAAGTGGAGACAATGAATAAATTGATTGATGTCCAGTTGATATCCAGTTGTAATCCAGGATATCATGTTGATATCCAGTTGTAATCCAGGATGAAATTATGCTTACATCAAACCCAACTTTGGCCGTGGGTAATTATTTCACAGTAAAATTTCTAATGTCCTTTCTATCCTCATAACGTATATATCGTAAAATCCTATCATAATTACTCCAAGTGACTTCATTTTCGAGGAGTAATAGGCCAAATGCTCCTGCTACATTTTCTAAAAAAAATACTGTCGGCAAATAACACGGAGTAAAAAACTACTTAGATAAAAACTTCGCTCGTTTTGATTTTTTATTGTAATGGAACTTTCCGTCAGCATATGCAAGGTAGGAAAAAATATGAATTTGTTCGTTCACTTTTAAATTATATTTTTTTAATTGTAGTTAGACAAATTCCAACACTGATTATTCACAATCCTAAATAGAATGTGCACGATTATACTACAAGCACTTTAGTGTACTATGAACTATCATAATATAATAGTATGTTGTATTGAACACATTTCAGTACGAATATGACTAAGATTAAGAGATAGTATCTCAGTCAAAATCGTAGCCTGCTATATAATACGGAATACTATCTGAAATCAGCCAGGTCTTTTAGCCGAAATCGGCTAAACTTGATCAGGCTAAAATTATAGCCAGTAGGTAACACCTGATCTAATACTTTACCGTATCACTCGAGTGCTCATGATCATTACGGGGTCGTTCACCTCATGCTACTTTCTATTTTATGTCCGCTAGGTGATTCGCGATTTTTGCCTCGCAAATCGTAAGTTTTGTCACCTGTCCATATGTTATTATTATTAGTTATTACATTACTACTATGTTGTGGTTACTAGGTTTTTCGTTCGGTTTATTCGGTTCTTCTCGCCGGGCTAGTTTCCGAATCGATGGTTAGCACGTACAAAGTTTTAAAAGTTAACTCTCTATAACCTTACTTTACTAAGAGCCTTTTTCGCTGATAAGTGATAGCTTATAAGTGTCAGATATCTTATTTGCATGTTTTGCCTCTGATCCGATATAAAGTAAGCAGCGATAAAACTTCCGAATAAGCTATTCGACACTTAGGCGACTGTGAAACAGGCCCTGAAGCTACGTTCCCATGTGCGTCTTTTTTGGTCGCGACAGAAAAAACTGCACTGTAAATAGAACTGTGCGCTAATACAATTGAGCTGAAAATCGTGTAGAGTTGTCAAATCTAACATTTGACACTTGACACTTTAATTTTCAGTAAAACTTTTGTATTAGCGCAGAGTTCTAATTACAGTGCAGTTTTTTCTGTCGCGACCACAAGCTCTAAGTCTCCCTATACTCGATACTTCTCTACCGGCGCGGCGCGAACTGTCTATATCTCGTGATAAGGCGCACGCGGTCGGCGCATGCTCGGCGCTCGGCGACCTTCACCACTGACAATGTGCGCTTCAATTGTATTGGAATAATATCAAATACAGTTAAAGATTTCGACATTCGAGAATGACAAAATGATAATGACGGTGACAAAAGAAAAGCTTATACCGCCTATGAGAATGCACAAACTGCTACGTTCTAAAAAAAAAATCAAATTTCGAATTTTTCTCTATTGCTTGAGAATCGTGCCCCTGGGTAGCTGCGCCGCCGCAAGTAGGCAAATCTACTGAGAATAGAACGAAACTTTTTAACAATTTAATAAGATAGTCTTAAATTTGACTTTAGCCTCTATTGAGTTCTGATGATATTATCTTTGTTTCTCACAGAAGAATCCCTGCCAAGTGGGCTCAAAGGCTTGGTAAGAACAAAGTCATCTAATAGAATCTAGCTTCCAAACAATGGATAGAGTTGGCTGTTTTTATTCTTTGCACCAACTTTAGTTCTTGACAATGGTTTCCACTCAACATATTATGCAAGTCTTAAATCAAGGAATGATTTAGTTTACAAACAATTGTTCGCGGCAGCTGTTGATGTCGATGATTGAGGTTTGTGACGATTCTCATGCGTCATCTCAACATGCCTGCATGTTGTGACATGTTATAATTAGACTCATAAAAGTCATCAACAATCTTTTTCAGCATGAAAAATGGCGTAGCATGAGTCAGTCAGGACTAGATCGTGGTGGTATTAATCAACGTTTATTAATTACAATCAAAATTGTGACGATAGAATGATATAACATCTTCGAGAGGAGTCCTCAATAAGAGAGGCATGCCAGCAGGCACGTATGCTGTACTGTCTCGTCCAAATTAAATAGTGATAAGGGGGATTGGATGCCCTTTTATCTAACTCCGATTGAGTTAGGTCTTGTGTTCACAGTTTTTAGTCTCCGATTTCCAAATTATGCCTTAGTTTCGGGGCAAAACGCATGTAGGGTCCAAAGTATTTATGATGGATCCTGTTTGCACTTGAAACTAGGAACACCTTTCTTCTAATTAATTTTATTGAGGGACAAGGCGGACTTAGCTTGTCCCTCGGGCATCCCTGGGATCACATGAAAGGTTGATTGGTATTATCATTATCGATCCTTTTTCCACACCAGTTGTAATAGTGGCACAATTTCTGGAAAAAAAAACTGAAAATATCTAAAGTAAAGTAATCGAACTAAAAGTAAAAATATCGCAAAACAATTCCAAAGCTGTCTCAAGAAACGTGTATTTTTAAACCACCTCCAAAAGTTTATTTTTAAACCAAAGATTTGTTTTATGTATTAGTTATAGTATAAATAAAACTACTAAAAATAACACTTTAATAATATAGACTATTAGCGTTCTTGTAGCTATTTATTGAAACGAAAATAACTTTAATCTAAATATAACGCTGAGATAAAAATTGTGTCGTTTTAGTTTTCTGAAAACTATTTGTAGTTACCTGGTTATATTTTTAACACTTCATTTAAAACTTATTTCTTATGAAAATAAAAACTATGAAGCAATCGAAATCTAAAATAGAATTAATTTATTTGACACTTACAAAAACTCATCTCAGTATCGTTTTGGTGCGAAATGTAACAATTTTATTAAATTATCTTAACGAATGTTTTGTTTTCTAGAGGACACAAAACCAGTATACAGTTATACATATACGCCATAAATGCGGGACATAATTTATTTAAATTGAAAGCACATTTTCTTGACAAAACCAAATTAGGACTTCGGACTTCGGTCCTAGGTAGGTACGTAGGTACTTCTGTCCCACCGATTGATGTTAGTTCTTAGGACACACATTACTAATATACTTACCTAATAATTATATTAGTAATTTAGGTTAATATCTTATGCTTTAAACGAGCTAATCTTGTATATAATAATAGGAATGTCGGCAACGGCTGCAAGTTTAGTAGATATGCAGGGAGTTTCAGGGGGAAAAAATCGATCTAACTAGGTCCCTTGGAAACTGCGCATTTTTAAGTTGTATAAGTTTTTTAATTTATAAAAGTTGTGGGTTCGAATTCCAATCAGATAAATATGTTTGTGAATCTTTTTATTTTTAAATTTACTAGAACTCCAAGCAAAGCTCGGTTACCCAGGTACTTATATTAATACATGAAGCAAAAACATTCAGTACAGTATTACGAGAATTGTACAACCGGAGGTGTATAAAATTTGGCCGGTAAATTAAAGTTTAAGTCGAGGAAGGTGTGCAGAAAGCTAATATTTAAAAAAATGCTTAGAAATACAAAATAATAATAAAATAACAACAACACACACTACCTCAGATTATTAACACACACAATAACATTGTGTTGATATATGCAATTTTCTTGCACGTTGACCTGACAGACATTTCAGGTTGACACATTAATCTGTCACATCATTTACATTTTCTTTTTCTATCAAAAAGGCAAAAGAACCCTTACAAAGATCAATAATAAAAATTATATTAATAATTAGGGTCGAATTTCGACCACAAGGCGCCCTCTGTTACATTGTAACCAGTAACTAACTCTACTTACTATATTATGTTCTCATATTTTGGCTGATTGCTAGTAATTTACACCGCATGTGACTTATGGCGCAGTAGTCTTGATTATAGTAGAGTCTGGTTTGGTACAGTAAAAACTACGTACCTACTGATGGGGCTCGGGCGTGGCTCGGGTCTCTTCTCAAGGCTGGGACTATATTGTCCGGAATCCGTAAGGCCGGAGAAAATTCAGAGCACAGAAAATAGAACTCTGAACTATTTATAATAGGGTTGAAAATCGAACACATACATGAGTGACGCGTTATTAGATTTGACATTGACATTTGACTTGAGACTCGTGTGTTCGATTTTCAGCTCTATTGTATTAGCGCAGAGTTCTATTTTCAGTGCTCTGAATTTTCCCCGGTCTTACGGATTCCGGACAATATAGTCCCGGCCTTACGTCAGCTGTAGTCCACGACGCCCGCGCCAGCCTACTGCGGGTGGCGAAATTGAAATACAATATTTAATATTAATAATAATATCTATGGACGCTTCCATACCACGTCAATCTGGTCCTGTACTAACTATATGAAGAACTTTTATCACGGGTACCAGACAACGGAAATATGTATATTTAATACTTTTATGCAATACACATATTTAAGATTTTTACTATATTATACACACATCCAAGACCCAGGAACATAGAAAAACTTTTTGCCCCTTCGTCGACGCGCTAACCACTGAGCCTGTCTCGTGAAAATACCAAAAGAAATGTTTTATTGTGGAGACATATCCGCAATGAAAAAGAAGGTTCTTCCTACACTTACGAGACTATTTCAGTGGGACAAGGTCTGTGTGAATATTGTATGTGGCCAGTATGACGCGTATTCTAAACATGACCAGATGATAACCTATTTCATATTTTTATTAACCAATTTCAGTGCCACCACAAAGGATAATTTGTAAATTGGGACATAATATTTTTTTCGCCCCGAAAATACTTGAATCATAAAGTATTATGTAAATAATAAGTACTAGTTATGATTAAATGTGAAAAATTTATTACAATAAGTATAACCAGGTTTTGTTGTGTTGCCAGGTTGCCAAAATGCCAAATTTTGCAACCACTGTTGCATATTTGATATTTTTTGCTTAAAACGTTTTGCATAATCAATTACAGAAGTGCAATGTAATTTTGTTTTGTATATATTTTTTTAAATATGCAAAATAAAATTACATTGCACTCTTTATAACATAAATTTAATAAAATTATCAATTCAATCACTTGAAATCAGCTATGTGAGGCTAATGAGCTAATGAAAATTTTCAGCGCTGTAGACTCTTTTTTACTAGATGTTTTTCGAATTTCGATTGTTTTTTGCCTAAACTTCTTTACGTAATAATACTCGTATGTAGAAAATCATTTCCTCAAAGTTTTTGTAATTAATTTTTCAAAACGGTATATTATTTATGCCTTGTCTGATATTATGTAACTATGATTATTAATAGCTGGGATCACAAAAGAGCTTCATTTGAGTCATTAATTTTACGTAGAATTCACAAAACACGTGATATTTACTTTGTAATATGTCAAAAATAGGAAAATGCGTCACCACTGCAAAGGGCAAAATGAGGCTATTTATAGCTAAAATTATATTGATGGTTGTTCCAGAGATAGTATTATTATGACGATATACTAGCAGCTTTTTAAATTTAAAAATCGTAGGCCGTAGCATATAAACTCAATCTCTAGTTTATAAACTTAGTGACTTCAAAGTAATTTTGTTCAACTTTATATTACAGCGTATTTATTTATTTATTTAATCACAGGAAATTCAACAGCGAAAATTAATAATAAATTACAAATCATAGCATTAGTCAGACAATTACAGAATCTCACGTTTAGAAGACAGATTTTATATATGAAAGTGTGAGCGATAGATATATATTTAATATTTATTTAGATATATATTTAAATTTTGATATATGCTTAATGATGCTATTTATGTTTAAAATTACAGCTACATATTAAGAATCAAAGAATTCGTTGCCTCGCTGTCGCAATACTTGTGCAGAATAGGACGATGGCTAAGTTAGACTTGGGATTTGGAATTTTATTAAAATTGCTAGATGCCCACCTCAGGTAAGTATTTTGTCTATAATAAGTGTGTGCAACAGGCACGTAAAGAAGTGTCAGTTCATAGATTTTATCAACAAAGTATTTAATCGTTAAGTTTTACTATTCATTGTAGAATGTAAGGATAACAATGTCCTTCGTACGTAAAATACCCATAATAATGCACTTAAGTGTCAATAATGTTTGCTTCTGTCCCCTATCATTCGTAACCGCATAAGAATTAAAAAGTGATCTATATTCAGGAGTTGAAATCGTTCTCATTAATAACCATTATCGTATCAACTTGATAATTAGAGTTTGTAATATCGAGAAGCGGATAAAACATAATAAAACTCATCCAAAATTGCGTGTATCCAAGGACCTTCAATGCAATCCACTCTCTCGTAATATGCTCCCTGGCCCATATATAGCGAATACTTTTTAGTAAAAATATCAGCGAACTTAAAAGGTCCGTCGTGTAAATATAGCGAGACATTGTAGTAAACAGCGACGTGGCGACGCGACGTACTCCCGGGCCCGACGCCAAATACCCCGACTCCATTTCGGTCCAATTTCCGGAGACTGTAAACACGAATTACTTTATTAGTGAATTCTAAAGCTAATGTACTGATAGATGTGTAAGATATTTTGTATTTTTGCAAATGTCATCACTCTAAATAGGTACAACCACTACAGTGACAAACCCTCCGCGTTCGAATTTCAACGACTTATAGTAATGATCATTCATCATCATCATCATATGGACCTCTAAAATCTGCTAGTTAGTTTTTTTTTATGTGAAGATTAGCCTTATTCGCCACTCAAAAGCTAGTCCGTGATTATGATTAAGTATAATATTAATCGTAAAACAAGGTTAATACACAACAGTCGACATCAGTATATGATAAAATTTATGAAATAACAAATAAGCGAAATAGATATCTTTCACACTAAAATAAAATCGAGGAAAATTAACAAATAGTTATGGGAAAAAAGCTAAACCCTTGGTATAATGCAATAAATTGTTCAGCACTTTGAAATTTGAATCTGCCCACGCTGAATATGAAATTTACAGTCGTTTGAATCGGAATGCGTTAATTGCATTTTTAATTTGTTCCTGTCAGATTAAAGCATGAATGCATAACAAAGCATTATAATTATTACAAAATAGCCATAATCAGAAGAACTTTATCGATAGAGAGTTCATACTATGTAATAGAACTACTGTAGCCTGTAGGTATAAATATAGAGATTTCTATAATTTCATAATTTGTACCTACATTTTTTCAATTGTAGGGTTTCCCCTAATACTTAAAGTCAAAAAAATTCAAAAACAAACTCTGCTTTGTGCTGAAATGTATTAAGACATGTTTTATCGCTTTTATAAATTATAACATTAACAAACGCTCTACGTTGTTTTAGAAAACCTTGTCCTACTTCCGGTAATGATATTTATTGTATATAGATCAATTTATTTCCAGTACCTAAATTATTTATGATAATGCTTTGGTACTAAATATAAAAGTATTCGTTTTGTAAATCTTAAAAAAACTTATACTTTTTCATCCGTTATTGGATGATTTATATAGTATTGTCCGAGTGAAGTAACCACTATTGAAATACTGTAGTGCCTGGGGCAGGTGGTTTTTAATGTCGTATGGTTGCCCAAACACATAATATTATGTCATTCTCACAACACAGTCAGCCTAGTCCAGAGGAGTGACTGATCGTTACGTCTGGGGCCAACCATGTGCGGATTTCCTCACGATGTTTTCCTTCACCGTTAGAGCATCCTTATAATTTACTTGAGATCTGTAAAATTCTCATTAATACACGTCACAACCTGGGAATCGAATCTGCACTCTCTCAAGTGCGAATCAAACGGTCTACCCACTAGGCCACGGAGCTCTTGATAATAATCATGTGATACAAAAATCTTCGTTCACTTGACAATCACAATATAAAATAGTGGAGAAATATTTCATAGATTTTTATTCGTTTAAACGCTTCTAGATTGTGAATATTGCTCGTAAAAGCTACCAAACTTTTCTAATAAAATATATACATTTATAAAAAAGTTTAGTAGCAAATCTTCTATCTTGTAACTTGTTTACACAAAATATCAGATAGTGTAACAGACGTCAGACTTTTCATCTTAACCTTACCGCAACCGTCCGCACCGAGTGACCTACGTGTGAATTTGAGGTCGTCCCGACCCCATCGACTTGTTTACATAACATGTTTTCAAGGATAACGTAAAAGCTTTTAGTTTCGAACATAGCTTTTTGGAAAAGCAATATGTTTTTACTATATTGTTTTGTGTGAAGTGTGATGATCATCTTTGTTACTTCAAAGAACGTCTATTGTTAAATAATTCCCATTTATCCAGGCCTTTTTAAGGCTCCGTACCCAAAGGGTAAAAACGGTACCCTATTACTGAGACTTCGCTGTCTGTTTGTCTGTCCGTCCGTCCGTCTTAAACTCCGCTATCCGTCTGTCACCAGGCTGCATCTCGTGAACCGTGATAGCTAGGCAGTTGAAAATTTCACAGATGATGTATTTCTGTTGCCATTATAACAACATATACTAAAATAATTTGCCTGGGTGGCTGCCATACAACAAACATGATTTTTTTGCCGTTTTTTACGGAACCTTTCGTGCGCGAGTCCGACTCGCACTTGGCCGTTTTTGTCATCCTTGTTTCCTACTTTGCTCTAGAAGAAATACAATTACTACAATTTCGCTTTGTAAATAATTGACTTTAAAATATAGGCTTGTTTACTATGTGCTGTATGTAAGACTATGACAGTCATACAAGCCTATTTCATAACTATACACAATACAGGCACTCATACATTTTTAGTCGTAGTATGACTGAAAATGTATGAGTTCTTATATAGGTATGAACTAGGCATCAGTGACTTGTAACATACGGCTCTATACAACACCGACTCTTATTCCGTGGGTATTATAACTCCCTATATCGGCATGGTCATGTAAATCAGTTTTTGATTCAATTCATACAGCTATACCTATTTGTCCTTTTATTTTTTCTACTGATTCATACAACATCAACGCAGAGCATTTCAAAACCTATGATAGGAACCAAATGTTCCCGGCGCTTCAAAAATATATGATCACGTTCAGTGGGCCTACCAGGAACGTAAACGTAACGTTATCGAATGAGAATTGTATGAAAATCTGTCAAAATCATGACCCTATATAAGAGGCGCCCATACAAATTTTATTCGATAACGGTTTGTGTGAAACGTTAATGAGTATGTATGAAAATAACTCACGTACACCTACACGCAGTGTTAACACATTATGGCTCACGATAATACAACTCACACAGGTGGTACGTGTATGAATCAGTGTAGATGACTGCATTCACACTTGTATGTACTGTGTATGATACACACTTGTCAATTCTCATACACGTATACGGATTATGACTACACTAAGGTATTTTACCTTACTGTAGTCATATTATTATACCTTTTATGGATTGATGACGTGTACTAATAAAGATATTATGTCGTAAATAAATAATAAGTTTAAAAAATACCGGTTGTCTTTAAATTCGGCTTACTGACGATAGTTGAACGTGACAACGTCAACAACAACAACAATAACAATAATAATAATAATAATGAGGTAAAGGCAATGCGAGGTAACGCTGGTACTTGGGTACTTGGTAACGGGTAACAGGTAACGCATGAGTCATGTTTTTTCGTGCGTGCAGCCGGCTCCATCGATTTATAAGACGTTATCACGTCAAAAAAAAACAATTTAAAAATTGATATCTTGATGGCGCTCTATAAGAACATTTATTATGATTTAGCTATGCCTGTGCTTATCATTGACCCTCTAAAGTGTAACCCCCTTACTAATAAAAAGTCTAATGAATCTATTTATTTATTTTTAATTCAATGAAGGAAGCTAATGCATGCAAAATGCCTTGATAAATCAGTAGTAGTACCCACCTAATAAAAATACTATTTCCTGCTAGTAGGAATGCATAGTAAATCAGTTAATCAGCATTATTTTCTAATTAGAAAAAATATTGTAGGCTACTAAGAAGTAAGATGTAGCTAGCGACTTCGTACGCGAAAATAAATCCATCGAGTACCGTACATTTTGCCGCAACAAAAAAGTATGTTAATCCAGAGCCCAAAACTACTACCATACCAAATTTTATCAATATCCGTTCAGTAGTTTTTGCGTGAAAGAGTATTAGTAGAACTGTAGTGCATAACTTCAAAAGTGGGTCTTTAGTAGGGTTGCCAACCCCAAATTGGAAAAGTAAAAATGCACAACAAAGTATGAAATAAAACTTATTTTCTAAATAATTTCCCTTTTAAAGGCTGAAATTTTAACTATTACTCTACACAATCTTCAGCCAACTTGAACCTGTGTTCTAGTGCCAAAATTCAACGCCGTACGTTCAGTTGTTCATATTTCACTATACCAACTTTGCACCCCCATTTCACCCCTTTAGCGGACGAATTTTAAGAAACTATAAAATACATTTTTTAAACGGGCAATTGGCCCACCACACTTACCCACCACTGCAACTCCTGTGTAGCCAGGATCGAAAATGGTAACCAACCGCAAAAACCATTTGATATGATCTCAGGGGTGCCCGGGGGACATACTAAATCTGTCCTGGAACCCGCATCGAAATTAATCAGAAGATTGTAGGAGGAGTAGGAATTATTCCAGTTTCCCTCCCCAAGCAAAGCGGGAGACAGCAAAAATTGTGATGACAAAAAGTCAGAATTAAAGGGGAAACACCACGGGAATAACATGTTTTTTTTTTATTTTTTTTTTTTATGACTACAAGACAGAATGTAATTAAATGTTTTAATTTATAATATGACAGTTGATTACAATGCATTTATAATGACGAAAAAGTGTTGCATTGTTTCCAATATTACTTATGACAAAAACGTTTGAAAACTCGGAAGTTCTTCGCACAGCCCACGAGATCTTCATAGTACACAACCGTAGAAACACAATGGACGCTGTTCAACATTTCGATTCTTTCGTCATACCAGAGATCACACTCCCAGAGTATGTGATGAGCAGTTTGTTCATAAGGGCTACCTTCGGTCGAACACTCGCATAGCGGAGACAAGACTAATGTCCAATCCAAATAGTTTCGCTTTAAAGTTTCCGTGTCCTGTCAAAAATTGAGCGACGTAGTGGTCTATTTCTATCCATTGCTTCGAGAGTCGATCGCGTACCGAAGGGAAGAAATTATATTATAAAATACATGCTCAATGATTTGTATTTATTACCTCGGATATTAAATTTCATGGAAAACGAGTGAGAATTTAAATATTTTTCATACAAACTTACGACCCTTATTTTATTATTATTTAATTTAATATATTTTATTTAATTAAATATATTTGAAATCATGAATCTCAATTTTCATCGAAGCGGTGCAGATTTAAAGATATTCGATACAAACTTTCAATAGTTGTTGTTGTTAATAGGGCGACACTCTCTACAAATGACAGCTCGAGCACCGGC
Organism: Phengaris alcon alcon; assembly: GCA_037179445.1. Classification (NCBI taxonomy): domain Eukaryota; kingdom Metazoa; phylum Arthropoda; class Insecta; order Lepidoptera; family Lycaenidae; genus Phengaris; species Phengaris alcon. The sequence goes on along the minus strand of JAYRCH010000310.1, from coordinate 394,827 downwards.
AAATAGCAGCCACGCTGACGTAATCAATCTCATTAATAGAGTCCCGTTTTTAGCCTTTGGGTACGGAACCCTAAAACCGTTCAATTTCTGTGTACATAAACAGTTGCCTCGTGGTTTCCTTATTTATTATCGGTTTCCTTTTCATTATCAAATTAATCAAAATTCCTTCTTAGTTCTTACTTAGTTCCTACTTAGTTAATGTCTACATTGTAAATTAAAACTACAAGTACCCAAATTTCACGCTTGTACCATTAGCGGTTATGACTGTGCGTCTATATGTCAGTCAGTAAGACAGTGAGTGAGGACATTTCCTTTTATATAATATAATATTAAAGATTATAGATTCCATTAAAAATTTGAAGCTGATAAATAATAATTATAATCACTACATAGTATAAAACAAAGTCGCTTTTTCTGTCCGTCCCTATGTATGCTTAGATCTTTAAAACTACGCAACGGATTTTGATGTGGGTTTTTTTAATAGCATGCATAATATAGCAGAGAAACACTGATAATTTAGAGGTTTCTAATGTCGTAAATAAACACATTACATTAACTGATTTCCAAAAAAGGAGGCGGTTATGCGTTCGGCTGTATGTATTTCTTTGTATGTTCAACGATAACTCCGCCGTCTGTAGACCGATTTTAAAAATTATTTGTTTGATGTAAAGGGTATACTTCGAAATTAGTCCCGTTTTCACAAAAGTGGTGACCTGATAATGGGATCCATGAGGAATCGAGGGAACTCCTCAAATTTTATATTGACACAAATAGTGATTTTGACTTTTTCTTAAGTAACTTAAGTATATGCTACCATAAAGTAAGATTTAGCACCAAGGTATGCTCTGGATCCAAAAGTACAGAACAGAACTCCTGACTCTTTATAGCCACATGTTTTGATATTTTGGCGTTGCTTAAAGAACTGCAAGCATAAGCCACTATGTCAATTAAAGTAATCATCATCACCACCATCATCACACCATAAATCATGACATAATGATGATATAATAGGTACTTCTCATAGTATTTTACACCGGGACGGATATCTTTGAGCTGTACTGTGCCGTTTATGGACAGATTTTTAAAATTGTTTTTTTCATATATTATGTATAATCCGAAGTTGGTCTCGATGTCATCAAAGTGGTGACCTGATTATGGCATCCATGAGGACTCGAGGGAACTCCTCGAAATTTATATAGACACATATAGTTATTTTAATTTTTTCAGAATTAATCCAAGCATATGCCACCAAGAAGTAAGATTCTGCACCAAGGTATACCCTGGATCCAAAAGTACTGAACAGAACTCCTCAGTCTTTAAAGATACGCGTTTGGAAATTTCAACATTGTTTAAAGAAATGCATGTATATTCCATTATGTAACTTAGAGTCATAATCATCATCATTTTATATACAATACTTAATGGAAGCGTGGCGCGTATTGAATTATACATTCGATCGTTTATTTATACGTTCTTAAAATGTATTAATAATAATTTAACAAATATCACTAAAAAGGAAAAAATATTATTATTTTTAAACAAAAAATTAAACCGACTCCCAAAGTAAAAATGCACATAAAAGTATGAAATAAGACTTATTTTCTAAATAATTCCCCTTTTAAATTTGGCTAAAATTTTAACAATTTCTCTACTCAATCTTCAAATTTTTGAAGTCCGTACCAGCCAACTTGAACGTGAGTTCTATTATAAATATTGTTTTATCAGCATGATGTTTGGGCTGGTACCGACTTAAAAATTATGAAGATTGTGTAGAGAAATAGTTTAAATTTTAGCTAAATTTAAAAGGGGAATTATTTAGAAAATAAGTTTTATTTTATACCTTTTTGTACATTTTTATTGCGCTTACATTGCAAACGCTGGCTGAACCCTACACAGTACTCCTAGTAACTCCGTACACAGTATGATCCATATCAAATTAAATACATACTCACTTTAAGCATTTTATACACATTATAGTAGCCCTATAAACCATACAGTTTAAATTAAGATCTTATATTTAGGAGACACTGTAAAATTTATATTCAAGCGCGAAAAATAATCTATCGGTCTCGCACGTCGCGTCGAGGTGATAGGGTTCCGTTTTTATTGGGTACGATACCCTAAAAAACATTTTCAATATTGTATATTGCAGTCATTAGAGTTATTTGCTGAAGAAGTTTTTTCTCCAAGAACGAAGCCGCGAACCAAGAACCATTCCATGCGGGCGAAGCCGCGGGCAAATGCTAATTTATTAAAAAATAATTATAAGAGGCAACTTTTTAATTACAATTTGATACATAGATAATAGATATTATGTACCTAATTCTGCCCTGCCCTGCTGCTGCCCTGGTTAAAATATTTCTTACGTTGTAAATATTATTACTCTTTACAAAGCATACAAAAATTACAAAGCATTACTTTCAAATTCAAAACGAAGCCGCGGGCAAAGCTAGTTAGTGTTATAAAGTCAGTACTTTTCCGTGTACTGTAGCGTAATGTTCAGTGATACGTTGACCCCGATCGACCGAATCCTTTGCGATTCCGAATAAACGTGACGTACGTTTTCATGACTCCTACCATGAAACTAAATTAGCATGCTATCTAACTTGACTCGAACTTTTCAGTGGTCTTCATTGCTCAATTATGACAACTTTTATAGCAGTTTTCCCTGGTTTTTACGCAATGGTTAGTGTAGTGATGGTGAAAAACTGCTAAATGTAATGCTTACTCTTCAGGCAACACAATGCGACACGAAATTGCCACGTGGAATTTATTTTAAAATTCATCAAAAACCCTTTGAAGTGCCGCTTTTTTTTTTTGTTAGACCTATTTTGTAATTTTAGTACCTACTAAGGCCATTTAGGGCCTTTGGGGCCATTAGTCAATGAGTTTTACACTTTACACAGTGATCATATTATTATCTCATTATAGAGATTTTGTCATGGGATTTTCATTTTCGACGTTGTCAATGGGTGCTGTTTTTGTATTGTAATCGAATTTATAGCGCTAATAAATGAGCTATCTAATTTCAAATCTCATTGTAGCTAGACTGTAAAAACTTCTTTATGACGTTTATAGGACAATTATAATAATATTATGACATAAGTAATGTCGAAATACCTGTCTCGGAAGAGACATGAGGCTTTCAGACTACGTTATAATTTAATAGCATATAGTATATAGCTCATAGCACAACAATATCGCGCACCATACATTGTTGTGGACACGTTCACACTGTACTGTACTATGTATTATTGGCTTACTATACGCTATAAAATAGTGCGATACGCTGAGTTCATGCTGTGCTATATCGCGCGCCGCTCTCTTCCTCCTCCCTCACCCCCGGCCGTCCCGCAAGCGAAATAAGCGACACAACACGTCTGGATTCTGGACACGATCCTGTGCTTGAGATGGATTTTCGCTGGCGCGGGCGCCAAATGATTGTTTTTGTCGTAGTTTTTCTTTATTGCAGATCTAGGATTACAAGTTACAACATGGAACACTTTATAGAGAGTGTAAGAAAATATCGGTCTATCGTGATGTGTGCTGTGTAACTGTGCACACTCTTCAAAGATCGCGGTCAACTGAGCTTGATATATACTATAAATGCTTGCGATTATATCGCGTAATGTGAACGCCATGCAATATAGTATAGCATTAGGTCCTTCTTTGCTATACTATATAGCACAATAGTATAGCGTAGTCTAAAATTAGCTTGAATGTAACAATGTTCATGGGAATTAAAAAAAAACAAAAGTATCCACGTAGGTAGTCAATTTAGTGTACAAATATTAATATAATAATTTCAAATGCACTATTGTGTTGCATTCCCCTGAAACTTGAGTCCAAAAACTAACATTTATTAGGTAAATGTTAATGTTTATTAGAGTTAGCATAATTTGATGATCTCTAATATACTTAAGAGCTTGCCCTGGTAATTTATAAGATTATGAGATCCGATGCTTAGCAACACATTTAACTTTAGTAGCTACTTATTACACTTACTATAATAGCTACTAAACTTTCAAACTTAATTAATGAATATGCACGAAAAACTCACTGAAACTATTTGTAAAATCCTTATCAACTTATCCATTTTGTCGTTTTATAAAGTATTGTAAGTGGGTATAAAGCAACATAATCATGATGTATCCATAAACATAATTATTATTAGATAGCGTATCAGACTTTTTGGATAAGCGTGACTCGTTGTTTACTTTGAAGTATCTTTTATTCTGCCGAAGGATTTTTGTTCTTTTTCACGATTGTACTTTTTGTAAAAAAAACAATCGAGAAAAACAATAAAATGTTAATGGTTTTTAAACAATAAAATTTTTGTCGGGAAAATTTTAAGATTTTTTATCATGACTTCACTATACAGAAATTCATTCCGTGTGCAAACATTAAAGTTAAGAGAGAACGTGAAAAGTTGGAACCACAAAGAAATAGTAATTCGGCTTAGTTATACATCATTTTATTATTTTATGGAATATTGGGTTTCTTATTTAGAGTAGCAGTCATAACTTTACATAATCCTATACATACCTCCCAGTGAAGTAATCTACAGTAATTTGTAGTAGCAATTAACTTTATGAATCTGTAATAAATAACTGATAACAATCTATTAAACTTTACACATAAACACAATTTTTTCTTTAACAGCTATCAACTATCAGTAGTCATGCACCTATTGCAGTAAATAGTAGGTAAATCAAAACTTGGTGCACTATTTTTTTTTTTATTATAAGGCGTCGGTTTAAAACCATTTGCCAGTGTCAAGTTAAAAAGGCGAGAAATAGAATTTTCGTTCCAATTTTCAACACCGTATTCCTATATCGTCAAGCCTAAAGTCTAGTCAAAGTCCTAATAAATAATAATAAATAATAAAAGTGCAATCAACGAGTCAAGTCAGTCGATTCAGTAAAGTGGTAGAAGTTTTACTGAAAGTTCCTAGGGAGTTTTGGAGGGAACACAAAATAGCACGTTTTTTGAAGTTGTGGTACACTATTTAGAACCAACGTGTGGGTAATATATTATTGTAAATTATTAAACTATCTTTATTTATTTCACTCGATAGAAACACAATCGTAATATTTGAAACCAATAAGTTCCAAATGATTACTAGAGTTTTAATTTGTCCATATTTTTCGCCGACTCCTTAATTTTTACTTTTTTATTTATTTATTTATTATAAGGAAACCAAACAGTACATACATTAAACATACATATTTATAGAGATAATCACAATAATTGCAAACTGTACCGATGTATGTACTATCGACAAAGTTTCAGCTCGAACAGGCATAAAGCTAAAATCGCTTGGCAGCCATGATTATGATGACACGACTCATCACGCACACATACTCACGCGTAAAACCGGCTTCAAAGACGTATGTAATCGATGCTATAGTAATTTTATTTGTATTTTTAATTACTCGTTCATTCATATTTTGAAAACAATATTAGATATTATTATAATAATTAATATATTATATTACCTAGTCACTACTCACTAACCTACTTATATACTAATATAATAAAGAGGAAATTATATATATAGAAGATATGTTTGCGATGCTGTGCCCTTGTTGGTGCATGACGAGAATTTGGACGTGTTCCTCCCTTGTGAGATTTCTGTTCATGATGAATGATAACACGCACAAGCAGTAAAGAAATCAGAAGTCCATTAAAACGCAGCACAGATAATTTCAGCAAGTCCGGTATAAAAAGCGAGGGTCAGAAGTCGAACAAAGAAATCGATAAATAAAGAAATAAGCGCGTCGTCAATCTGCAGATATGCAGGAAATTTGACAGCGGCGTAAACGTAACGTTATCGAATAAGAATGAGGATGTTTGGTCTTTTTTCTGCCGCTCGGGGGCATACCCAACGCACACAAAGCGTCATCTGGTGGCGTAAGTGGTATCAAAAATGGTCAATAAGAATTTTCAATTCTTTTTCTGTCACCAGGCAGCGCTTGGTAGCCCGACGGTCCTTGTCGTGTCAAAAAACTGTCAGATGTCTTCTTCTTCTTCTTATTTTGGCATAGCCTCCCCTAACGATATTAAAAACCCTCATTCTCAGTTACCTATGAATTTATAAAAAATTTCAAATTGTTTAGAAATAGCCAGGTAACCTTTGTTATTAATTAGTACTAAGTTTCGAAGATGCCACAGCGCTTGCGCCAAAAAGTACGCCGACGAACACGACCCTACAACTAATCATTTTTACGGTCGAGCACACGACGATGTGTGCATTAACCAATCACGCTGTTTTTTCCTATGTGCTTAAGAATTTTTGAAGCCCGTGCAAAGGAAAATTTTCAGAAACTGGTCGAGCAGTAACTTTGTCGATAGTTCCTTAGCAAGTGACACAGTATGATAAATTAATCACTTGAAAGTTGAGACCGTCAATATTATGCAAACAACTGCTATTTTTAATTTGAAATCATACATCATTTGTCGCATGGACAAACACGAGTTTAATCTCATTCAAACATGTAAGGATATTTCCGTCGTTAAAATGCGTCGGTCGCCACTCGGCACAGAAAAACAATAAAATTTTCCAACCTTATCGAATTGATTAGCGTGTACGAGTGAAAAATCGCACCAGAACTTTTCGTACACGCAAAGTTGTGAAATATAAGTGGAAAACTTTGAATTTTTGCTTGCATTGAATAGGCTCCGAAACTACTGGACCGATTTTGATGAAATTTGCCACAGATATAGAGTAGACTACGGGGAAGGACGGGATAGGATATTTTTTATCACGAAAAAATACACGGTTTCCGCAACATTAACTTTAGCAGGCACAAGGTCGTGGGCAACATCTAGTCTTTTATTTAACTTCGAGTAAATGGAGTATAATTATGGAAACGAAAATGTTAAGTAAGTGCTTAACTTGACATGGAAGTATCGTATACAACCTAAAAAAGTATGCAGGTATAATAATATTGGCTAATAAAGTTTTTAACTTTTTTATGTGTGTCAAAGTTTTTATTTTACAACATATTCGATTTTACAACATATTATATTTTATTCAAATGTAAAACAAAAAAAAAGTTTGTTTTTCCTGAAATTGGCTTGAACAATGATTTCAAAACTAAGGATGGGCTATGAGTCATGACTACATATGACGTACATTTGACAGAAGAAATCCTAAGACAAGAAAAACCTACGCCATATTGATTTCACCATACCTCAAATGTCAAAATGGGCCCAAACAATCCCAAAAGTGGGGTCATTTGCGTGGGGAGAGTTTTTGCCTCGACATGCCTCGTCTATAGACTTAAAAGAAAAAATATTAAAAACCCAAGTTCAAGAATCTGTTCTATATACAAATTGCTTACTGTTTTTTTTTCTAAAATTAATCTGTCATGAGATTGAACATGAACACATGATCATGATCTTCATCTCAAATCATGGAAAATTTTGCACATTAGCACAATACAATGTACCAAACATCAAATAGAGCATCGTTATCACACCAAAATCTTAATAGATTTCATATTATTAGTATTATCATACATAAGTATGATATTAATATCCATGATGAAAAATTAATAAATATAAAATACATCAGTTTTATTGAGGTTTAACCTATCTATGCCATAGCACATATTATATTTTGTAGGAAACAGCTGGTAATTTTTCCAAGTAGGAAAGTTGATTCCATAACAAAAGTTGCTTATATTCAGGAGTAAGTTTAGACACTGACTGAAAAAACATTCTGTATTTAAATATTTATAATGCATCACAGTTCCCACTTCAAATATAATATTACCTATTTGTTAAATTGTAAGGAAAGCTAGAGTGTCTAGTACAGTGTTTTACTTTGATTCCAGTCTAAGATAGTCTAGTCGAGGGCAACACGACTGATAGCTGTTATCATCATTTATGGCATCTTCTATTCGGCTTCCTACATTTCTTATCAATTTGCATGTGACATGGAAGCATTAGCACAGCGCTAATTGAGCTAACGAGCACCTCACACGCTAAGTGCTTTCAAACTTTATTAGCATCGTGACGTATAACTAAACATCTTTACAAACATTTTGCAGCTGCAACTGGTAACTTGCGAATTTTTTAGATTACAATTAATAGTGAGTAATGTTATAACCAAGCTTTATAGGGTTCCGTAGTAACTACAAGGATACATTTTCGAGTAATCGACCTCCAAAGTGGTTTACAAGTTGGTCCTCCACTGGCATTTCTAAATATGAGGTAGAAACTTAAAACTTTCCCGTGTTGATAGGATGGATGCTGCTCTTTAGGAAGATTATTTTGAACGAAATTAGACAATAACTTTTGAAGTAATTTGAGAAACCCTATTGCCCGTTGATAATTACGGAACAATCAGACATGTCCTGACATTCTATTGGTTAGGTAATTCATTATTGAATAAATTTGTTACTACTTTTGACTGTTATAGACTCACAGCAATGACATATAATTACCCCAATAATTTCATTAAAAATGTACTTGAAGCCTACACTTGGGTATCACTCCTCCGGTACACTAGTTCAATCTACTAATAGAAATTTCCGGTATTTAACATCGATTGCAAGTCACCATTATAAATTATGTAGGAACTGAGTAATTTTCTCGCCTGTTTCCTTATCTCCTTCCTATAGTCACTAACGTAGACATTTTATTCCATTAATGGTTTTATATCGGAAAAACCTACATTGTCTATTCAATATTCCGTATTCTTTAATTTCATCATCAACATCAACTTGTAACTTCTGTGAGCTCTGTCTTCTAGTTTATACTAGGGTTGCCAACCGTCCTGTTTTCTCATGGCATCTAGTTTTTGCAGTATCTTGGGGTGTCCTCGATAGTTTTAAAAAGTTTTAAAGCAGCATGATTATTATCATTACATGTATTATTTACATTTAACCTATTTTCAATACATATTAAATTTCAATACATATTACAATACATATTAAATTTCAATACATTATTATTTTTCAATACATATTTAACTGTAGTAACGGTTATTTTTTTAATTTTGGGTTGGCAACTCTAGCTTATACATACATTTATCTAGTTTTTTTATATTATATCGAAGGCAGGTCAAAATCGAGCCCTGACGTAGTAGTCCCTACTGAGCAGTAGGGACTACTGTAGGATAAGACAATATCCACACTGGCGCAAATCAAAAATTAAAAACATTGTAGAGCTACAATGTCTTTAATTTTTGATTTGCGTGTGTATCCAGTGTGGATATTGTCTTATCCTTTTTGGCAGGTTATCACAATAAATAATACCTTCCTGGAAGAGTAGCTAATGTCTCTTCATTTAGTTCGTGATTTTAATACCGATCTTACCCTTCTCAAGTTCGAAGTTCCTGCGCTAAGCCACGTGCGTTTAGAATGAAAAGTAATACATACCTACATATAAGCTACCAAAATACAACTTACCGTTTCACAGCTGAACAACCCCGCTGAAGGACCACACTCATTAGCCCACGTGGACGCAGGTGTCCCAAAATACTGTCGCCCTTGATATAATTTTACTCAATGTCAACTGGAGTATCGATTGGTAGTCTAGAGTCATGGCTTTAATGAGACATCAATCGACCGTTTTGTTGATAGCCCTCCTTCTGCCGTCACAGGGAGTGCGAAGCTATATACATTAGAATCTTTTGAAAAACTCTTGTATCCTGTGGGAGCTGTAAGCAGTGGGATCAGCGATATCTGACTTTTAAATAGTAGTTTAAGTCGCTTTCAGACTGCATACTATTTCAATAGTTAATTAATTATCCTGTATCATTATACATTTTTTTCACTTACTATTTATTTTGGGCGCTACTAATTATATAATATTAGACAATAGACGTCATAATACAGAGTGAATGGTACCTAGACGAAATTCGAAACTATAGGGAATAGTGAAAAATGCCGAAAGTAGTTGTGACCTCGATTTTGATAAAAACTACATCATTAGATTTTTGACAAATCAATCGAAGAAACGGATTTTGGAAAAAAGACCAAACCCATTTGATAGTGTTACAAATATGGAACAAATTCTAGAAAGTAATGATATTTACGGCAAACTTTACGAAAGGTTTTCCATACTTAGTTTTATATATAAGTTTGTTTTTTATTTAAATAGGGCTCACAACTCCTTAGAGCACTTTTCTCTATTCCTTAAAGTTTCGCATTTCGCCTACCATGCCCACTTAAAGGAAACATTCTGTATACTTAAGCCAACCTTCATGAAAAAATCTCTCCACTAAATAACATAGCATTAGTAATTATGTAATACCTGGTATGTAGATAATATATTGTAGTAGCCAGTAGGACCGCACCGTCTTTAACTCAACACCAACAGAGCTCGCGACCTCAAGGACGTCTGCGGTGAGAGCCGCGAGCGGCGGCTCCGGTGACAGACTATTTACTTTGTAACCTAAATCAGAGTTAATAGTATCTGGTTTTAATAAAAATGTGTAACCCCATTGGGTTACTCGTATTTGGCCAGTTGTATGATTATTGGCCATTGCCAATAATCATAAAACTGGCCAAATACGAGTCGGACTCGACCTCTATACCGGATGGTTCCGTACCATTATACCAATATTTTACATGTTTACTTCTTATTTAGTTATTTTTACACGCACGAAGTTTTTCAAGGCACCCCAAAAAAAAAAACATTTTGCTTAATTTTATTTAGTACTTTTATCGACGACCGACGTGGTAAATACACATGTCCTTGCAAAGTTTCATCTATTTAGCACTAACCGGCAGGCCGAAGACCGTTCGTCTGTCCCTCCGTCCGGACAATGGACGGTCGGACGGACATGACGAAACCGTAAGGTTTCCGAGACGTAAACTACGGAACCCTTAAAGCTACCATAACATAATATATTCATTCAGCAATGGGTTCTTATAAAACTCGACCGTTAATAATGCTACAGAGGAAATAGTACTTACCTTAGACACAGAATGAACGCACTTTTTACAACCATATAAATAAATAGAAAACTTAGGCCTTTTCATCCGTTATTGGATGATCTATACAGTATTCTTCGAGCGAAGTAACCACTCTTGAAATACTGTAGTGCCTGGGACAGTTGGTTTTTAAATGTCGTAGGGTTGCCCAAGCACATACAGCATTTACACAAAACAGTCAGCCTAGTCCAGAGGAATGACTGGTCAATACGTCTGGGTCTAAATAAATAATACTGTACTATTTCACAGCTAGGTGCATAAGTTTCATATACTAGATCCCACTAGGCACAGTCAAAACTTTTGATTATAATATTATGAATGTGGCTTATGTCAAAATTTCAAGAGACCAATGAGTACAAAGTGTATCAATAAAATATATTTAATGCAAATGTTTGGATATTTCTCGTCGCTTTTCACGCCTTGTGAATATTGCTTTTTTGCCACGCCTATTTTGCTTTTTTTCTATCTCGTATGATGTATCGTAAAAAATTGGCGTTTCGCCATTTAATTTGTTAATAATTCGTTTACATGTATTTTTTTACAATGTGTATTTATTTATAACCAGCAGTGATTATTTTTTATTTTTTATTTTATTTGATAAAAATAAGTTGAATCTATTGAAAAGTAGGACAAACCGCTCGTATACAAGATGACTGACGTAAGGTCGTTAGGGTCAGTTCACACCGAAACGGGACTATACTTGTCACTGCGCTGCATTTTAAGGTTATTCAAAATTGATCTTTATTCACTACACAAAAAGATACACGTTTCATATGACATCAGTCACACACTGCACTTTCGCTGTGCAGCACGGTGCAACTTTACATTCGAACTCTTACAATAAAACGTGTATTTTCTTGTGTAATTAATAAAGTTCAATTTTGAATAAAATACTTAAAAATGCAGCGCTGCATCGCGTATCGTATCGTTCCGGTGTGATCCTTATGTTCAGCCGCAGAATAGAGACGTACAGATTCAGCACTTTAGCTATGGAGGGTAGAAAAGTTTAGCTGCAAGTATGAAAGACATTTTGACGCCATTACAATGTTAATTGTTTCGATTCAAATTTCAGTCGACTCTTCTGAACTTTGTTTGATATTTTCAAGAGCATCCTTGGATTTCAGTGAAGCCGCGGTAACACGATCAAAGTACGCTTGGACAAAAATTCACTTGGATATCTACTTGGACAATACATGTATTGAGTCAACAGATGACGGCGCGCGTCGATCCAAGTTGACTTAAGACGGTGTCCTATCCATCCAAGCTAGCTCGTACGAGGAACAACTCGCACTTGGACAAAGTGTACATACCTATTCTGTGTGCTGTGTGCGAGTTTTTGTCACTAATCGACGCGAAGAAGTTAACGCCGCCTGGCAAAAAACAACGCCCCTACTGGCAAACAATGGTTTACTTAAATTCGATGCCATACGAATTGTAGTTAACTTCTTCACGGCATTATATTATGGTATCTAGACACGCGGTAGCGTGACAAGCCCAGTTCAAGCTAACAGAACTGGCGAGCAGAACCCTGTGTAATAATTTGCTACCACTTTTGACCCTATCATAGCTCAAAAATTATTTTACATAAACATGTCAAAGGCTCATTATAATGAGACTTGCTCCAAATTTCATAAACACACCTTAAACGGTTATTTAGATAAATCTTCATTCTTATCACTGACTGATCTATTTTGGGGTCTATATTCACTAATTTACCCCCACAAAATAATTTCTGTAGAAAAAGTAATGATTTCTCATCAAAAACATAAATGTAAAATAAGAGCCTAGTTCAATATTATGATATTAAAGACTTTAAAGACAAAATATCATGGCATGGCACCCATTTAGATCTCACTAGAACTAAATGGGTGCCAAGTTCAATGGTCAGGTCTGAAATTTATTTATTAACAACATAAAATATTTTATAGCATGTAAGCAGCTCCTACATAGGAACTTAAAATAATATGATTTAACCAACGTTAAACCCATTTTGATTGGTCCAAACTCCAAAAATCAGTTTATGATATCAAGATAAGATTCATTTATAATTTAATAAAAGTAAAATTGAAGTGTAAGTAAATTACGAAAATTTGGGGATAGTGTCGTTTCAGCAGTTTTGGGTACACAAATTAATTGATTCAATTGCTGATATTTGGTAAGAAGGTCGTACGTTACGACGATTTACGACACAGGCTCGGTGTAAACGGGCCACTGACGACCGCGACCGGTCGCTACCGTTACAAAATCGTCATGCACTTTTAATACCATTACAATTTACAACACAGAAGTTGCAATGGTGGAAATGTGTGGTGTGCTATAATTCCCCTTAAAAAATGGTCGCCGCTACTGGCAAGACAGTGTACTTTCGCGTCTACTCAAAATGTATGAAAAATGTGTAGCGGTAGCGCGCGAAGGCTAATCGGTCGCCAGTTTACGCCGGGTTCAAAGCGGTTATAACTTGTTGTCATCGATCTATTGATTGTGATATATCTTCAATAGATAACGATGTTTCCATTGAAAATATCACGCTGATAGTAAATTTGCGGCATGGGTTTTCCGTATGGAATTAAAAAATAAGTAAATATGTCTGAAAGCAACATTTTCAGAAAATTGCATCATGCACCTATGTATGTAACCGCCGAAGGCATTTTCTCATAATCGTAAGTTAAGCATAGACAATAGACATCTAGTCTCTACCTAATAAAATATTTTTACAACACAACACTAGTTAATCACAATAATCTTTGAGGCCAGAACCCCAATACTTGTATTAAACTTACACTTTCATTGAAACATAAATGAATCGTCGTGATATCATAAACTGATTTTTGGAGTTTGGATCAATCAAAATGGGTTTGACGTTTGGTTAACGTTTAAGGAAATATCATTTTATAGTTTTAACATATCGGGACTGGATTGTAACTGTATTATTTCAGGATTTAAATAACAGAATCGACGTACAGTTGTTAAATTATTATGAATTATTGCATAAATTTGCGCAACAACGTCACAAGTTACCCCGCTTGATTTTGTCTATGACTAAGCTATTTAGCTACGCAATATGCATGATAGGTTTTTACATAATATTATACAATATTTAAAGACAAATTAAAGAAAGAGGAACAAATTAACAGCTACATAGTTAGCTTTCGATTTGATTGCACACAATGTGCCCAATTACTACAAGCATACGATGTGTCCACGATTGTGTGGATGAGTCCACGTGGAACGTGTGTCTTCTTGTTTCCATAAAGTTCAATTTTGAATAGCTATCTTAAAAATGTAGCGTCGCGTATCGTCGCAGTGTGAACTGACCCTTACTTACATTTAAAAAGTACAGCGCCATGTCGCGTATAGTTTCGTTTTCGTGTAAATTGACATAAAAGCGGCGTATGTACATAATTATAATTGATTGAGTGTACCTACTGTTGGTTCTTGGTGAAAATTCATGTTCATAATAATATCACACAACTTTTTTATACACTTTTGGATTAACTCATCATCAGGTGAGTTAATCCAAACCGGTCGTGTTTATATATAAATTATTGTAAAAACCTAAATACAGTGGAAAAGTGTATAAAAAAGTTATGTGATATTATTATGAAGATGAACAATTGTCCAAAATAAATTTGAATACTTCATATCTGCCAGGCGTCCATGAAGGCTCTTTAGTTATGATAGTCTGCACTTGTGGGTATTTATTATCTAATTCTGTTTACACTAAAAAGGGTTTAAGGCTTTAGCAGGCTTACTCGAAAGTACAAGTTTCTAATAGGATTCAAAACAATCCAATTATGTGAACAGTGAACCCATATAACTCTTTGACCAACGTCTCCACATCGTTTATCCTACTACTATTATAAATATGAAAGTATGTGTGGATGGATGGATGTTTGTTACTCTTTCACGCAAAAACTACTGAACGGATTTCGATTAAATTTGGTGTGGTAGTAGTTTATGCTCTGGATTAAAACATTGGCTATTTTTTATCACGAAAAAGTACAGCATTCCTGTGCGATACGATACTATACCTACTTACGCAATATTAATAATTAGGGAAAAATATTTTATATTTCACCAGATGTTGCCCGCGTCTACGCGCAAGAAGAAATCTCGCGGGAACCGTACATTATGCTGCGATAAAAAGTAGCCTATGCGTTAATTCAGAGTCTAAACTACTACCATACCAAATTTCTTCAAAATCAGTTCAGTAGTTATTGCGTGTAAGAGTAACAAACAATAGCTAGCTCCCCCCACACTGATTTCAGTGACGGTGGCCGGTTTAATTGAAACCGGGCCAGCTACGCAGGAGTTATTTTATAGTGCCCAAGTGTGTGCGCAGTACACAAGAGCACTCTCTCTTCCTTTACTCTCGTAACCCAGTGGGACGAATAACCGACACGACTGGTGAGATATCAGGCGCAGGTCCGACTTTTTACATGCCCATCCGACGCATGGATCATCTTTCTTGTCAGACAATCAGGTGCATTGTCCTAACCAAACTTGGAAACAAGATTTTTTGTTGTTCCAATGCGGGAATCGAACCCACGACCTCCGAGTCGAGAGCCAAACTCTAAACCACTAGACCACGGAGGCTGTTGAACTGTTATTGTTGTTGTTGTTGCTGTCTGAACAAACAATAGTAAGATACTGATTTTAGCTATACATTCTATACAAATAAATAAAATTGAAGTGTCTGTTTGTAATTTTAAATTAACAGCTTTTCACTAAATGCATTTTCACGGGACTTTCACTGGCAGATAGCTGATGCTATAAGGAGTAACATAGACTACTTATATCTTAGGGTTCCGTTTAAAAAATAGGGTTCCGTTTCAGTTATTTCTAAGCAAACGAAGTTACGGGAACCAGCTAGTTATTTAATTAATAGATATTGAGAGTAGATTATTATTACTGAGTTACATTGTAAAACTTAAATTAGCTTAGACGAAAAAAATATAAAAATTTTAACATAGGTACTTAGTATATTCTATCTTGTGATAGAGTTACGATGTATATTTGTCTTAAATAACAGGGTTTGATTTACATGCCATATAGTATTATATAAATACTAGATAGGTATACAGGGTGTCCCGTAAATCGACGTCAAGCCGTAAACCCGTGATAGGCCAAGTTACAATAGTTATCAGAAAAAAAAAAAAATCCATGTAATGTGTCTCAAAAATTTCAAAGCTTTTAAAAAAAATCGAAAAATCGACATCTTGTGGTGGTTTTTTAGTTCCCGGCACTACAAATTTCTACTTTTTTTTTGTATGTAATCCTGAATAATGCTTTAGTAAACTGGTGCCTAAAATTTAAATCAAACGACTCCGACTTGAAAGGAAATGAGGCTTTTTGCCCAAAACAATGATTCGAATTTAATAGTTTGCTCGACTTTAACTGACTGTACTGGAAAAAAATGTACTACGCTTGTTTTTTCTTAAATTTTGGACAATAATGATTTTTGTAAAGGAAGTCAGTTTTCGACAATTTTTTCTTACTTACTTAAAAGGATTCAAGTGTACCCAGAACTTTCTTCTAAGTGATATTCTGATTTGGATGAGACGGAGAGAAACATTCAACGAGTGTAAGAGAGACAAAATCCAAGAAGTAAAAGAATATCACGGGCCACGGGGGCCATAGTGTCTCATTACTTTTAACTTTAGGAAAGGTGTTTTTTAGGAAGCTTTTAATTGAAACAAATTTTTGGAGTCTAAAATATTTTATTACATTATAACAAATGTTCAAACTGCCTCCCACTAGCATAAATGCAAACTCGACATCTTTTTAAAAAAGACCGCTTTATCAGACGGGCAAATCTGCCGTTATTAACTAATTCAGCTGCTTGCGTTAATTGTTGTCGTAGTTCAACTACATTTTCAATTGGCTTTGTATACACTTTTTCTTTCACAGCTCCCCAGTAAAAAAAATCTAGCGGATTTAAATCATGTGAACGGGCTGGCCACGAAATGGTACCAGACCGCCCTATCCACCTTTCTGGATATTTATTATCTAAATATACTTGCACTGAACGGGCATAGTGCGCCGGGCAGTCGTCTTGCTGGAACCACATGTCTCTGTAAATGTGCAGAGGTACGTCTTCCAATAAATTTGGTAAATGATTTCTTAAAAAGTCCAAATAAATGTCGCCATTCAAGGTCTCTGGCAGTTCAAAAGGTCCGATGATTCTCCCGTTTAGAATCCCGGTCCACATGTTTATTTTGAATCGATACTGGGATCTATCCTCTCTCATCAAATGTGGATTATCTACATGCCACTCGTGTAAGTTGTGTAGATTCATGTACCCATCTTTTTTAAAAGTGGACTCATCGGACCATAAAATTTTGTCTATGAATCGTGGATCTTCCCGGTGTCTTTGTAACATCGTTTCACAAAACGCAACTCTTGGGAGATAGTTCCGGGGTAGTAAAGATTGTACTCGCGTGACGTGGTATGGGTGGAGCTCATGACTTTTCATGATTTGATGGGCTACACTTTTGGGCACTCCTGTGCTTTCTTCGATTTGTCGTACTGAAGTACTTGGATCTTCTGTGACTGCTTGTAGTACGATGTCATCGTAAGGCAAGCGACTTCTTCCTTCACTGTGTACTTGGCTTGGGAATCGTCCCTCTGAGAGTGAACGGTGCACATTCACAAAAACTCGATGATCGGGATGACGAGCAGCGTTTGGGTATCTTTGGCGGTAAATCCTAGCTGCAGCACTAGCATTGCATCGGCATTCACCATAAATGAGATGCATGTTGGCATATGCCTGTGCGGTGTACACCGACATGGTGATACTACACAATCACACGATCAACGATAGTCCAGGAGAAAGCAAAGGTCGTTGAAAGAGAAACTAAACAGTCCAAATCCAAATCACAAGCAATCGAGTCCAATAAACAAAGCAAAAAGTAGTATGTATGAAATCAAGACGAACGAATACGGTGTGCGCAGTAAACGAAGTAGAGTAACGTACTGATCTAGTGTATTTTGTGTGCTGTACGTCGGGAACATGGACAATAGCGACGTTGTCTCGCTCACACTAGTAGCATTGTGTCTACCCGTCTCGCGTACTTGTGGCATCAATATCTGTCTCTCTTACACTCATTGAATGTTTCTCTCCGTCTCATCCAAATCAGAATATCACTTAGAAAAAAGTCCTGGGTACACTTGAATCATTTTAAGTAAGTAAGAAAAAATTGTCGAAAACTGACTTCCTTTACAAAAATCAATATTGTCCAAAATTTAAGAAACAATCTAGCATGTGTCATACTATTTTAGAATCCTTATTAACTGCGCCAACTTTTAAAATTACCTGCCAAACAAGCGTAGTACATTTTTTTTCCAGTACAGTCAGTTAAAGTCGAGCAAACTATTAAATTTGAATCATTGTTTTGGGCAAAAAGCCTCATTTTCTTTCAAGTCGGAGTCGTTTGATTTAAATCTTAGGCACCAGTTTACTAAAGCATTATTCAGGATTACATACAAAAAAAAATTTTACAAAAAAAGTAGAAATTTGTAGTGCCGGGAACTAAAAAACCACCACAAGATGTCGATTTTTCGATTTTTTTTTAAAGCTTTGTATTTTTTGAGACACATTACTTGGATTTTTTTTTTTTTCTGATAACTATTGTAACTTGGCCTATCACGGGTTTACGGCTTGACGTCGATTTACGGGACACCCTGTATACTATCTGGAAGCTACTAGAACCAGCTAATCTAGGTGTGTCCCAGAAGATATGCATATAAACGTCATTTCCATAATAAAAATATTGTCGCAATACACGGAAAGATAAGTTATCTAAGGATTAATTATAAGATAAGCTATCAGTGACTGTTCTAATTTCCCAGATTCAGTGAATCATTGTTTAATGAAAACTATTTTACTACAAAATCCGCTATGATTTTTTTCAGGGAGTGCTGTCTTTGTCAAAGTACTGAAAAGTTTCTACTTAAAGGCCGTCATAGACGGCGAAGATACCATTATATTATTTTCTCATAAGATGCCTACTTATGTTTCATATTAAAGTACGTAATATGAAAATATATAATATTTTAGCCGTCTGTGATAGTTCAAACTCATGTCAGATAGCTTATTTCATATTCGCATGTTTTCTCTGTCGCTCGATATAAGGTAAGCAGCGACAAAACTTCCGAATAAGCTATCCGACATTTATCAAAAGATTGTAAAACAGACCCCTAGTGAACAAAAACGCACGAAAAATACTTAACTTTAATATAGCAATACAAAATTAAATATAAGTTTTGTTATGAGTGTATCTAAGTACACCATAATAATATCTAAGAACGCTTCACACCACGTCAATCTGGTCCTGAGGTAAGTTCTCGAAGAACTTGTGTTACGGGTACCAGACAACGGAAATATATTTAATACTTTTTATACTATACATATATTTAAGTTTTTTATTATATTATACACATATTTAATACACATCCATGACCCAGGAACACAGAAAAACTTTTTATTCCTTCGGCGGGATTCGAACTCGGCTTGAGCACTTACACGTTCAACCCTTGAGACACAGAGGTCGTCAAATTCGGTCGTTGATTGCGTTTAATTTCAGAGTTTCGTTGTATGTGCAATAACAGGCAGTTATGTGATTGATAAGACTGTAATAATGAAGGTGTACAAGGCCACATGTTATTTTTTTTTATTATTATGTAACTAACTATTAACCTAACTTATTTTGTAAAGTTGTATATCCAACTTTACAAAATAAGTTAGGTATATTCTATATGGATATTTTAACAGACCGATTTTTCTTCTACTTACAGTGCCGTCTCCTTTGGGAGGTTGGCGATCATAAGGGCTATTTCTATTTTGGAAACCGCTGTTTTAAAAAGTGATTTGGTGCTTTTCGCGAATCACTGTCGAAGATTTTTGAGCCATGATATCCGTCTGCGGCCAGGTCTCCTTCTACCTGCCACTTTGACTTGCATGATCAATTGAAGGAGTTCATACTTTTTGGTGTTGCGCATAACATGTCCGAAATATTCTAGTTTTAATCGTTGTAAGTACTTCTGTGGTCTTCTTCATTCTGTTAAGCACAATACTAATTTGTATGCGGTATGTCCATGATATTTTGAGCATACGCCTGTATACCCACATTTCAAACGCTTCCAGTTTTTTAAACAAGGCTTCTGTTAGCGTCCAAGCCTCTGCACCATAAAGCGTGCTATGCGTATTGCGTGATCGTAATTGGATATTTAGTCGTCTGTGACACAATACCTTTTTTAATCGTGTGAAGGCACTACGCGCTTGTTCGATTCTGCAGCGTATTTTGAAGACTATAATCTCCTTTGTCGTCAACCATTGTGCCTAAGTAACGTAATTTAGAGACGCGTTCTATAATTTGGTTGTTAAGGCTTAGGGATTCTGTATAAATCTCTGATGTTAAGCTTATTATCATGTATTTGGTCTTTCCAATATTGATGCTAATGCCATAGTTTGAGGCTTGAGCTGACGGAAGCTACTAAATTGATTAAATTCTTGAGACCTTCAAGGCTCTCTGCGATCAGGATTGTATCGTACGCTTATCTCAAATTGTTGAGCAATATGCCATTAATCGTAATACCGTGAGGACAGTTCCCCAAAGCCTCTGAGAAAATAGCATCAGCATACAAATTAAAAAGCAAAGGTGATAAAATACATTCTGGTCGCACACCTCTCTGTATCTCAACGTATAATGATAACTTGCCGTTGATCTTGATATTTACGCTTTGTAGCCAATACTTATATACCTACAATATTCCTCAGTATCTCCATCAATTTGTTATGTCTTACTTTGTTAAAGGCTTTTTCCTAATCGATAAAACAAACAAATAATTTCCTATTCATGTCCCAACACCGCTGAGTAACACTTGATAGCCAAAAAGAGCATCTCTTGTTCCAAGACCGTTTTTAAAGCCAAATTGGGTGTTTGAAAGAGTGGTTTCACATTTTGAATAAATCCTGTTATGAATAATCTTTAAGAATATTTTCAAAACATGCCTTTTAAGTGAAATAGTTCGGTACTCGTTGCATTATTTGGGATTGATTGCCTGATTGTAACTGACTTTTCTCACGTCACCGGTATATTTGTGCCGAGGAATGTAGGTACTTTTATTCGCACACCATTGGCATTGGCTATTTAAAAACTTTGCGTATTAAAGAAAAGTACTTGAAAGTATCTTGGCAGTTGGCAATATTCCAGGTATTTTTGATCACTTAGTGTATCTAGTTATACGAGTATATCTGTGTATTTTATTGCTGTTTGCTTATATTAGAATATGTAGTCTCTAACGGCCCGTTTCAATAACCTATCTACCAATAAGTGCCGTTGCACACGTCCCGGTTGCCAGGTAGCTTGTGTCGGGTAGTCGCGAAGTGTACGGCCATGTACGATAGCTTTCACACGTACCGGCATAATTATTCGGCCGGTCCGGCGCCGGATGCTCGCCGGGTAGACGCCGAGTCCACCACTGTGCGTCCGATCGCCGGGTATCGGTTAGCCAGCGGCCGGACTCATAGTGGTGTATGGAACACGAAGTTACGCTTTCGCACGCACGGACTATACGCACCGGCCGGGCGGTCAGTCGTCCAGTACATCGACAGTGAACGCTACTGGAAACAAAACCTGGCCGTGTGAAAGCTGAATGTCTCCCGGACCGATACCGGACAGTCAGCACCGACTACCCGGCAACCGGTACGTGTGCAACGGCGCTAACTATTTGTTAAAAACGTCGTCATTCAATCATTTGCCGGTTTTTTTGCGATACAAATTTTACGTTTACAACAAATGGTTATTGTAGATAGGATATGATATTATGATAAGATTATTGAAACGGGCCGTAGGTGAAATTCATGAATTTTAAATGCAATTTTTAAATTGTGCAAATAACTTACCTAAACACATATTCTTATTTCAAAATATGTTCACGCTAGTAGAGTTAAGCTATTTTTAAGAATATTTTAATATTCCAAGTTCTATGACTCCGCCAAACTTTTTACGGCTTTGCCAAACTAATTAAGATCAGAATTCTGTGTTTTAACTTTTAGTTACGACAGCTGTATTGGGAGTTAGAACTAAAACACGCAAAATGTTACTTTTAATTCATTTATATGGTTTATTTCTAGGGTTCCGTACTGAAAGAGTAATAACGGGACCCTATTACTAAGTCTTCGCTGTCTGTCTGTCTGTATGTCTGCCAGTCATCCGGCTGTATCTCATGAACACTAGACAGACATGTGATAGCTAGACAGTAAAAAATTTCACAGACGATTTATTTCTGTTGCCGCTATAACAACGAATCTAAACAAATATTCTATAAAACTTTCTATACAACAAAAGTGATTTTAGCCATTTTGTACGGAACCCTTCGTGCGCGAGTTCGTCTCACACTTGTTCGGTTTTATTTGAAAGTGGGTTACTTTAAAATAAAACTGGCCAAGTGTTAATTTATCTTATACTTTAAACGAGACAATATTGTATATATTTAATCGGATCTCGGCAACGGCTGCAAGTATTACCATGAAATTTAGTATGAACCCCCTTCTAAAACAAAACTCCCTAGTTTTGGGTGAGAAAAATGGATCTAGCTAGGTCTTATCCCTGGAAAACTGCGCATTTTTAAGCTACATATTATGTTTTATATTTCGTCCGTCGTCGTGAAACATCATATCAATAATTTCGACTCTATTATGTCAGTCTGATTGGCAGGTTGGTATGCGTGTGTAAAATATTGCGTTGTTCGGAAATTTTCAATGCGGTGGATTCGAATCCCGGACAGATAAATATTTTGTGATTCTTTTTACTTTCTTAATTTACTACAACTCCGAGCAAAGCTGGGATACTCCGGTGCTACGTATTTATTAGACATAAATTATTTTATTAAATTACTTCTATTTCTATATTTATATATCAACTTCCATTTTTATATATCAACAAATCATAAGAAGGTATCATTTTTAATGCAGTACAACAGATACTCGTCATTTGCAGTACCCCATAAAGGGATCTTCATAAAAACTCTCACAAACAAGCAGTCCCTTTGAATGAATAGCCCCAACGCATACGTAGAGAAGCGTCCCATGCAAAATGTAGAGACGAGAAATTTCTCGAACGTTCCACGAATCAATAGAATGTGGAGTCGGATAAGAGGGGAGGCTTAATAGTACTGCTCACTTCTGACCGACTGATGTTTTAAATTTTTAGCTTTTACTCTGTTCAGACCCAATTTAACAAATATTACATACGGCAAAGATTTAAAAACTAAAAGAAGGCTTATGGTCTATGTCGTACATTTGACAGAACAAACTTCATACCCGAAAAAGTTACGCCATCTTGGTTTTCACCAACCTAAAATGTCAGCCATCTTGATTTCATCATACTTAAAATGTCAAAAACTCCAAAAGTGGAGCCATTTAAGTGGAGACAGTTTTCGCCTCAACGTGCATCGTCTATACGTCTATACACGATGCATGTTGAGGCGAAAACTGTCGAAAATAGACATACGTCTATGAAATATGGCCATATCCATATATCGGTGTATTTATTTATTGCACGGTAAATAAGTGACATTTAAATTGGTAGCATTATAGGTTTTGTATTGTTATTTTGTTTACGTTTAGAATAAATTGGATCTAAATAGGCAGGTAGTAGTAATTAGTAGTCTGTACTGTACTAGAAAACAATTTGCTCCATAGATACAGTCTCTTAATATTACGTATTATATTTTTGTTTTTGTACCTACATATATTTTTTAATGGAATACTCACCTAATTTCAATACTTTAAATATTTTTAAATATAGCGAAGTCACGAAAAAATAGTCATTTAATTTGGAGTTTAAAAGAAGATATTGTAAAAAATTGGTTTCACAAGTTAGTCTAAGTACGAGTCGATGGCCGCTACAGTCGCTAGCGGCCATCAGCAGCCATGAGTGGGCCTCAAGCGAAAATGTGTTTTATAGTGATAAGAATAAAGTTTAAAATTAAGTATACGACAGTTATGCTGCTCGCCGCTCCGCTGCCATTTCGGTGTGAATCAGCCCTTAGGGCGCAATTTAACTAGGCAACCTATTTACAATGTGTCAATGTGAATATTATCTATCATTTGTTTCTTATCACTAATATATAACAGATGAGGGTATATATTTCTTATACCGAATCTTGCACTAAAACTGATGTTTCAAAGAGCTCCTTACTTTTCTTAAAAATCGAGCATTCAAATATGATTCTAACAGCCGATTTCTTAAATGCTGCTTAAGGTTAGGGGCCCCCTATCACAAGCCGAGAGACTGCTCGGCAGAAAGACTAATTTAGTAGCCTCTGAGTAAGCCGTTAGTATAAGATGTATAAATTAAAGTATATTTTAGCCCCTTACTCTACATTTATGTAACGGATGGAAAACAGCACTACATTGAGGGAACCTTCAATTCCAACTCTTCCTTTCAAGTACAGTGACCTTTAGTGAGCAAATGTGTAATACGTAAACACACTGCTTACCTAATTTCAGCACACACAGACACCTGTAGCGTTTTGTAAATAGTAAAATGTAGGGTAAGGTAAGGAATATTTTAGCTTTTTTTAATTTTTTGTAGTTGTAAGTATATAGTTTACCAACGGTTCTCTTTAATTCCTATGGATATATTCTTACAACCAACCCATGGGGCTCGGCACTAAAGTGTAATATTCTCCATTTACTTAGTGATTTGGGGGTGAAAGGCAAGGTAGTGATTTGACTAAATCATTTTGGTTAATTTGATTAAAAATGGCATTTCTTGACTCAATAATATAGGTTTATCTAAGCATAAAAATGAGAAGATAAAATGAAACAAAAGAATATAGTAAGCAGTAAGTATATTTCAAGTTACATACATCATATCAGACAAAATACATGCACGTCGAGTTCACCAGTTAACACAAGTCAAGGTCATTCATGGCAGTATTTGGAGGTAAGGAACTTACATGCAGTCTCTATAATAGAGTTGGCAAAAAAGTCAGCAACAAAGCTCTACAATTTTTTAATATTTTTTCTTATAAATAATAAATTGTTGCTAAAACAGAATCAGACTCAGCAACATTTTTTACAACTTTAGAATTTAGAATTTAATACAATGTCGCTAATCGTTTATAAAAATTTCTGCTAAAATACCTTCAATACTTAGCCTTAAATTATGGTCCTTACAAAATATTAAAGTCATCATCACTTCAGTTACACTGAAAACGTTAATAGCTAATTCTTTTAAAGTTAACATCACATAAAATACATAATATTTAAATAACGAAATATAATAAATTTAGTTGGGCCGCTAAATTTATTA
Organism: Phengaris alcon alcon; assembly: GCA_037179445.1. Classification (NCBI taxonomy): domain Eukaryota; kingdom Metazoa; phylum Arthropoda; class Insecta; order Lepidoptera; family Lycaenidae; genus Phengaris; species Phengaris alcon. Next base: position 369,554 of record JAYRCH010000310.1, on the reverse strand, counting down.
TCTTTCGTTATCGTTACTTTTCAAATGTATTCTTTCGCTTTCCCAAAAAGTTACTACAACAAATAAACTTATATCTCATACACAGAAAGGATCAAATAATACTGTAACAATATTTACCGCTTTCTACTCTAAACATATAGGTAGCTGCGTAGTAAAAAATAGTATAACTTACAAGTCAATTAATCACAGATACCAATCGCAATTCGTCACAGTCATCAAGGTCATTAAAACTAATCTACTCGTGTCTAGCTCCTCAAACCTACGCTTCTCTTAAACTAAACGCAGTCTTACATTCACGGACCCTTTATCCCTAAAAACTTGATCATCGTACAATGAACATGCAACCGATATTAGGAAGCGAGAGTATGATTAAACTATTGAAGAAACAAAAATTCTCGTTCAGGCTGTTAACACAATCGATACTCAACTGGTGTCCACTTTCGCGCTCGTATCACAGATGTGCGGCATGGGCGCGTCGCGGGGGCCTCCGTCGTCGGGGCCCGAGCCGGGGCCCGCGTCACAGGTAGGGCACGCAGGCCCCGCAGCGCGAGTGCCGCTGGGGAGACTCCGCGCGCGCCCTGCACACAAGCACGCGCGGTTATTTCACGAGCTCCTCTCGTCGCTGCGGCTGTCGCGACTGAACGCCTTACGCAGTTTCTCCACCAACCTGCTGTGAAACTTCTCCGGCTCCTTGTGGTGCGTGGGGCTAGCCGAGCCCTTGTGGTTTTCGTGCATACGCAGCGAAGTCCGCGATGGCGGCACCCGGCAATAGGACAGGGATCGCATGGTCGGGGCGCTTCGGTGCGGGCTGAGGGCGGCCGGAGCGCGAGGGGAGAACATGGGCCCTTCCGATTTTGACTCGGAGATTTTCCGTACTCGGCCTCCGATTGCGGTTTTTTCCGCGGACTCGGAGGTCCGCCGGGATCGCTGCGAGTTGTAAATGTCCCAATCGTTCTTCACAACTGGCATCATGAACGCCATCTCGGCGGCGGTAACGGTGACTCCTAGTTCTTAACGTTTTGTTATAATGTAGGAAACGACGCTGGAAAATTATTTTTCACCGAGGAAAATAGTGTAGTAATCGATAATATTATTCAGTATATTTTCACTGTTCTTCGCAAATAATAGCCACTGATCTCAAAGATTGAGATATTTATTGAGTTATTTTCTTTGTGAATGGTATCAGGAAATCAGGAGCATACAATGATCACCAATTTTCACTTCAATGTCACACCCACTTTATCGTTTAGGTCAGATGTTCACCTTAGGACGAATTGCAATAGAATGAGGTATTCATGAAAACACACCCTAATTATAAGGAAAATATTGGCGCCACTGTCGCAGCGGTGATTAAACGAAACGAAAATAAACACTAGAAAATACGCCATAAACGTGTACGATAAACAAAGGGCTGGGCCAATATGAATTTAAAATCATTATTTTAACAGGGCATTATTAGTTGTATATTGAATGCAAAGGAAATAAATCTAAAATTAAATTGTAATTATCAAACGACAATTAAGCTCTTCAAAGCAAGATGGCGTGTTTACTACGAGCTACAGCTACTCAATAATAGATGTCATCAAGCCGCAAACTTTATATTAACGGATAGATGGCGCTTTCACGCCAAATTATATTGTTGAACGAAGTCAACATCCTAGAGGGTACTCTTTACTCAAGGTTGTATGCAAAGTCATGTTTGTAATCATTATTATCGATAAATTATATTGTTTAAAGAAAACTCGTTGCCTTATTTTAAAATTAATTTATTTACAAACATAAATAATACATTTTAGAAGGTCATCATGATATCCTTTGCTCCAAAAGCCAAAAGAAACCTTAATATTAGATAATTTAATTTTATAAAAATTAATATGTAATATCATTGGCACCTGTTCACTAACAATTATATCGTTTTATTTGCTGTCAATACCTACTTTTAATAAAAATACTTAAAACTAAAGCATAAAACATAACATGAAAAAAACCGAATTTTATAATATTATGAGTATATTAGAGATTGTGATTTATGATTATGTGTATATAAATGATATGTTTTGGTGGAATTTATATTTTTTCGACATTGAATAGGGAGTGACCAAGGTTTCTAAGAGAAAAATAATTGGCAATAGACTTAGTAATAAAGTCTATTATTATTATTAACCTGCAACCCTGTATTCAAAATTGTGGTATAGAGGTGAACTTTTCAAGTGGACATAGTAGGCAAAATCCGAAATCCGAAAGTATGTCTTTATTTTTTAGATTTTTTTCCATAATAGCAACACTATCCAATGGTGTAATAATACAGAGTATGTATATGTACATACCTACGAATAAAAATACTATAGAAGCGTAACGCTCCTATATTAACGCTCTGTTTTTGGTTTCATTTAGACATACAGACAACTAGCAATGACAACGAAACACTCACACTCCCTCAGTGAATGCATCGCGATTGGCTGCGCCCGTCAATAGACCGCCTTGCCCCGTGTACTTCCCCTGTCAACTGACCTTTCGTTACATGTAGCTTAAGTGTAGGGTAGGTAGGTTACTTGAGTAGCGAAATTTTTTCTGGAAATTTTATACCTTATGATTTCATAAGGAATAAAATTACTTTATACTTGAACATTTTTAGTATGGTTCATATACTTGAGTGATCCCCCGTCTCCAAAACAGCTGACGGTTATTTTTTAGTTTAAAATAACCTCAAGAATCACCGTATAAATTTTGATACGGTATAAAACGACTTGTAGAGTAATTATTTGTTATAACTTTTACATGTGGTCTCTTTCTGCTCCACACCGCTTAGTTTTTATAAAAGTCGGGCTCGCAACTCCTTTTAGCATTATTCGTAATTTTTCAGTTTCGGATTTCGTTTACCGTGCCCAGTGCCCACTTGAAAAATGCACACTGTAGTATTCACGCCAGCTTTTTGCACGCTCTACCGACACTTTCAATTGCTCTGTATACTAGCGTTCGTATCGTTTTTTGACTTTTCCGGGTCATAATATCCATTCAGATTGACCATTGTAAGCAGCTCCACTAGATGGCGTTGGTAGCCGAATTCGGTTAGTTTTGTCACAAGTTTGTGGAGGTATTTTGCGAATTTCTCGAACAAATGGAACAGTTCTTCGAGTAGAACGAAGTTGGGATGCGTATAACAGCCAGTCTCTTTTTGCTGCCATTCGCTGGAAAGAGATAAATATTTATTAGATCATGACATGCATAAAATAAAAAATAAAGTTGGTACCTGAGAAAAAATACGTGTGAGTTATAACTTATAGGTCATTATAATTAACTTGGCGCCTTCACAGTACTCACATTAAAATAACTCACAAAAGAAAATCAATTTCTATTTATATTATAAGCTCTGTATATTTGTAGCAGTTACAAAACAATTGTCTCCTCATAATCAAAAGCTTTACCAGGCGAGAGAGAGTGACAGAGACATTATAACGTGCCACGTCACGTGATTCTTATCACAGACAGCACACAATGTAACATACATACAGATAGTGCAATCCACGAAGACGCGCCCCACTTTTCCTCCTAATCGTTTATAGTATATGTGTGCAAGCTTTCGCCAATGTTTGAGTGTTATCGGTACACACTAATTACCTATAAGTGCACGCGCACACTACAATAAATAGGCCAATTAAGAGAAAGCATCACGGTCAAAGGGAAAGATGCTCTACTTCAATTTCTTATTTTTTTATTATATTTAGGTGTGGATATTTTATGTAATTATTAGTTAATATAATATGGTGATTTTACATTTCTACAATAAGAGGTAATTATAGACATAAATGAAATACGTAAAAAGTTTTATTGAACTTTATTGAAAAATCTAAATCGTTAATCACTCGTTTCAGAAATATCTGATTCAGAGTCTGATGAATCACCGACGTTTATAATAAAACTGAAATCAAGATCACAATGTCTCATATATTCATCTTCTATTTTTTCTACGTGTTGACAAGTATTAAACCTTTATTTACCCGATCAAATGCTTCATTTAAAATGGGCATAATTGAATTGTAATTTTGATTAATATTGCGGCTAGCAACGTCGTTTTTTACAATACCCCAATACCCAAATGTTTTCTATTGGGTTTAAATCTGGATGATAAGGAGGCAGGCGAAGCACTGTGAATCCATGTTCTTTTAATAATTCGTCAACTTTGTACTTGCGTAAGTTTTCTTTGTATTTTATTATTAGGTCATATAGTTCAGGTTTTTTAAAGCTTGGTTCGAAATAGATATTTTTTGCATTCAGCCAAGTCTGCATGTCTAATTTGTTTGAGTTGGATGTTGGTATTTTTTCCGAACTAGTGTTGTGGTAGGCTGCATTATCCAAGACTACCACGGCATCATTTGGGAGATTTGGTATTAGTTTCTCCTTTAGCCACTTTAAATAATTTTCTGTGTTCATATTTTCATGGTAGTCTCCGGATTTGATATCTGCTCTGTATGTCAACAACGCATTTGGTACAACACCCTCTGCACTTCCGGCATGTACTATAATTATACGCACTCCTTTTGTTAAATTTTGTTTTATTGCCTTTTTAGAACCTTCTTCGGCCCAAGATTTTTTTTGCACGTGGTTGGTATGAATATATGATTAATCTGTGTACACAATGGGTCTACCTGCATTCCGAAAAGACTTTACCTGTTTTAAATATTTCAATCTCAACATTTGAATATCGTGTTTTTCGGTAAGCACCTTCCTGTTGTTTTCTCCATTTATAACCAAGTTTACGTAACAATGTTCTTAGGGTTGTTATACATCCATCAAATTGTATACGGTCTTTTAAAACAATATAGAGTCGTGATAATGTTGGAAATTGACGATGTTCTATATGATAGTTTTGGATAGTTCTTCGGACTACACCAATATCGAATTCGTCTAAATTAATTTTTCGTGGTCTTATCTTTCTCTTCTTCATAGGGGATGTAAAAATAGAAGCACTTCTGCCTACTATGTTCGAATGCGCCGTACTCGCTTCATTTTCGGACTCAATATCCGCTTCCGTAGTAGGCTCCGTTGTACGCTCCATACTTTGGACTATAGGAATTATAGAATCCGTTTCTATAGTTATATTAGATTCCATAGCAGGTGCTGTAGTTTGCTTCATAGTATTAGTATGTTCCTTTATTTCGCGTAGAATTCCAGTCACTGTGCTTTCAGATACTCCAACAGCCTGTGCGGTTCTCCATCACGCATCAGTGAGCTTTTCTGAGTAATGATTGCTTGCTTCTTTTTTCATAAAATCATAAACTTTTGAAAGAATTTCTGTTGCCTAAAATTAAGAAAAACATTAAATAATTTAACTTATTTTTAAACATGAAACAAAGTCTTCTTTTAGTAAAATTTGCTATTTTCAAAATTAAATTATTTTCCTCTGCTTATTTCATGTGTTTTAGTTAGTAACTACAAATTTCTAAACAATGTAAATATCATTATCATACCTGGCTTTTAAGTACAACACGCTGAGATTTTCTCGACATTTAAAATTTTTTTAAAGTAGAGCAACTTTCGTTTCGAGTCTGGATTTTTGCAACATACACTGCAACATACACTCGTGCACATCGAACCGCTGACGGTTCGCGACTGACGCTCGGGTGAAACTCCCCGTACCCCGCAATCCCCTCACCCAAAAATTGGTGGGGCGCGTCTTCGTGGATTGCACTATCTGTACATGTGTCGAATGCGCAAGCTTTTCAATAACACAACTCTACGAATTTTATAATACAAATGTTCGTCTGTATACCAGTCTGACAATTTGATTGTTTTGGTTACCCCAGACAAAAATTAAAATTTTGTTATTATTACTCAGAATTCTTACCCAGCTTTCAACACTCTACTGAACTTCAATATAACAGTGAACATGTCGTTTAAAATCTTCATAACATGCGTCGAGCGATTATTCAACAGACATCTAAACAACACTTTCTTGATATACACAACATGACATTCATACAAATCATCCAATGTGTTCGCTTTCTTCAAATCTGTCTCGAATTCGTTCCATGATGATAGTATACATGTGGTCACTATATAGTTGTCTAACGCTCGCATTAGAGACGACATTATATGTCTGTATATCTGTATAGATATGTACTGAGGTGACCGTAGTAACTTTCTAGAATTTGACTTCAGTAACTTCACAGATAACTTTAAATTCTGAAAAAAAAACCTTTTTAATGTTACATTGCTTATTTGTAAATTAAGCAACATTTAATATTGTCTTTTTTTAAACTAAACATTCAATCAGTTAAAATAAAAATACTACAGTGAAAATCTTTTATAACGACATTGAAGGGACCAAGAGTGGCAGTAACCAATAGATAGGTCGATAGGTCGTAAATATAGCGTGGGAGAGCCAGGCTCGAATGCGCCGGCTCGACCGGATAAATACCACGAACTCATAGAAAACCGGCGTGAAATAACGCTTGCGTTGTCTTTTGCCGAGTGAGGTTACCGGAGGGATCAAGGGGAGTTGGGGTTTTCAGGATCGGGAACGCAAGTGCGTAACACCAGAGGAATTACATATATAAATCCTCTGGTGCTGCGAGGTTTACTGTATTTTCAATAGTTTTTTTACTCACTTCAAAATCTTCACTCAACACCCACGATATTCTTCTCATTTTGATAAGGAATTGGAACACTTTGGCGTATCTGGCGAGCGCCTCTTGAGACAGAATAATGTTTAGTGGCCAACTTACTGAGTAAGTCAGGGACAGACATTGCAGCACATCAGGAGAGCTGTGCTGAAAACTGAGTGGAGATTCCGATATTGTAAACGAGAGATTCTCGGAAAACTTGTGGATATCTGTAATGATAAATAATTTTGTGTCTGAGAAGATTGTTAAATAAAATAATTTAAAACTTTGTAATTAAAGTAAACTGTAAATCACAAAAGAATTTATATCAGATCTCAAGTGGCAATATTTTATTGTAAAAAAGGCGAAAAAGCCTGTGAATCAGTTTTATTTTCTGATGTATCAAAATATAACATAAAAATGAAAGTCAGAATCAACTTACGAAGAATTGACGATCCAAGTGCTTTATCCAAAATATTATGCAGCGTCGCAAAATTTAACAGCTCTTGCGGGTTCACAGTTTTAGTCAACTTAGAGAACAAATTATGACAAATACTTCTGGAAAATTCTCCGTCCATTAGGAAGAAATAGTCCCTTAAGCTTTTCAGATGTTCATACATATCCAGATTAATTAGGAAATAAGTTAAGATTGAATTGTTGACGACTTCCAATTGGTATGTGAGAGGCAGCATTACTGATCTTTGTAAACATGCCGTTAAGGTTACAATATTTTCACAAGTTATTTTAGCATCTTCCTCGTTATCCGGTTCGAATCGCGATGCAAAAATATTATCACATGGTGATTTCTTAACATTTTCCATTATTACAGACGGATGAGTATAGCATGAATTTACATCATTATTCATTTTGTTCTCGAAATAGTTTGTTGTAAAGTTCTTGTGTTCTTTAACTCCAAATGGATCGAAGTTGTCTAGATTGTAAGAGCCATCTAATATGTTGACAGTTGACTTTGTTTTTACTTTTATTGGTGATGTTTCTGGCGTAATGTCATTTTGGTCGATTCCCGAAACAATATTTTCTTCCTCCACTATGAGGGAGAAATTAAATCCTTCGGAAGTTAGGTAGTCTTTGTGTGACTTATCGGCCGATTCGAAATATTTATTGAACTCATTCTTTGGAGTCAAAGCATCGCCAGTAACAGCACCATCAATAGGCATTTCTGCTGTCGTTGGCGTCTCCAAATCGAGCTGAAAATTAAATATAGAAACTATTTAACAAAAATGTTTATTTAGTAGTTATGTACACATAGTTGTTGTGTTATGTATTTGTACATTTTCTCTGCCTTTAAATACCTAAGATCAAGTAATTAAAACATTATTCAATAACTTATGAATTTACAAATCATAATCTTTACTTACTTGCACTGATCCTGGTATCAATTCTCCGGACATAACTGCAGCTGTATTTGGTGTTAATAAAACATTTTTATCCACCTCGTTACAGGGTTTCAAGTTGAGACGTAAATTTGATTTTCTAGAGGAATCAAATCTTGCGCTTGCTATTTCTGTACCTAACTCATATCCTGAACTGAGCATTTTATTTCTATTCTGAATAGCATCTTCTTGCGCAGTATTCAACGGTTCTTTTGAAACAGTTTTTTCCATTGGTGCATTAGATTCGACTCCAAGTATTTTCTTTTTATTTATAAACGCTTCTTCTTGAGCAATATTTGCTGGTTCCTTTACATTTGCACATTCTGCAGGTAAATTATACTCGACACCTAAAACTTTATTTCTATTTACAACAGCTTCTTCTTGTGCTATATTTGATGGTTTCCTTGTAACTGTATTCTCTATTGGTAATCCAAATTTTTCACCGAGTACTTTTTGTTTATTAATTATGGCTTTCTCTTGGGCTATATTTGCTGGTTCTCTTGAAATATAATTTTCTGCTGGAAGATTAAATTCTACGCCAAGTACTTTTTGTTTATTCATTATGGCTTCCTCTTGGGCTATATTTGCCGGTTTTCTTGAAATATACTCTTCTGCTGGTAAATTAAATTCAACACCAAGTACTTTTTGTTTATTCACTACGGCTTCCTCTTGAGCTATATTTGCTGGTTCTCTTGAAATATAATTTTCTTCTGGAAGATTAAATTCTACGCCAAGTACTTTTTGTTTATTTATTATGGCTTCCTCTTGGGCTATATTTGCTGGTTCTCTTGAAATATAATTTTTTGCTGGAAGATTAAATTCCACGCCAAGTACTTTTTGTTTATTCATTATGGCTTCCTCTTGGGCTATATTTGCCGGTTTTCTTGAAATATACTCTTCTGCTGGTAAATTAAATTCAACACCAAGTACTTTTTGTTTATTCACTACGGCTTCCTCTTGGGCTATATTTGCTGGTTCTCTTGAAATATAATTTTCTGCTGGAAGATTAAATTTTACACCAAGTACCTTTTGTTTATTTCTAAGAGCTTCTTCCTGAGCTATATTAGCTGGTTTTTTAACATTAATATTAACTGTTGGTTGATTATATTCAACACCTAGAACTTTTTGTTTATTGATTAGTGCTTCTTTTTGTGCGATATTCTTTGGTCCGACTTGTATTGGTGTATCTATAGCGTCACCAAATTCAGTACCTAAAACCTTCAGCTTATTCTTTTTGGCTTCAGCAAAACACCAGTTGTCTTCAATGTTATTCTCTTCATCGACAGAAGTCAGTTTTATTTCAGGAATTTCTGACTTTATCTGATTATTTTCATTGTCAGTTTGGCCCATTTCATGTCGCCATTTCATGTTGGCCATTACTTTCTGTTTAGTTTGAAGAGCTGCTTGTTTTCTTTTTAAGTAATTTAGTTGTTTTGTGTTGTTTTCAATTTTCTTATCATGAGTAACTTTGTTTGTTGCAAAATTTAGTTCTTCGTCAACACTTACAATGTTTCCTTCAGTATCTATTTTCACTTCATTATCACAAGCTTCCTCTTTTTGTCTCCCAACGCCAAATATACTTTTTGCTACATTGCAAATAGCGCTAAATACGTCGTTAGATGACTGGGCTTTTGCTTTATATTTCGCTGCATTTTGATGTTGTGTGTCCTCCATTTTAATCGCTTCTACGCTTACATTTGTGTCTGAGTTTTCCATATAACTTGTATTATCAATATAAGTAGACACATTTTCTATAGTTTCCTCAGAGAGATCGGTACTTTTTGCTTCATCGTCATCCGACTTGAAATCGATACTTTGTATAGACATGGCCATTACATCTTCATTTCGCTGATGTTCTAATTCTAATTTTTCTCGTTTCAAATTCCTTTCTTCTGTAGACAGCAATTGCATTCTACTTTCATCTAGTTGCAACCGTTTTATTTTCCATTCTGTATGTAGTTTACTTTTTTCAACTTCCATATTGAGTTTTGAATAATATTCCATTATTTTGTTGCTGCAATCATAGTAAAGCTTCATGTACCCATCTAACTTAGAAAACTTGAAGAATTAAAAAAATATATTTTATTTTTAATTATTATAATTAAATGGTGGAGTTTTTAACGAGTTGCTTTCTTGTGGAGATTACATTATTTTTTAAGTCTAGATTAATTGCAGTAAGTATATTAAAACACACTTACCTTTCGTCTTCTTTCAACATTGAGTCTACTTCTTCAGTAGCCTTCTCAGCGGCAACCTCAAGCTCGTGTAGCTTTCTCTCTCGCTGCTTCGCTTTATTCTTAGCTGCTCTAGTTTCTGCCATAGCAGCTTCTAAAACTTTAAGGGAATGCTGCTTCTCAGCTATTATCAACTGCGCGAGCCTTTTACGTTCAGCTGGAAGAAATATACAATTTTTAATTTTATTGTGGGGTGAATTCTTCGGGACCAGTTAGACGAACGGTCGTTACAAACTAATAGCTACGTTGCACTTAGTTTGTTGCGCGACGGCCGCGCAACGTCAATACAACGTAGATAACGTTGTGGCCTAGTCCTTAAAGCTCAATTTTCTATGAATGAAAACAGGCGCTCGGCCTTAGTGCAGTCGCTGGTTGTGATTCTGTAGTAGTGTAGTAGTGTGTAGGGTGGTCATATAAAGGCGCCCTAAGTCTTCACTAGACAAGATAAATATTATTTGACACTGTACTGCAAATACGTACTGCTTTGCTTACTTTGGTGCTTCGGTGTTGCGGCTATCCATTGAAAAAATATAAGTTTTTAATAGGCTAACTCAATACTCAACTGTCCACTTACAACAAAAAATAACAACAACAATACAGACCTACAATCTTCTCCATCGTCTCAGCCTGTTTCAGTGTGGCCATTTCCGCGAACGCCTTCCTCTCCGCGTCACGCTGCAGCAACAGTCTCTGGAGGGACGCACGCTCACCCGCCACGAACAGACAGCGCGTGCGGTACACGCGCAGCACGCGGCGAGCGTGCTCCAGCCCCGCCCACCCCGCGCACGCGCGCACCGACGGATGAGCGGCCGACAGCAGCGCCACAAGCGGGTCCTTAAATATTATTATATTACTAGCTTTTTCCGAGCCTCCGCCCGCTTTAATATAGTAGTTGGTATCTTACGGGAATACTGTACTTTTTCGGGATAAAAAGTAGCATATGTTTTAATCCAGAGCCTAAACTACTACCATACAAAATTTATCAGTTTTTGCGTCTCCATCTCCGTCGCGATCCATCCATGCTCACAAACTTTCACATTTATAATAGTAGTAGGATTATATCCCTAAGTTGGTTGCATAGCCACGCTTACATCGGCGCGGCCAGTAAGCAGCGCAGGTGTCTTAGTATAGAAAGCAAATCGATAGTGCGCGGAGCGCTATGTGTGGGTAACGTATTATAAGTTACGGTTAACTCAGTAGTGGACTGAGTTACAAATAGAATCTGTACAATTACAAGCGCACGCAACCATAGTGCCGCATGAACAAATGAGTTAAAATATCTATATATTATATACCTTAGTAGCGTTTACCACACGCACTCACTAGACGCGGGTGGCATGGCGCTGGCGATAAAATGACCTAATATAAAATATAATAGATATTCATAAAAAAATACCATGCTGTTATTTACACTTACCCCAGGATTGCACAGCTTAAGCAATCTTAGAGATTTGCCACAGAGCAATATAAACGATACCAGCGGTCGTAGAAACTCAGGGATAGCAGAATTTGCGACGATATAGAAACCCTTATCCCAGTATCGTTTGGATCGTAAGTTGACGTATTGACTGTCTTTCCGTATGAAGAATTCATTGTATGGATCGTCCAATTCGCCTTCGAATATGAAGCGCTCTATAAATCTGGGAAAAAAACAAAAAACTTTTTTTAAATATTACAAAAAGTTAAGACATAAACCATGATGTCATCAGATTAAATAGAAATACACAACATTTACTGGCCAATATATTGTTTAGTTTTTAAATAAAATAATAATAAATAAATAGGGCGCCACACCCAATTGCTATCACTGGACCAAATTATCAGCACCCCTAACATATAGTAGAATTATAAGCTTCTCACTAATTAATTTTTCCAGTTAATAAAAACAAAAATTGTATGTTTCTGGAATCTACTGCAGGCGACACCGCACTTTGCGATTTAAAACCAGCGACATTTTTGTAAACGAATCAACGTTTTAAAAATTCTTTAAGTTGCATAGTATTTGTATAGGGGATCAATTATCCCTTATATGGGGACACTTGGTTCAAATCCGTGTCATTAGTTTTGTGAGGATGGGACATTAAAAGACTACATTCCCGATTAAAGTTACGTTTATTACTGCCTCCTTAAACCTAATACATGCATTATTATAACAGTCTTACATATTACGCCACATGCCCCACCAAAATAAAAAATAAAAATCAACACAATGTTTATTTTTATTTACTAACTATATTTTTGAATATACTTAATCTAAAATTATTATAAAAATATATTTTTAATTATAACACAGAAAGAGAGAAAAAAAAACTTATTTAAATTCAAATTAAATTTTATACAAAATAAAGTAATAGTAATAACTTGCTTACATTTTCTAATTAAGATTACAAAACATTCATAGTTTTCTCATATTACTTAGTTCTTATTACTACCAGTACAGACACAAAGAAAAGTGCTATTATTTTAAACTTATTTATTACATATGATATAATCTACTCCTATTTTTATGTATGGTTTTTTCTTTACCGTCCACTAAAATAACAACGTTAGGGGAAACATCTTTTACAACTGTAAAGGGTCCTAAATACAAAGAATCTAATTTGTTACAGTTTTCATTTTTTATTAGAATTAAATCTCCTGGTTTATAGACACTAGGATTCACATAGCCATCATATCTGTCTTTTCTTATAACTTTACTATTATACAAATTATTTCTTGCTTCCAATTGTGACTTTTGTATGCGATATTTTAATTCTATTGGATAACTATCGAAATTATAAACTGGCTCAATATTGTTAGTGAGAATACTCGGTATACTACATGATTTTCCGAATACAAGTTCAAATGGAGTGTATTGTGTCTCCGAATGTACTGTTGTGTTATACGAGAAACACCAGTACGAAAGCCATATACTCCATTCCTGAGTTTGATTGTTATTTATTTGCGTTCTTAGATAAAATAATAAATGTTTATGTGAATTTTCTATAGAACCTAATGTTTGATGATGATACGCCGTTGACTGTATATGATTAATTTTTAGAATTTGACAAACTTCTGCTAAAATTGAATTTACAAATTCTGTCCCTCTATCGGTCACAATCTCAGACGGAATTCCATATCTCAATATAAAATTATTTACTAAGGCCGTGGCCACACTAACGGCTTCTTTTGATTCTAGCGGATACGCTTCCACGTATTTCGTTAAGCTACACTGAAGAGTTAAAATATATTTATATCTACTGTCCTTAATTAATGGGCCAACTAAGTCTAAATACACCTTATCAAACGCTGATGATCCACAATCCGTGATAACCATCGGTTCTTTTATCGTTTTCAAATATTTGTACCTTTGACATTTGTCACACTTTTTTACAAACTCAGTCACATCTTTTTCAAGTCCACTCCAAAAATACTTTCTACGAATATTATTCATCATGCGCCTAATTCCAGCATGCCCACTCGTGGGAAGAATATGAAAGTCATTTAGAATAATTCTTTTTGTATCCTCGTCAGTTATTTTTTTAATGCCTTTAATGACACATAAGCGGGGTCCGGACCACTTACGCTTTTTATTTATATACTGAGCTAGCTCCTTTATTATTAATTCATTTCTCTCATTTTTAATAACATACAGTGTCTATATTTAGACGTAAACAAAATGATTCCATTTCCCTCACAGAGACAGCTCGTGTTCGCTGTGATTGGGTAAATAGTTTCACAAATAATATACGATTTACTGACGAGTATGCAAAATCTCTACAATCAGAAGTTATATCACTATTTTTAAACTTTTTTCACTCTACTTCATTCACAAAAATTAACTCTGTATAGACCCTCGGTAACTTAATTATTTCTACGACTCTCGGGTGATCAGTCCAATCGTCGGTAGGAACATTAATTATCGAAGGGCTAACGACCGCACTGTCCTTCAATCTCTTACTCTGCGCTCTAGTCAACACCGCCATCACATGTTCATTCATCTCCTTCAATTCCGCACTCGTCACCTGTATCCTCGATAATGCGTCTGCAGCTTTACCTTTCACATAAACAACTTCAAAATCATATTCATGTAATAATAACCTAAACTTCATTAATCTACTAGAAGGATCTGACATATTATATAAATATATTAAGGGACGATGATCCGTTTCTATAATAAAACGCCTGCCATAAAGATAAGGTCTAAAATATTTAATTGACCAAACGATAGCCAGTAATTCCTTCTCTATAGTAGGATAGTTACGTTCTGCCTTGTTAAGGCTTCGGCTAGCGTACGCTACTGGTCTACGGTCACTATTACATAGCACACCCCCAATAGCATAACCCGATGAATCGGCTTGTAAAATAAACTTATTTTTAGCACTAAAATTTGGGTATTGTAACACCGGTGGATGTGTAAGCGAATGTTTTAACGAATCGTAAGCAATTTGACAAGAACTATCCCATATAAAATGTATATTTTTCCGACATAAGTTATTCAAAGGTAAACAGATTTTAGCAAAGTTAGAAATAAATTTACGGTAGTAGTTAGCAAACGCAACAAAACGCTTAACTTCGTCTGCATTTTTTGGAGTGGGGTATTCTTTTAGAACCCTAATTTTTTCTGGATCCGGACTGATACCATTCGCTGATACAACGTGACCAAGGTATAAAATTTCTTTACGTAAAAAATCACACTTTTCGGGATTTAATTTAAGATTTACTTTGCGTAATCTAGTCAAAATATCAATTAAATTTTTGTTATGAATATCTAAGCTACGACCGAAACATACTAAATTGTCCAAATAAATAAAACATTTATCGTAATTGAGACCCGCCATGGCAACAGTCATCATACGAGAAAATGCACTCGGACTCGTCTTTAGCCCCATCGGCATACGAGGCATTTGATACTGACCTGACGGTGTCGTGAAGGCAGTATATTTTCTACTATTTGAATTTAATTTTGCCTGAAAGTATCCCTGCGTCAAATCTAATTGTGTAAAATATATGGAACCGGAAAGGGAATCAAGTATATCCGTAATATTTGGTAGGGGAAATTTGTCGTCTAAGATGCACTTATTTAAGTTACGAAAATCAATCACAAGCCGCCACTTTTTGTTTGTGTTATTAGATGATGGTTTATGAACCAAAAGAATTGGGCTACTCCATTCAGAGCTTGCCGCCTCTATAATATTATTCTTTAACATATTTTTAACTTGATTTTCAATTTCATCTCGTTGTGAATAAGGCAATCTATATTGTTTTGTATAAATTGGTTCCGTATTTGGTTTTAATTGAATATTTTGCTCATATAGATTACAAGTTCCTAATTTATCACCGGGAATAAAGAAAACGTCAGAAAATTTTGTACAAATATCTTGAATTGATTTACTTTCTTCTAGGTTTAAATGATTTAAATTTAGTTGCGAAAGTAATTCTTTCACTCTTTTTTCGTCTATATTATTTTGTTTACTAAAAGAGCATATTTGATATTCCGACAACTTATGAATATTTGGCTTAAAATAACTGAGATTAACCTGCTCGTCCCGTGTATTTAAAATTTGTACAAAAATATGTCCTTGTTTAGGCCTACAAATACTTCCACCTACAAATATTCCATCGCATAATTCCTCTGGCAACACTACACATTCATCATTCTGACTCACACTTATTTCAAATATTTTTTCACATCTAGCTGGCACCGATATAAAATTATTAAAACCTAACTTTCCCATCCTTAAACTTACACTTAACTGATTACCAAATAAATTTAAAGATAAAGTATTATTTTCGTATTTTAAAATACAATTATATTTAACTAAAAAATGTTGGCCGATAATGTCATTCTGTTGACACGGTAAATTCCTTAAAACATAGAACTTGAGTAATATTTCATTCCCACAGAATATAAGCGGAATGTAAGCATATCCTTCGCTTTGTAATTGTCCGTCCGCCTATTCCATTTATGCTTATGTTTTCTTTATGCATGGGAATGTTCAAGTCCTTTAAAGTATCAAATTTTACCGCTGACAATGATGCTCCGGTGTCAACCAGCCGTAAAAGGTAACACGTATAGATATACGTGTTACCTTTTACGAATAAATCTATAGAATTATCAAAACTACTAGCTAATATTATATTATTACTATAGCTATCACTAAAATTATTAGCCTCGAAAAAACTGATTTGGAGGCTTATATTCTTTACCCTGTAAACTATAATTTCGACCTCTAAAAGAAGACACGGGGCCTTGCCTAGAGCCCCATCGGGAAGGCCTTACTGTCGCTTGCCACTGATTTGCCCGCGGTGGCATCATATTTCGGGCTCGCCCCCGGCCTCGAGCATAGTATGAACCTCGCTGCCTATAGAAGTTTAAAAACTTACCTCTATTATGTTGGCTCGTGCAGATAGAACCAACTCCCTGGTCCACAGCACGGGATTCGGCCGCTCGAGAGTACTCTTCGTCCTTCGCCGCTCCGATTACATCCTTCAGCTGGGTGTAATCTCGGGCCGCTAAAATGGTGCTAAGTCGACTATTTCTCAAGCCTTCAGTAAATCTTTTTACAGCCAATTTTTCATTTAATGGTCGCAATATTTGATAGGCTTTCTCATCGCTTTCAGCTTGGGAAATCGTCAACTTAACAAAAATATCTTCTAACTTTTTACCGAATTCCTCGATAGTATTACAACCTTGACGAGTTTTCATCATCTCTACCTGTAGGGCAGTTGCTGACTGCTTAATTAGAAGATGTTTTTTCATGTTAGAAATAAGCTCTATACTAGTTTTATAACTAGAACTAAGTCGCAATTTAGCGCTTTCCGATAAACGAGTTTTTAATATAAAATTAATTAATAACTGCTCCTCATTAATATCCATGGTCATCCTATAAAATTCTAGTGCATCAATTAATTTTTTGGTGACGTCTTCTTCGCCTGTCATAACAGGGAGAAGAGAAGCCGCTGTTTTCACGTCAAACTCAGCCATAGTTACCGTATTAATATTCGCAATCCAAAAGTCAACAATTTGTTGATAAATCTTTTCTATATCTTCACAAATTTTTAATAATTTTAAACTTTCATCCTGCTTAATGTCTCCTTTTTCAATACTTATTTCTAACTCCTTACGTTTTAAAATATATTTCTCGTATAAAACCTGAGTCTGTTTCAACTTATTTTCTAACAATATATTTGTTCTTCTTACTTTACTTAGCTTAACCAAATTTACTCTAATACTTTTTATTTCCTCGCAAATATTAATAATTTCCATTTATTAAACAACAAAAAAAATTAAATCTGTCTACTCTTTAAAATATTATATAAAAAATAAATGAACTAAATTAGTTTGAAGTATGAACTACGATATAATATTACATTACTTTACTTATTTTATCTACCTTTCAAAATTTATAGAGCAAGAAAAGTAACATTAAAGAAGAATAGTACCCTAATCATTAGAGTCACGTAGTCCAAAATTCTTAGTAGATAGTCTTCAGTCCATAGTCCAACATTTCGGTGTCCTCTCTGTAGCTCGGTGGCACCCTGCGCCTGTAGTCCCGTTACACTCCGACCTCCTTGGGCTCGTCCGCTGGACCTGGGCGCCTGGCTCCTGACCTCCGAAATGCACTCCTCGCCAGCTCTTGTCTAATCCATTGGACGTGGCACCTCTTGTATATAACGTAAAGTCCAGCTATCACAGCCAACATCAGAATCACCAAAATCACAGTCAATATGGTATTGTTTCCACTTAAATTTTTGTGTATAAGTTCAACATCGGCAGAATTTACACCACCCGCGGCATTTTGGGCTATAATGATTTCTTTCTTCGATTGTGTTTTACCCATTTTAAATCAAAAATATTTTTTGACAAAATAATAAAATTAAAAAGTCCATTTTCTTTACGCGGATCTCACGGCACGCGATTGTAATGTGAACCGTCGCGGCTCGACTTGCAGGGTCGCCATGTGAGGATGGGACATTAAAAGACTACATTCCCGATTAAAGTTACGTTTATTACTGCCTCCTTAAACCTAATACATGCATTATTATAACAGTCTTACATATTACGCCACAGTTTTAGCAGTCAAATTAGTACTTATTTTGACTGATATTCTGTTGGTTGTTGCACATTCTTAAAGCTAGATAAATTCCACGTCTTTCAGTGCCAATTTTTTAAATAGGTCCATATGTAGAAAATAAGGGAAAAAAACAGAAGTGGGGATCAAGTGTCTCCAGTTTCCCGTACTATAAATTATAAGTCAATAGTATTTAAGTATATAAGTAATAGTAAGTCAATAGTAGAGTATCGTTCGTAGTAGAGCTATAGAACGGTCGCGTTCCGCATTACACACGAAGCAAAATTTAATTGTACGCGAGTAGCGCGGCTGCGCCGCTGTACGTGCACCATGGCGATGGTGGCCAAAGAGTTGCTGGCGTTCATCCAGCACGCCATCGACACCATGGACATGGGTCAGCTGGTCTGCTGAATCAGACGGATCCAGACAACGTGCCGGCCTTTGTGGCGAAAGATCTCCACAAGCTGCCGGTGGTAACGATGGACCACGTCGACGTCTCCAGCCTGCTGAAGAACTTCAACAGTATGAAGGCAGAGCTGGACGAGATGATTAAAATGTAATAATTCATTAAGAAATAGCCCGATCATTCAAGTGCCTTTGTCAACACACGTCGTGGTGGCGCGCGCGCTGTCACATCGTTTTGCGTGTCAGCGGGATCCGATGAGTCGGTGACCGCCCCCGCCCCCGCCCGCCTTCCCCTCCGGGTCGTGCAGACGCCCGCGTCAACAAGCGACTCAGCAGAACACTTTTGCGAATGTCGCCGGTCGCCCCGCATCACCCACGCGGGCGAAGACAAAGGGGGAGAAAGAGAGCCATAAGGCTGTGGAGATCCGCAAGGCTGAGTATTCTCGACCTGGCAAGGACGAGAGCAGGAGGTGCGATGAGAAGGGCTTCATACTGGTAGAAAGAAGAAGAATCTCACCGCCCGCAACTCCCGCACCTTACGTACCCGAACTGCGCCTGCGGTGTGATGTACCCGCGGCGCCCTTGTACTGGTCCAGGTCCCGCCGGCACTGGTCCATGGAGGTCGAGGAAGTCGGGGACTACAAGAAGGCAAGAAGACGTCCATCGCCTTTAGGGTCGAGCGTCCGGAGTCTCGCCACAAGGTTCACTTCAGTTCCTTTGTGGTGAGAGTGCCGACGCATATTTTGTTGACCTTCGAGGAGTTTTGGCCGACGGGTGTGGTTTACCGAAGGTTCCGGGAGAGACTCCGGAACGAAGCGCGCATCACGTCGCCGAGAACACGTGATAAAGCGTAGTTTTTAGGTATATAATAATATGTATGTTAGTCTGTAAGGTATTTATAATATGGGTCTATGCAGCCGGAAATAAACGTTATTTAATTTAATTAATTTTTACCATAGTCATTTTCTTTTGATGCTTCATTAATACTTAAGTTTATATTAGTGGAATACTTAAGTTAATATTAGTGGAATTTAAAATTAATTAAAAATACTACATTAAAACTTGGAATACCTATATACTAAGCATAATGAGACAGACTTGGCTAATTAATAAGAATTAAGGTTATATTTTTTAAAGACCTATTTTTATGAAACTTTCGATTATTATCAGGCAAGGTATAAAAAGAGATTAATCTCTGAACATTGTTTTATTTCATATTAACTACCTAATTTAATTACCACTATCACAGTACTGATAATTGGGTAGCCTGCAAATAATTAATTTGTGGTGAGAGTCCTAATAAACGGAGACAGGGTAATTTTAGTTATGGTTATTTTTATAAAATGTGGATGAAGGTAAACTATTTTATGAAATAAAAATCAGTCATTTATTAAATAATGGACCCAGAAAACTCGTAATTGTGGGTAAAAAAGTATTTTCCTCTGTAATAATCGGGATAAAATTAGGACTAGACACCAATTATCAGCACTTAATGTGCTGATAATTGGTGTGATTTTAAGTTAAAACACTTACTTGAAATAAACTTTGCAAATAGAAAACAGTGAGTTGTGCAACACAAGGGCCGTTGTCTTGTGTGTTACCAGAGATATTTCGTTGAACAAATAAGACATAAGATCCGCTCCACAAGGGATTGAACTAGATGAATCTGAAAAATAGTACAATATTAATTGTCTAATTTAAGAAAAAAACGAGTTGCTTGAGACGACACAACTAAGTAAAACTTCTTTTTTCCTGCACTGGCTATGAGAGGAAGAGAGAAAGAAAATGTGCGCGCAGACTGCTCTCTCTTGCTCCTACAGTGTGATACAGACAATAGGCCTGCACTGTGTCTTAGATATACGAAATGTAACTGGTTATGAGAGAAAGAAAGAAAATGTGTGCTCGCACCTATGTTGGATGAAGCGTAACTCTCTCTTTCTATCTTCACTAACTTATATCTCCCTCTCAACTCCCGCTCGCCTCCCCCGATCACACGTTTCGTAACGCTCTCGTCACGCATTCACCAGCTTACTCTTTAAGTCAAGCGTGCGTAAAGAAGTTTAACTTCAAAAAAAACGTGTTCGCATTCTAATTTACGCAGGTAAGAACTTGATCTACTTTGAAGTTACGAGTTTTCACGGAAACTCGAGAGGCAGTTATCAGGTAACGTCGCTTTTTGCCTGTCGGTGTGCTCGCAAATCGTAAAAGTTTTATTCTCATTTTCTCCAAACATGGCAAAAAAAAGAATTTTAAATAAAGATTTTCTAAATATGTTTTTCATTAAAATAAATAAAGCTTTTCTTACCACTGTCAGACTGTTTATAAATGGAAACTATAGTTTCAATTTCATATTTGAGTGGTTCTATGTGATGTAGTATTTGCAATAATGATGGCATACAATTGGCATCTTCACTCATATTCTTAGAACATTCCTCACATATTTTTGTGGCAGTAAGTCTAAAGTCTAGTAAGTATTGCCTTATAACATCTCTTGCTGCCTGCAAATTAAAAATATAGCTCTCTAAAATTAGTTCAAATTTGCCTTTCATTACTTGACCGAGTGAAATTGGCGCCTCCCACTAAACTTTTAATCATAATTTGCCAGTCGTTTTTTTGTAAAAAAATAACAATATCTATAACTATAAAAACCTCATAAATAAGCCCTTTCCTCTGTAAACTGTCTTCAATCTTCATATTAAAAGCGAAATTATATAGCCTTTGATAATATGTTCCGACCACAAGTAAAGGTGACACATATCCTTTCAACAACTCCTTCGAGACACCTTCCAGAACTAAATTGTCTTTCATACAGAAACAATTGGCCTCTTCACTAAATGGGAATGAATCTGTTTCAATACCAACTGAAAAGGTTATAAATAGATTAAAATAGTGTTTTAACTATCATCTAACATACCTATCAACATACAATAGGTCTTCTTTAAATTACTTCAAAAGTTATCGTCCAATTTCACCCAAAATAATTTACCAAAGGAGTTTTAAGCATGATCTATCAGCATGGAAACTTACAAATTTCTATATCTTATAGTTTACAAATGACAGGGGGGCGACTTAACAACACTTTAGAGGCAGATTACTGAAAAAATTTTTGTGAAAAAAGACATGTATTATCTAAAAAGTCGTCGATACCAAACACGATGGCGTAAAATGAAAAATATTTTTCATTTCACTTCACATGTATGGAGCGAGCCACCCCCAAAATATAAAATTATTATTATTATTATTATTATTTTATGGTCTCAAAAACCGAGATCTATACACAATCTATAACTATGCCAAATTTCATCCATTTATTAATAATTACAGAAGTTAGAAGGGCAAACAGACAGAAGGACGAACATAGCAAAACTATAATGGTTCCTTGTAGTACTACGGAATCCTAAAGGAATTGAATGCCTGTCTATGTTGCTATAAACTTTTATTCTATGTTACCTATTAGTTTCCTAAGTTCTTTTAAAATTTTAATTACTTTCAACTGTTTTAAGAATCATCTATCCATCCATGATCCATCCTTACAAATTATGCATTTACAATTTTGGTAAAACGCATAATATAGGTAAGAATACTCACTAATTAAATACATAATATGTCGTATAAATAATTTCTCAGATATGATATTGAGGTCTGTCATCTGTCCACTGTACGCCTGTCTCCACAACGCCATTTCTCTTGCAGATGTTGCAATTATTTGTCTGTCATTCACTGGAGGAAGTTTTGCTAGAATATTATTTTTATTTACTTTTAGTTTCCATAACATCACAATAAGCCATTAAGACTTACAAAATTATTTTACATACATATTTATTTATTGCATAAATAGTAAAAAAATCAACATGCAACAATCAAAGCAAAAAATCAAAGGCTGTCCTATAATTTCATTTTACCCAAGATCATCCCAATATTTTATAGAATCAATACATTATTTACTTACACACATAATCCCAAATATCTTCCGGTATGTCCTGATCCAGTTTTGTGACAACTTCCCATACATCTATCGATGCATTCATTTTAGATCTGAATACTTCGAGAACATCATTTTTCTGACTTCCAAGAGATTCCTAAAATAATAATTTTAGTATTCATATTTTGTAACAAAATAAAATATAAGATTCTTGGTATTATTTCACAGTAATAATCCGAACCTTTGAAGAGTGTTGAAGTAAGAAGTTTTGTGTGTTACTACTATGATGAAACAACAATAAAAAATAAAAATAAATCTACCTTCACATTTGATTCTGAAGTTGATTTGGGTATTTGGAGATCTCTAGACACAGTAAGTCTTGGACAGTCTATCATTATATTGTTGTCCATATACTTAGAGTTATTGGATTCCATGGTTTTGAAAGACATTGGGCTCATAAATGATCTTACTTCTGACCCCTGCTGTGATGCATCTATCAATACTGCAAAAACAGAGATTAGGAAGTTTAGTTTAGGTACATGTTAATAATTGAATGCGTTCACCCTGTATATTATGTCAAATAATATTTTAATAAATTCCACCAGTTGAGTTTGTACTACACAAACCAATATTAGTGTGTTTAAGTTAAGATTTCTTTGTACATATAATAAATAGGTGTACAAAACAAAAATATTTTTCAAATTAAATATCTTTTCTAACTATAGATCCCCCCACACCGATTTCAGTGATAGTGCCTGTTTTCATTGACACCAGCTACACAGGAATTATTTTTTATAGTGCCGATGTGTGTGCGCAATACTCAAAAACACTGTAGTCTCTTCCTTTTACTCTCTGTAACCCAGTGGGAGAGATGACTAACACGACTGGTGCAAAATCAGGCACCAGACCGACTTTTTACATATGTTAAAACAACATTTTTTGTTGTTCCATAGCGGGGATCGAACCAACAACCTTTGGAATTGAGAATCAAGCTCTAAACCCCTGGATCACGGAAGAGTCAACTTCCTAACTAAAGAAGCACACAAGATGCTTTATTGCCATAAGAATACTTACAGGATTTGGATTCAAAGGTTTGAACAGTGTATTCAGAGTAACTTGATGAGCCCTTTTTGTCAATATCGTCAACCTGCTTTCTCAGTGAGTATGGGAGTTCAAATACATGGGATGGATAATAGGAATAAGGCTCACTAGAACCAAAAGCTTCTCGAGGTGGTTTGGGCAACAATTTTTCAAGCAATCCAAATGAAAATGGTCTCTAAAACATAGAATATTGATTATAGTACTAAAAATATAGATAATATAAAAAATACAAGGCTATAAAATATGAAAGACCTTTAATTTTATATAAATTTACAGCACATATATTGATTATAGTACTAAAAATATAGATAATATAAAGTACAATGCTATAGAATATGAAAGACCTTTAATTTTATATGAATTTACAGCACATAACAACTATTTTAGAATTTTTGTTGTATAAGCTTAGTGTGTTTACCTGGAACAGCTCCTGAGAGTCATCTTGCTTATCAGAGCCTCGCAATGCATTTAATAATTTCATAACATTTTCTATTTGCTGTTTTATGTCACTAAAATCCATATTTTTCATTTTATTAATAACATCTTTTAACTCCACAGATCTTTTATACTCTATAGTGTTTTTAGCTGCATTCTGTAGTGTAAAATTATACGAAAGAAGGTCTATGTAGGGATCAGTGTTTGTTATAGACACTTTACTTGATGACTTCTTAAGAATTATTTCATAGGCTAATGCTCTCATTTTGGTTGTATCACATTTTGGTGATATTTGCCAAGGCCTATGGTATTTTGATGCTGTTTTCTCACACAGCAGAGTAATTAGTTCGTACACTCCTTCATTATTACCAGGTGCTTGTGTGGTCGATGCCATTTTGTAAACTGTTATTTAGTATTGTTTAAGTAGAAACAAATATATTACATTTCTTGTACATTTAACACTAATTCAGTTCCCACTTCCAGGGGTTTTTTCTAGTAAATCTATTCTTAAATAGTTAAGTCGTACGAAATGGTAAAACAAAACATTTATAACAATCAACAATAATTACTGTTTTTTTTCTCACTAAAATTCCTAATGCCTTTTCACTCCCCCAAACATCTTTATTACCTACATCATTCCAAACTATGTTTATTTTATAAATTGTGTGTATTATAAGAATAATTTTATTTAACAAGATTTGTAATTTGTTTTGAAAATTGAGCTATATTTTTTTGTTGCTTTTCTATGTTTGACAAAAGTTTGAAAGCTGTGCAAATGAAATAAGTATTTTTTATTAATATATGGCGTCGGCTTATCTTAAAACCATTTGCCAGTGTCAAATAAAAAAGGCGGGAAATAGAACTTTCGTTTCAATTTTCAACACTGTATTCTTATATCGTCATGTCTAAAGTCTAGTCAAAGTCCAAATAAATAGTCAGTACAGTCAATGAGTCATGTCAGTTGATTCAGTAAAGTGGTAGACGCTTTACTAAAAGGGAGTTTTGGCGGGAAACACATAATAGCACGTTTTTAGAAGTTGTACCACTTGCCCACACTTGTGCATGTTAACGAATATTTAATGGTTAATATTCTACCAATATTACACATTAAGAACCGAAATAACACAAATTTATGAAGTTTTACAAATTCTACAACATCACTCATTGAACTCCCCGGCAAAACTCATGAAATAAGTAGGAACTAGAGATGTGTAGGTACTGTGAGTAATGTATTACGCGTAATATAGCACGACCGCGTACTGAAGCAGTACGCATTACCCGACAAAATTTAGCATGACGTATGACATTAAACATGGCATGCCCCGGCGGCCGGCATGCTCTACGATCGGCGCGGCCTGCCGTGTTCTGATAGTACTCGGGTGTCCGTCGGATAATATCGGTAAGGTTCGAGTACAAGTGACGAGGAGTCTAGTCCGCCAGACGGGATACTGTCTCCGTCACACGGATTTGTTTCCTATATACATAAAATATACCTAATTACCTACATGCCTGTTGCCAAAAATGCCATGTTTCAGGCTAAAATTACCTCGCATCAGCTGAAAAATAAAGTGTACAATTACCATGTAAATAATCAAACCAAGAGCATATCAGGACATGTCTAAGGAGGGTTACGTAACTATCACCGCATAATAGGTTTTTTTTAATTACATCAAAAAGTACTGTTCACAAAAAATTCCTAAAGAGTTTTTAGCATGAATTATCACCATGGAAAGTTATATCTCATAAAGTTTGGAAATGCTGGGGGGGGGGGGACTTACAAACCACTTTGGAGGCCGATTACTCGAAAATGGTCAACTTTGTAAAAAAGTCATGTATGAAACCTTGCCTTTATTTTAAAATACCTATTAATCGATATCCTACAAGACGGGGTAGAGTAAAAATATATTTTTCATCCCCACTTCACATGTATGGAGAGCCACCCCTAAATATAAAATTGTTATTATTTTATGATCCTAAAACCGAGATCTATACTCAATTTATATCTACACCAAATTTTATCAATTTCTATTAATAATTACAGGAGG
Organism: Phengaris alcon alcon; assembly: GCA_037179445.1. Taxonomy (NCBI): domain Eukaryota; kingdom Metazoa; phylum Arthropoda; class Insecta; order Lepidoptera; family Lycaenidae; genus Phengaris; species Phengaris alcon. Next base: position 343,362 of record JAYRCH010000310.1, on the reverse strand, counting down.
ACGGACAGAGCGAAATTATATGGGTTCCTTAAGTATTACGTACCCTAAAAAAGACGATTGAAAATTTCAATTTGCAATGGTGTCTTTAGTATTTATTTCGATACCATGTAGATTATTTGTCGTAGGTTAAGGAACGTCTTCTGTGTGTTCTACAGCAAAACCAAACAATTGTTATTTTAAAATAATGTTTATAAGTTAAATTTGTAATTTTCTAGTATCTCATAATCAGGGTTAAGTATGAAGGGAAATCAACTTTGTCAAAAATAAAGACTATAATATAATAATAATAAAAGGCCTACCAATTACACAGAACATTCAGTACAATCACAGGTATACGACATATTATGTAATAGCAGGCCGTTCGTATAGCGCGTCATGTCAGGTCATGTTTAGTGTTCTGCGTACTGAAAGCATGCCATATGACGCGATGCGGAATGTCATGCTATATAGCATTACACTACAGGGTACTGTTTTGAGCATGTCTAGTAGGAACACAGAATAAAATTTGACATAATAGTTTTTTAATAATATTAAAAGAGTGAAATAAGTAGTATGTTGTTGTGACTTTGAAGACAACAAAAAATTTAAACAAAACATTTAATCAACTAGCATTAATTAGGTTGTAAACTTCTATTCCCTATTTTACCCACCTAAGGGCTGAATTTTAGAAAACGATGAAATACGTAATTCATTATTTTTTCCGTAGGTACTCATTCCGTATTTCGTATGGAAATATGTCCAAGGATTAAAAAGTTTCATATAAACTTTTATCCCCTATTTTACCACCTTGGGGGTTGAATTTTGAAAAATCCTTTCTTACTGGATGGCTACACCCGCGTCACATGAAAACTACGTGTGCAAAATTTCAAATTTCTAGCCTTAAGGGTTTGGCCCTGTGCGTTGATATATATATATATATATATATATATATATATATATATATATATATATATATATATATATATATATACCAATATAAACACCTTAGCCTACGTTCCCAAGACTATTTTTTTGTGGTTACGACAAAAAAAACTGCACTCTAAATAGAACTCTGCGTTATTAATGTAATACTTAAGACGCGTCTCCTGCTCATGTTTTTTCGAAACATTACACAGAAAACATGAAACAAAAACATTTGTTTTCATACACAAGCTGTCTCCAGGTATAGAAAATGTTTTTGATTGAAACAAAACATTTTGTGCAGAGAAGATCATGAGTTCTGATGAGGAAGACGTAAGCACTCCCAGTTTTATCGATTGCAGATGCAGATTGTAGAAGAAAACACAGGAGATCTAAAAAGGCCACTTTATGTGTAACATATTGGTTTCATATATTTTTTTAACTCATATTATGTGCGCCATTTTACGCATTTCTATTGCAAACTGTCAAAAGTTGATGTTTTTTAATATGATGAAATCGTATGAATCATGAGCCATTTTACCATTTCACGATTTTTGTATGGAAAAAAATATAATATAAAACTTAATAATATGAAAAATTGGCCTTTATAGACCCCCCGATTTCGAGTTAGGTCATATTTACTGACCCGTAATTTTAGTATTTATCAGGAGTTACGAATAGACGACCGATTTGGGATTGATAAATAATTTCTTCCGTATTTCTATGTTTAATGGTCATGTGAGTGATGTAATAGTTGATAAGGAACGAAACATTCCTTACCCTCTCTTCCCGCGCGGTGAATGTTTTCCGTCCGTCTCGGAAGACAAAAACATTGTATAGCCCGACACAAATGTGTATAGCCACGCCCCAATGTTTCGATGTTTTGTGTAATCTTTCGAAAAAAAACGCGCAGGATACGCGCCTTTAGGTTGGGAGTATATGCAACGGAATCCGGAAGGCCGTAGAAAATCTTGAGCATTAAAATTAAAACTTTGCGCTAATACTTTAGAGTTGAAAATCGCACATGAGTGTCGAGTCAACTCGTTCATTACTTACTTACGGCCCAGCCTACAAATCCAACACTGCACCGGTACTAATAGCCGAAGAATACCCGTCATTAGTGTCAATGTGGTATCAATATAATAGTGTCCACTGTCCACCATTTAAAAATTTGCCTACGAGTCCTTTTCAAGGCCGCGGTATTGGATTCTTCGTCATAAAAATCTGTGTCTCTCCAAAACTTCCTAAGTAGACATTTTACTAAAATATAAAGCGACTACGTCTTTACTAAATCGATTGACTTGACTCATTGTCTTCACTGATGATTTATTTGGATATTGCCTAGACTTTTGACTTGATGATTTCGAAAAACGGTGTATAAGGCTGGGACTATATGCTCCGGAATCCCTAACGCAGGTGAAAATTCAGAGCACTGAAAATAGAACTCTGCCCTAATACATTAGAGTTGAAAATCAAATACATGAGTGTTAGTCAAATGTCAATGCTCAAATACATGAGTGTTAGTCAAATATCATGACAGCTCGACACCTGACACTTCGATTTTCAACTCTATTGTATTAGAGCAAAGTTCTATTTTCAATGCTCAAGATTTTATACGGCCTTCCGGATTCCGGTGCATATAGTACCAGCCTAAAACATAATGCGAAAATTATTTGTCCCCTTTTTATCTTGACACTGGCAAATTGGCAATGATTTAAATAGTCATGAACGTTTAATATAAATCCTAAACTGCCGTATTCAAAACAAATGGAGTTTTGCCGGGGAGTTCAATGGGAGCCCTATCAGGCTAGCAAGAATTCAGCAAAATTGCAAAAAAAAAAACCTGAATTTGTAGCTAAATAGTTGCTAATTAGTTGCCAAAACGGCGATTTTTTTTGCTCAAGCCGATCGCGAAAAATCGCGAATAATGCTACCTTGATATCAAGGTAGCAAAGTAACTCTACAAATTACACATGTTTCCTTTGACCATTACAGAAGATTTAGTTGCTAATTTGTTGCTATAAGTGCGATATGACGAAACCTATGAAAATATTTTTTTTTCCATTATTCGTGTTTTTGCTTGTAAAAAAAGATCTCCTAATTTGTTGCTCAACAGGAGGGTGCTAAAAAATGCTCAAGAAACCAGCAACAAAATAGTTGGAACCGATCGGCCGATTTTTTATTTTTTATTTGATTTTTTTGTATTTCTGCTATCTTGAGACTGGTTTTTCTTGTAACAAAAAGATCTCCTAATTTGTTGCTCGACAGGAGGATGCTTAAAATGCTCAAGAAACCAGCAACAAAATGTTTGGAACCGATCGGCCGACTTTTGAAATTTTTTACATTTCTGCTATCTTGAGACTGGTTTTTCTTGTAATAAAAAGCTTTCTTAGTTTGTTGCTCAACAGGAGGGGGCTTAAAAACGCTCAAAAAACAAGCAACAAAGTAGTTGGAACCGATCGGCAGATTTTTTATTTTTTTTGATTTTTCTGTATTTCTGCTCTCTTGAAACTGGTTTTTCTTGTAATAAAAAGCGTTCCCAATTTGTTGCTCCACAGGAGAGTACTCGAATACACATAAAGACCCAGCAACAAAATAGTTGGAACTGATCGGCCGATTTTTAAAAAATTTTTTGTATTTCTGCTATCTTGAAACTGGTTTATCTTGTAACAAAAAGCTCTCATAATCTGTTGCTCAACAGGAGGGTGCTACAAAATGCTCAAGAAACAAGCAACAAAATAGTTGGAACCGATCGGCCGATTATTGATTTTTTTTTAATTTTTCTGTATTTCTGCTATCTTGAGACTGGTTTTTCTTGTAACAAAAAGCTTTCCTAATTTGTTGCTCGACACTAGGATTCTTAAAAATGCTCAAGAAACCAGCAACAAAATGTTTGGAACCGATCGGCCGACTTTTGAAATTTTTTGCATTTCTGCTATCTTGAGACTGGTTTTTCTTGTAATAAAAAGCTCTCCTAATTTGTTGCTCAACAGGAGGGGGCTTAAAAATGCTCAAAAAACCAGCAACAAAGTAGTTGGAACCGATCGGCAGATTTTTGATTTTTTTTTGATTTTTCTGTATTTCTGCTCTCTAGAAACTGGTTTTTCTTGTAAAAAAAAGCGTTCGCAATTTGTTGCTCAACAGCAGAGTGCTTAAAAATGCTCAAGAAACCAGCAACAAAATAGTTGGATCCGATCGGCCGGTTTTTGAATTTTTTTGTATTTCTGCTATCTTGAAACTGGTTTTTCTTGAAATAAAAAGTGTACTCATTTTGTTACTTATCAGAAGAGTACTTAAAAATGCTTAAGAAACCTGCAATAAAATAGTCGGAACCGATCGACCAATTTTTGAATTTTTAACTTCCCGCTAAGAAAATGGAAAATACTCGAAAATCGGGAAGTTATTGGTTTTACCCCATCTTGCAACAATCGAGTTTCCATCAGATCTCGACGTTTCAAGGACGTAGAAAGCTTTTCTGAGTATTCCGGCGGTGATGTCTGTATGTGTTTGTATGTATGTGTGGTAGTGCGTGTGTGTGTGTGTGTGTGGAAGTATGTAAACCTCTCATAACTTTTGAACGGCTTGAATAATTCAAGCGGGGTTTCAAAGGGTTTCATTAAACTTAGATTTCCTGAAAATTCTAACCGGTTCGGACAGGTAGATTCTGAAAAAACTAAAAAAAAACTGGGAAAAAAAAATTATTTTTGGAATAACTTTTAAACGACTCTACCGATCGATTTCAAAATCTAATCAGCTCTCAACCTTGAAAAACCGCGTCGATCGCTGCCGGTTCGATCAAAATCAGTCAAAATCTTCGAGCTCAAAAATATATCTTTCGTGCTAGTTTGAGCTCTTCGAGCTCAAACCAATGTATCGATTTTACTTTTGAGCTCAAACAGCTCAAAAATTGAAGTAACACGTTTTTAGATTTTTTTTGTTTTCGATATCTCACGAACGAATCAACCGATTTTGACCGGACCAGCGGTGATCTGCGTGGTTTTTCAAGATTAAGAGCTGAAGTTTGAAATCGATGGGTGAAGCCGTTTAGAAGTTATTTCAAAAAATCATTTTTTTCGAAATTTTTTTTTGACCGACCGAAAACCGATTTTGACCAGACCAGCGGTGATCGACGTGGTTTTTCAAAGTTAAGAGCTGATTAGTTTTTGTAATCGATCGGTAAAGCTGTTGAAAAGTTATTGAAAAAAAAAGTTCTTCAAAATTTTTATTTTTGAGATTTCTCAAAATCTACCGGTCCGATTCGGTTCAAATTTACAGGAAACAAGTGCGATAGAACTCTTTAGAGCCCCGTTTAGTTCATTCCAAACGGCTTCGCCGATCAATCCCAAAAACTAATCAGTTCTTAACCTTGAAAAACCACATCGATCGCTGCTGGTCCGGTCAAAATCGGTTGATTTGTTCGTGAGATATCGAAAACGAAAAAATTTGAAAACAGTGTTTTTTCTTTTTTTCTCCAAAATTTTCTATCTGATCAATTAGTGTTCTAGATTCTTTCATAGGACTTGAAAAACTGCATCAGTTTCCGCCAACCGCGTCGAAATCGGTTGATTTATTTAAGAGTTATGACAGTTTGAAAATCCAAATAATATCGTTTTATTAAACTTTTGAGCTCTAAGAGCTCAAAAGCATAGAACAGTTTTTTTTTTGAGCTCAGAGAGCTCAAAAATGTTGTAATACGTTAAATTTAAAGAATCGAACATCGATCATTTTGAGCTCATAGAGATTGAAGTATTGGAAAATTCATATTTATGAGCTCGAAGAGCTCAAAAACATCATATACAAGCACTTGGTGTTTGAAATTAGCGGGAAATTGCAGGGATGGCCGTTGGGTCAACCGTTTTCCAAATTTTTTCTATTTTTTTGTATTTCTGCTTTCGTGAAACTGTTTTTTTTTTTGTAATGAAAAGTGTTCTTAATTTGTTGCTCAACAGGAGGGTGCTTAAAAATACACAGGAAACCAGCAACAAAATGAAATTGAAGAACAATTGTGTAACTGTAAAACTGTAGCTGCTACAGGCGTTGAGGCTGTGGATATTACATTCCACTTCCTGTAGCTGCAACAGGGGAGACCTGTAACAGCAACAGGATAGGACTTTAGAAACTACAGGCTTAACTTTATTACAGCTGGTCTTAGCCCTAGTACAAATACCGAGATAACACTGTCACAGTCACAGAGTTGATAATAATTATTACATAATACTTCTATAAAAATATCTGGACTGAGATATTTCTAGCGTTCTAAGATCTAACTAATTTTCTGAGTTAAAAAAAATTAAAAAAACTGTTGACCTAAAGGCTATCCCTTTAACTTCCCGCTAATTCCATACCTAAACGTCCAAAATTTCGTTGATTATATACACTGTTTTTGAGCTCTTCGAGCTCAGAAATCATATTATCTTATTGTTTTGAGCTCTCTGAGCTCAAAAAGATAACTGTTCTATACTTTTAAGCGAGATCTGATGAAAACTCTAGTTTCAAAAAACAGGGTAAAACCAATAACTTCCCGATTTTTGAAAATTTTCAATTTTTTTGCGGGAAGTTGGAAATGATTGAGTCACGAAAATCGATTTAATTATAGGAAAGAGAGGGGCAAAACAGGGTATTTAAAGAAATAGTAAGTTTTTGGGGATCCAAATACGATAAATTGTCTTCATTTTAATTCTGTACAAAGTGAATAGTCTATAATTTCTAAAAAATCTCCTCAATAAATGGTAAAAAATATTTTTTTCGTAAAATAAGCATGAGCTTCGGTAAAATCCAATTTTCATCAAGAACTGAACTGAAAAACCTCATTTCTATATCTAATTTTATAAGAAAATAATCCGAACGGAACCAAAATTTTTTAAAAATCGATAACAGTTGCATTTCAAATCACATTTTTTCCCTATTTAGACAGGCTTTATCTGAAGAAAAAAAATGGCCGTATCGCAATTTTAAATAAACATTGTGGAATTCCAAGACTCTAGATTTTAGACTCTAGATCTTTCGAGAGAAATTTTTTTTCGAGCCACGATTTCAATACAATCCGATGAAATGACTTGAAAAAAAAATTTTTTAATTTTCACTTTCATATTTCTGGTCCCACGGACCCTTTTTTCCGATAAAATGATCGTATGGACCAGATAGCTCTTTTTCGCGAAAACATTCGAAATTGAACGAAAAGATCTAGTCTTCATACCCTTTCATCATAACTCTTCATGTCTCAGCAATCAACGATACCACAACGATGTAAAAAACAGTTTTGGAAATTGGAAGAAATATTCTGGAGGAGCTGGTTAAGACAGAAAAATAAAAAAAAAATCTGAGCCTGTGTAGCGAAAAAAGACAGGTAAAAATTCGGAAAACTTTTTCTTCGTGCTAATCCGTCGAATTACATTACAATCGTCGTTCACAGCTACAGTTTTGAAGCTTCAAGATGCTTCTTGTAGAATTGCGAAAAACGTTTTTTTCCGATTTCTTTGAAAGTTTTTAAATGATAAATTTTTGTTGTCAATTTTTCTATAGGGCTTGAAATAATGCACCGATTGCCACAAACTGCGTGAAAATCAGTTCATTTATTCGAAAGTCACGGCAGTTTGAAAATTACAAAAACAGTGGTTTATGAAACTTCCATGAAATTTTGAGCTCGACAGTATAGAGTAGGTATCTTTTTGAGCTGAGAGCTCAAAAATTTGATTATGTTATCATATTTATATCATAATATGATATCATAAAAATAAAAAATAGTATAAAAAGCAAAATTTTGAGCGCTTAAGTATAGACTTAACGGGAAGTTACAAGCATAGCCTGAAGGGTGAACCGACTTACAAATTTTTTTTACGACATTTTTCGGATATTCCATTTTGCCCCCCCCTACCCCATTTGCAACACCTCTTCCCCTTCCCCTATCAATGTTTTAATTGTTTATTACTGTGACCTGTATTAATATTTATTGATCATTTTTTAACAATTTTTTAAAAGTCCAAATACATACAATCACAATATCTTTTAATCCAAGATCAATATTACAGTAAAGTGAAAGACCAAGAAGAGAAGATAAATCGGTTAGAGCAAAACCTGTAGCAGCAACAGTCCTATCTTTTTTTTTTGAAAAAAGTGAAAGGTAAGACAATATATTTAGGCTCTTCTTAAGGGTATGTGTATTCGAGTACTCTCCTGTTGAGCAATAAATTGGAAACGTTTTTTATTACAAGAGAAACCAGTTTCAAGATAGCAGAAATACGAAAAAATTTCAAAAATCGGCCGATCGGTTCCAACTATTTTGTTGCTGGTTTCTTGAGCATTTTTAAGCACCCTCCTGTCGAGCAACAAATTAGGAGAGCTTTTTGTTACAAGAAAAACCAGTATCAAGATAGCAGAAATACAAAAAAAATTAAAAAAAAAGGCCGATCAGTTCCAACTATTTTGTTGCTGGCTCTTTATGTGTATTCGAGTACTCTCCTGTGGAGCATCAAATTGGGAACGCTTTTTATTACAAGAAAACCAGTTTCAAGAGAGCAGAAATACAGAAATATTAAAAAAGACTCAAAAATCGGCCGATCGGTTCCAACTATTTTGTTGCTGGTTTCTAGAGCATTTTTAAGCACCCTCCTGTCGAGCAACAAATTAGGGGAGCTTTTTGTTACAAAAAAAACCAGTATCAAGATAGCAGAAATACAAAAAAAATTAAAAAAAAAAGGCCGATCAGTTCCAACTATTTTGTTGCTAGCTCTTTATGTGTATTCGAGTACTCTCCTGTGGAGCATCAAATTGGGAACGCTTTTTATTACAAGAAAAACCAGTTTCAAGAGAGCAGAAATACAGAAATATTAAAAAAGACTCAAAAATCGGCCGATCGGTTCCAACTATTTTGTTGCTGGTTTCTAGAGCATTTTTAAGCCCCCTCTTGTTGAGCAACAAATTAGGAGAGCTTTTTATTACAAGAAAGACCAGTCTCAAGATAGCAGAAATACTCAAAAATTTTAAAAAATTCAAAAATCGGCCGATCGGTTCCAACTATTTTGTTGCTGGCTCTTTATGTGTATTCGAGTACTCTCCTGTTGAACAACAAATTGGGAACGCTTTTTATGACAAGAAAAACCAGTTTCAAGATAGCAAAAACACCAATAATGGAAAAAAAAAATATTTTCATAGGTTTCGTCATATCGCACTCATAGCAACAAATTAGCAACTAAATCTTCTGTAATGGTCAAAGGAAACATGTGTAATTTTTAGAGTTACTTTGCTACCTTGATATCAAGATAGCATTATTCGCGATTTTTCGCGATCGGCTTGAGCAACAAAATCGCCATTTTGGCAACTAATTAGCAACTATTTAGCTACAAATTCAGGTTTTTTTTTTGCAATTTTGCTGAATTCGCCTTGCTAGCCTGATAGGGCTTTCAATGGGTGATGTTGTGGAATTTGTAAAACTTCATAAATTTGTGTTATTTCGGTTCTTAATTTGTAATATTGGTAGAATATTAACCATTAAATATTCGTTATCGTGCACAAGTGTGGACAAGTGGTACAACTTCTAAAACGTGCTATTTTGTGTTACCCGCCAAAACTACCTAGGAACTTTCAGTAAAGCTTGTACCACTTTACTGAACCGACTGACATGAAACATAGACTGTACTGACTATATGTTTTGACTTTGACTAGACTTTAGACTTGACGATATAGGAATACGGTGTTGAAAATAAAACGAAAGTTCTATTTCCCGCCTTTTTAACTTGACACTGGCAAATGGTTATAAGCCGATGCCATATATAAATAAAAATAAATAAAAAAAACAAATGCGATACTGCGAAGAAGAAATGTCAAATGTCAATCATAATTCATAACCTAAATTTATTTAGAATTTGTTTATTGTAAAATAAAATGTTATAAAAATATATTACAGAATACCTAAAATTCAAGTAAAACACTTTGTTCCTATTACTGTCTCGTACTATAAAATATAAAATGAACCAAGCGGATGTAAGCAAGTTAGTTTCAAAGTTACGAATTAAAGTACCACCTGAACATCGACGGCTTAGAAACGTACAAGGACCCGAAGGGAGATTAAATAAGTTGCGTAAAACTGTTACGGGATTAATAAAGTATGAACGCATCGAGGTTAATTATAATAGAGGAGATGAGGCTCGTCAATATGTCGAAAGGGTAAGGTTATTGTACATATTTATTTTCAATATTTCCAGATTTTAAAAGTAGGAATGTCTTTTGTATCTATAAAATTTGCTGGTGTATAAATTCTGGGTCCCCTTAACTCTAATCCAAGTGTTGTAAGTATGTTACATAGTTTATAACTTTTTTCAATAATGAATAATTTTGGATTTACAGTTGATATCTGAAGCAATTGTACATGGAGACTGTCATAAACCGACCATGGATATAGCAGACTATTGGTTGTTGGAAAAGGAGCTTGTCCACAAATTGTTTAAAGTTCTTGTACCGAGATATGAAAATTGTAACACAACATTTACAAAAATGTACAAAGCACCTCGACCTGATTATGATAGACACATTGATAAAGCAGTCTTGGAATTACGAGGAAACCCATTCCCGGCTTTAACAAATAAACAGTCTAGTAACAGGCTATTAATACAAAATGTACTTTTGGATGCAGCAAAGTATGATTACAGACAAGCTAAGTATGCTGAAATGGCTGAGAAAATTGGAAAAAATGAGACCACAAACGAAAATTATAAACCACAAAAAGATGCTTAAGTTTTTATGCTATTTTTAATCTTAGAAAAAGTAGGGTGAACACCACACAAATATTAAATAGTTGAGAAATTAACTTGTGTTTATTTTAACTGCACAAAATGAAATATACTAATATATAACTTATATTATATATATAAGATAATTGTCAATTACATTTTTTTTGCCATTTTATCAATATAAATCTTATTAGTAATAAAACCTTAGGTAGGACAAGTAGAACCTGCTAGAGACGAGCCATAGAGGGGCTGTGTAGGGAAGAGCCAATCCCTAGATTCAGGGGGTCACTAGATCAATATTGTATCATGTACGTAATAGTCCTGTCCATTGAGGATATTTATGGGGCTGAGGAAGTAGGAACCATACCCTTTTTATGGTAGAAAATCTGACTAAAGAAAACGCGTTTCCTTAGAAGGTAGAAATTCCTATTAGAGAAACAAGGTGACCAGTGGTGGCCGCGCGGTGGTGGTGATCCTTGTTTATCATCCTACGCGGCACTAAGTTTCTGAAATGACTGTTAAATTGTGAAAAAGAATTAAAGTATCCGACAGCAATTATTTGAAAATTGAAATCGTTGAAGATAAATGCATGTCAACAACAGCTGTTTATTTTTTAAACAGCTGTTTTCTTTTCGATTCAAAGGAGCCATTTTTAAAAGAAGGAGAAGAATTTTATAATTTCTTTTTATTTATAAACCTAACATTAGATTGTGCAAAAATATATTATTATTTTTACCAAATAGCCATATAAAACAGCAAACACTAAAATACACAATTTAATTTGATTGATATAAAAAAAAAAGGTTAGGTTAGGTTAGTTATTAAACCTAAAAGAATGGGTTACCTAAGTTCTGATAAGTTATCTTGAAACAATAAACGAAGTTGGTATTTATATCTCTGTTAATTGCTTTGCAGTACTCAGTCAAACGCATAGATAATACAGTATATAGAGTCAAACGTGCTTGAAACACATAAGTACCATACTCACATAGGTACCCTTTTATAACTAGAAATTATAATGTCTCCTGATAGTAAAAAATTGACAAATATAGTTGTTATTGGATCGTGCAGTGTTGATTTTACTACGTAAGTATGGAATTTACTTTGCCATCACTTTTATATGATCGATATTAAAGTTTATATTAACTTCCTAGAATGAGATATTTTTTTTATTTAGTCAATTTTCCAATTTCAATATACCAGACCAACCATCTTCTCGAAACAAGTATGAGCTGCCCCCCCCCCCCCCCCCCCAGCTGAAATCCTGGGTACGCCCTTGTTTAACATGCTAAACAATTGTTTCAGATATTCATCGAGACTCCCTAAATCTGGAGAGACACTCCATGGCACTAAGTTTACTACTAGTTATGGCGGAAAAGGAGCTAATCAATGTGTTGCTGCAGCCAAACTGGGAGGAAATACATTTATGATCTGTAGAGTAAGCAACCTATAACTGTTATGGCCTATAAGTATAGGTGCACACAAAATATTTTCCTCCTTTAGCACCCTTCATTTCAAAATCTAGATTTTTAAACTGATAATATTTTTTTGTAGGTAGGAGATGACCAATGGGGCCAGCAGTATAAGGATCATTTAAATAAAATTGGAATAGATGTAACTTACACAACTATAACAAAAGACACTAGCACTGGAATAGCACAAATATTGGTGGCCCAAAATGGCGAAAATCAAATAGTGATTGTCGCAGGTGCCAATGATCATTTAAGTAAAAAGGATGTAGAACTGGCAAAAGAACTTATAAGAAATGCTGATGTTTTGGTCGCTCAGCTTGAAACACCATTGAGTACAACTCTGGAAGCATTCAAACTGAATAATGGAGTAAGTTGTTGAGTTTTGTTTATTTTGTTATCTGGAAAAGGTTTCATGCTGCAGGATGACTGCAAAACTATTGTAATAAATAAGTCAAGCATATTTTTATCAAGGCCCAATAAATTATATATATATATAATATATATGTATAAAAAAACTGTAAGGTTAATTTATTTTGTCTTAGGGTCAGCTCACACCGAGAAGCAACACGGCACAGGATTTTTAAGATAGTGATTAAAAGTTGAACTTTATTTACTTCAATAATTATTATCCGACAATAATTCTAATAATTCATATACAAATAAATAAAATTGAAATGTCTATTTGTAATTGCAAATTAACAGCTTTGCACTAAATGCATTTGATAGTATATATTATGGTACCATGGTACGGTATGATACCAAAAAAATCAATATTTAAAATTTTTGTCTTTCCGTCTGTTTATTCCAGCCAATCTCTGAAACGGCTGGACCGATTTTAACCAGACTGTCACAGGCAGATAGTATGTTATAAGGAGTAACTAAGGCTACATTTATCTAATATACTTGCGAAAAATCTCAATACTACAGGAGACACTGCTCGCCTTAAAAGGAATAAGATTCTAGATATGGAATGATGTTCAAAGGAACAACAACCACAATTTACCAATAGTGATCTCATCAGGTTATAGCTATTTTGCTGATTGCTGATAGTAACGGGGAACAAACTAAATAGGGTTCTGTTTCGATTAACAATTCCATGCAAACAAAGGAGGATCAGTCATGTTTTTTGTGGGGTATGCAGACTTATGGCGACAAAACAAAACAGTAAATAGAGTAAAATTTTTTTTCAAATCGGACCTAAAATGACGAAGATACAGTACGTTTAGTGCATTAGTTCCAAAACCGCGCCCGAGAATGAAGCGAGTCGGTGTGACGTCATCTATCGTCGTCACCTCCCCTTTAAACACAATTAAAATGTTTAACGTAAACAAAAACAATGCATGCGAGGTACAAGCGTTAAGAATCGGATAATTATTACTTATGCAGTACCTATGAAGTATGAGTACAATCAAGCCGTTGTCGCACGGATCCCGACAGATGACGTCATATCGTAACCAATTCAGCGGAAGCGCGCGTTTCAAACTAGCTGTTCAGAAAAAAATTAATAAATCCACCATTTCTGGACGGATTTTAATAATTATAAAATAAAATGCTCAGTAAAATAAAATACACATACGATGTACTTAGTAAAAATCAGATTTGCTACTAAGTGATTGAATATAATTATTTTTTTCAGATTAAACTCTTGAATGCAGCCCCAGCCAGAAATGATATTGCAGATATTCTTCCTCTGTGTTCAATACTCTGTGTTAACGAAACTGAAGCATCTTTGCTGGCAGGTTTTGCTGTAGATCTAAGGTAGTTGTATCTTTTTGTCTCTATATTCTCTACAGCTTAAAAAATGTATTAAACCTTAAAAATACATAGACCTAATCAAGAACATGCTAGGACATGTCTAAGGAGAGTTCCGTAACTATCAACGCTCAATAGGTTTTCTGTAAACTACTTCAAAAATTATCGTTCGATTTTGCTTAAAATTATTTTCCTAAAGAGTGTTTAGCATGTAGGTCATGCTAAATACTCAGCATGGAAACTTACAAGTTTCTATCTCTTATAGTTTAGAAATGGGACACTTATAAACTACTTTGGAGGCCTATTACTCAAAAATCGTTGACTTTGTAAAAAGTAATGTATGAAACCTTACCTTTTTTAAACAGATTCGTCGATACCCCACACGATGGGAATGAAAAAATATTTTTCATCCCCACTTCACATGTATGGAGTGCCACCCCTAAAATATAAAATGATTAATATTTTATGATGCCTAAGCCAAGATCAATACACAATCTTTAAATTTCATCCATTTAACAGAAGTTAGAAGGGCAGACAGATAGACAGACAGAGGGATGGACGGACAGAGCGAAACTTATAAGGCCGCTGTCTTGAATTTCAAGGTGAGCGGCGCGGCGGCGTAGTAATACATGTAGTACTACGGAACCCTAAAAATGTGTAACTTCAGAACAAAAATCTATATAAGAATTATAAATGTATTTTTTTTTTCAGTAATGCCAAAGCAGTCTTAAAAAAATTGCTACAAACAGGATGTGAAACTGTCATTATAACTTTAGGATACCAAGGCGCTGTTTATGGTAGTAGGCATAATTCAGAATATTACCATGTGCTCTGCGAAAAGGTTACTGCTGTTGATACAACTGTGAGTCTCACTTATTAATATGCAAAGTCAGAAACCACAAGATATTGTAACTGTATTAAGGCCGCTTCAAACTAGGGCGATTGCAGCGCGACAGCCGCGCGCTATTCGATATGTTTGGTGATCGTGCTTTTGCTAAGGCTATACTATTTTGTTGTAGAATTATTCATATTATTATTTATTTTAAATAAGTGCATTCAGTAGAATGTATTATTTTTTTTTGTTGATTGTATTCCATTTCAGGGAGCCGGTGACGCGTTTGTTGGGGCCTTAGCAACCTTTCTCACAAGTCGCAAGGCTTATCCGCTACATCAAATAATTGGTGCTGCATGTGATATTGCTACAATATCAGTTCTAAATGAAGGAACCCAGACTAGTTACCCCTCAGAATATAAACCGTTAACGAAAGAGTATGGTTACAAACTATTATAAATAGTAGGTAGGTACCTACTATAATAAATTTGTGTAAGTATATGAAAAACAAAAGCAACTTTAAATTTCGAAGCAAAAGAATGTTGTTCTTTGTAAGTTTTATTAAAACAGTATTATCTACATAATGATTTAAAACATTTGTTACTTGTTATATTTTGTTTCAATTATAATATTGTTTATAAATTTTCCTATTGTTTTTAGTTTTTTAGATATTACCATTCAAAATATAAAATTAAGCAATCTTTCTTACATTCATGTAGCAATAAAAATATTTAAAATAAGGGTAGTTCACACCGACGCGGAACGCGGCGTGGCATTTTTTTAAGATAACGATGTACTTACCTTTCATTGCAAGAGTTCAAATTTCGAGGTGCACCGCGCTGCTCAGGCCCGCGGCACGGCGCCGCTCTTGCAATGAAACGAGTATCTTTACCACCATCTTCATAACCACTACTTCATAGTGAATAAAGTTCCATTTTGAATCGCTATCTCAAAAATGATGCGCCGCGTTGCGTCTCGGTGTGAGCTGCCCTTTTTTTTAAATCTACTTTTTATTGCTACATAAAACTATCGAATCGTATCACGTAATGTGAAAACGCTTGTCAAAGGCGAATTCGCCACGAAAACCTACGTTTGTAAGTATCGCTTCTGGATTAAATGTCTGGCGGCCTGGCTGTGATCCTAACTTGGGAGATTTCCCCTAAATTTGGGGAAAAAATCACTAAAGGGGATTTTAGGAAAAACTATTTGACGATCTCTGTGGTAGTTACGCGCGTTGGTGCTCAAGCCGCGGGTTCGAATAATGTATTTCTGTTGCCGCTGCCACAACAAACACTAAAAACAGAATAAAATAAATACTATCGTAGTACAACTCTATTTTAGTTCTAACGGTTTTTTGTTCATTTTCAATATAAGTAAATTGGTATAATACGAGGGCGGCACTGAAAATTTCGGGAATCAAGGAAGTGACACAACATTACTATATTTAATTTTTAAAATTATTAAATAGAGAAACATAAATCTAAAAGAAAAAGGTATTTAGGTTGACGTAATTAAAAATTAGTACCTGGGTAACCGATCTATAGTAGATTAAAAAAATAAATAAAAAGAATCACAAAAATATTTTACCGGGCATCGAACCCACCACATTCCGAATTTCTGAACGAAACTGCATGGATGTATTATATTCAAAAGAGGTATCAAACTGCTAATCGGACTGACATTATTGGAGTCGAAATTATTTATATATTGTTGATCAGTTTCCCAGGGATAAAACCTAGCTAGACCGATTTTTTGTCCCCCAAAAGTCCCTGCATACTAAATTTCATGTAAATGCTTGCAGCCGTTGCTGAGATTACGATTATATATTATATATTATACATTTAGGTACAAGATTGTCTCGTTTAAAGTTTATGATAAACCAAAGATATTGCCCATCTCTTTCTCGCTGAACGATTTGTTACGACTTACGTCACAAGCTGCTACCGCCATACATTATTTATTGCCAAATGTATTGCGGGAGCAACATGTGACGTCTCAGGCTGATATATCGCTCTCCCTATTGTAAATGTAAATTGTGTGTATCTTAGTTATTATTTTTATACATATTACGAAAATGGGTTCTAGAATGTTTATTGACATGTTGTCTATCATCGAATAGGCGATAAAAGATTTTTAGGCAACATGCCTTGCATCATGCAGCACAGATTAGTAATATGTAGCTTGTTCGAGTAGTCATGGCCGGGATATAGGATAATATCGATTATTGTGACCTCACGCGACAGTTAATAGCGAGAATCGAAATTTGTGGGAACTATGAACGCGTGTAAACTAACTACACACACCGGCATATTTAGCGGAACATAAAATAAAGATTTGATATCAGTATCATATAAGGTTGCTGGCTGGTTTATAGGTCATTTAATTTAAAAATAAATATTTTCAAATTAAGAAAAAAACTGAACATCACATTTTATGCAATTGTTTTAATTTTATTCAAATACACCTTATCTGGAGCGAACTTCGAGTATTTCTTCCTACTGAGTTTGATTAAAAATTTCATTGAAATACTGTTTTTTGTTAGTTTTTTTTAATCGCGTATCTTTTTGGAGTTGAGGACTGAATTATGCCTGACTTAGCCCCAACGGAGATTGCCAGGGCACTCGAAATGCGAAGAAATGGTCAAACCTACAGAGTGATATCCAGAGATCTTCGTCGACCAGTTTCAACGATCCATCGCAGTATCCAACGTTTCAGGGAGACCGGTATTTATGTGAGAAGAGCAGGACAAGGCAGAAAAAGACGCACTTCGAGTAGGGATGATCGTTTCATTCGGCTTCGTGTGTCGTGGAACATCGACTTTGGAACGCGGACCAATGGAGTAAGGTATTGTTTAGTGATGAGTGCAGAATTCTCTTAAATCAAATTGACGGCAGGCAAAGAATATACAGACGCAAAGGAGAACGATACATTCAGACAAATTTTGAAACTACAGTTGCATACGGTGGTGGATCAATAATCGTTTGGGTGGGCATTTGTTTGGGAGCTCGCACAGACTTGGTAGTGATTGACAGAGGGAGTCTGACTGCAGACCGCTATATCAGAGAAGTTTTAGAAGAAAATGTCGTACCGTTTGCCCCATATATCGGCGACGATTTTGTTTTTATGCAGGATAATGCTCGGCCGCATACCGCTCGGGTAACTCAAGCTTATCTTAATGATATGAATATCACTGTTATAGAGTGGCCGGCGAGATCACCGGATATGAACCCAATAGAGCACGCTTGGAACTTGCTGAAAAGAAAAGTTAAGTCCAGAATTCCAGCTCCTGCCAACGTGGGTGAACTGCGAATCGCCGTAGTTGAGGAATGGCGGAGACTATCCCAGGAGACCATCGATAACATCATTCTCAGTATGCCTAGACGGGTAGAAACTTTATAAGAGCACGTGGAGGAAATACGCGATATTAATCACCATTTTTCTAATTTAATTAATTGTTATTTTAATATTAATTTTCACTTTTCCCGGTTACATGAAAAGTTAAAAAATGTACCATTTTTCACAAATAGCCTTTACTCGCAAAATCTGTTCTTAATGTGATCTCATTTTAAGTAAAACAAATGAAACTTTAAATAACAACAAGAAGTGTAGTTATTAGATTTTAAAATAAAACCATATTTTTTTAACTATGGACCTGTTTTTGTGTTCCGCTAAATATGCCGGTGTGTTTATTTACCTACTTACTCATTATTCTTGATTAAAACAAAACCAATGTTCTGTAATCACTATACTTAACCCCGATTTCGCCAAATTTCTTTAACTTACTGTACAAGTCATCTCACTCGATTTTCTTATTTTGGCATTTATAAATAGAATGAGAGATGATTTTAGACAAGTTTTAGACGTTTGGTTTATGGAATGCATTAATTGTGACTAGGGCCGACTTTTATGAAAAATTTAAAAATATTTTCAAATGTCACATAAATGTTGCTATTAGCATAAATTGCCGAAATCACGGCCTAAATTGTAAATTGATGATATTTTAGGCTGGGACTATATGATCCGGAATCCGACGGGCTTTTCTCCAGCCTGTTCAGTGCATTTAAAATAGAATTCTACTCTAAAACAATCGACCTGAAAATTGAACACACAATTAGTGTCGAGTCAAATATCATTGTCACATATTGACTCTATTTTCAGTGCTCTGAATTTTTCCAGGCCTTACTCCTTAGATTTAGATTTTCATCATTTAAATTTTTACGACAACGCTACACAATAAACTACGGTATTACAAAGAATGTGAGCATTACGGTTAATTGCCTATCGACGTAAATAACGAGCACAGAAATGTCCCAATTTCTTGATGGGTATTACGAAATATGCTTTATTTACATTAAGGCTAGGACTATAATATGATCCGGAATCCGGAAGGCCGAAGAAAATTCAGGACTCTGGACTATGGCTGGGACTATATGCTCCGGAATCCGGAAGGCCGTAGAAAATTCTGAGCATTGAAAATATAACTCTGCGCTAATACAAAACACATTAGTGTCGAGTCAAATGTCAATGTCATATATAACAGTTCGACACTCGAAACATCAATTTTCAACTCTATTATATTACGTCAGTTCAATTTTCAATGAGGATGTCATGTTTTTTGTGAGGTATAGAGACTTATAGCGCCAAAAAAACAGTCAATACTGTAAAGAAATTATTTAAATCAGACCAAAAATTACGAAGATACAGCAATTTTAGAGCATTAGTTCCAAAAACGCACACGAGAATGAAGCGAGTCGCTATGACGTCATATGTCGTCGTCACCTCCCCTCTAAACACAACTAAAATATTTAATGTAAACAAAAACTATTCACGCGAGGCACAAGCGAATGAAATACCTATGAAATATGAGTACAATCAAGCCGTTGTCGCATGGATCCCGACAGATGACGTCATCGTAACCAATTCTTGGCGGATTTTAATAATTAAAAAAAATAAAATGCTCAGTAAGTTAATACACGTACGATGTGTAAAAAGTAAAAATCGAATTGGCTACTAAGTGATTGCGCCTACGTACATTATCGTAACTGCAAAATGGCAAATTTTTTATTACTGTTTTCTCGTGTTTGAGTCTATATATGGATATCTTTAGTATCACGTTTTCAAAAATTTCAAAAACTCGTTGCAAGTGCGTTTTTTCGTGTCGTATTTATCGTAACATAGTCTGTCCGACCAGTATCAACCTATGTTAACTTACTCAAGTTAACGTTGCGCACCTGAGTGTGCGACAAGGCCGTAACTGCAACTAATAAATACTTTTAAAAGATCACTTGATAGAAAATGACAAGGTAAGCTGACAGTTAAAGTATTTTATTAATTAAAATTAAATTAAATTCCGTTTATTTCGGGCTGCATAGCCCCATATTATAAATACCTTATAGACTAACATACATATTACTATATTTAATGAACGAAAACTGACACTAAACACGTATTGTCTGCGACGTGGGGCGCGAAGTGTTCGGGAGTCGTCCTCTAAATTTTCTGTAGACGACTCCAATCGGCCAGAACTCCTCCTTCTCGAAGGTCGGTAAATGATGGGTTAGAACTCTTACCACAAAGGAACTAAAATTCACTTTATGGCGAGATTCCAAACGCTCGACCCTCAAGGCGAAGTTGGTTCTGCTCCTGATGTAGTC
Organism: Phengaris alcon alcon; assembly: GCA_037179445.1. Classification (NCBI taxonomy): domain Eukaryota; kingdom Metazoa; phylum Arthropoda; class Insecta; order Lepidoptera; family Lycaenidae; genus Phengaris; species Phengaris alcon. The sequence continues at coordinate 323,027 of JAYRCH010000310.1, read as the reverse complement.
AACGACCTGCTCGACCGTCGTAGACCAATGCAGCCTGGACACGTACAGCGGTGTCGCGGGAGTCTCACATCGCAACAGCTGCTCGGGTCCTCCAGGTGCGGTGCCACGATGATTGCGGACGACGGGTTTCTTCTTCTTCCTTTCGACTTTAATGAACCCATCATCATCGCAACGTTCGGTTCTTTTTAAAAAGATGACGCTCTTTTGTAGTGGCCTCCTTCTTTCCTTTGTTTTTCGAACGCGCGGGAGGTGGCGGGGGGACGCAAGCGGCGACACTTACGTAACTCAGCACCGGCTCCTTCGCGGGCGGGGAGCGGGCGGCAGGGGCGGCAGCTACGATGCTCGTTGACCCGGATAATGCTGACGGGCTAAACGTGACCGCCTGCGCGCCTCGACGACGAGTGACGTTTGCTGCATCAGGTGACCTACATATTGAATTAACACTTTTTAACTGTGATAATTCACTACGTAAATCACTTATGGTTGACTCTGATGCCTGCAATCTACCTCGAACTTCGGCCAGCTCTTCCTTCAGAACCTTGATGTCCTTCAGTAGGCTGACGACGTCGACGTGATGCAGTTTCACTGGCGGCAGCTTATGCAGTTCTTTCGCTACAAAAGCTGGCATTTCATTCGGATCCGTCTGCTTCAGCAGGGAGATGATGTCCTGCACGCTTCTTTCCGTTCCATCTCTTCGTCGCGATGGCATGTTCACGCTCTGGCCAAGCGTCTCGTACAGCAAATGCTTGCCTTTGCTAATCTCCTCGCTGGTGAAGGAAGACTTGCAGATCTGCATTATGCTGACCTCGTCCACGGTGTCGATAGCATGCTGAATAAACGCCAGCAACTGATTGGCGTCACGTGCAGCGGCGATCAGACCGCGCGATTCACAAAAATATTAATTAACTAATTATTAATATATTTTCCTTCGTGTGTATAACGCGGAGCGCGACCGTTCGCTACCTCGACACATTACACACAATTTTATGAATGAGGAAGTTAAATTCTTATGTCAGTCATTATACAAGTAATTTTAAAGTAGTTATATTAAAACGAAGATTACAGCAGAATATGTTCATTAATATTCTTACAGTACCCTAGTATACACCATACTACCCATTATCCGATCGACTTAAAGCTATCGATTAGATCAGTTCCATATTAACATAAAACAGTGTCGACTGTCATGGCAATGTACACCTACACATGGTCAGTTCTAACTGATTCAATCGGTAGCGCTGATTGTACGATACATGATAGGCAGTATGGTGTATGGCTTCACATAAAAGTTTTTGTCATGAAGTATGAGGTGCAATTTGTATTAATTCTGAGTTTTCATGGTGTTAATGAAACCCCACTAGTCGGATACGCTCTTTTGGCTCAGTTCAAAAGTAGTAAAAAAATTGAAAAGTTATTTCTTGAAGATTTAAGAAAATAATGGAAGAAGACTAATAATTATCATAGCTTTTTGAAATGACTCCTACACAAGGGTTTCCTAATTTTGAAACCATATTATAATTATTGATATTTTTCAACTATTCAAATAGGTTTTTATCATAATTTTGCCTTTTTCGAGGTTATTTCAGACTATCAGCTTAGAAATTCTAGCTAACTTACTACTTAGCTGTCAAGTTTTTTCTGGATATTTCCTTTTATTTTTTCAAGTGTATGTGATCTTACGTTAAGACGATTAAGGTTTGAATAATGAAATAAAAGGAAAACAATCCTGATTTGGTCTTAATTAACGATTTGTTGATATCCTCTTCCGCACTTGAAGTCTTAATTGTAGCAAACATTCTATTGGCCTTTAAATATCTGATTTACAGATCTTGTGTTTTGTACACTCAAATAAAGTTTGTCACACTAGGAATACATTTGACTCTTTCATCTTCATTGGTGCCTCTTATGTATTGCCAATTTCGGCTATGAAAACAGTAATGGGTGCCTAAATCTTGTTAAGACGTTATTAGCTGTCTCGTCTGACATGATGAAAGAAAACATCAATCTTACATTAAATCTATTTTATCATTAAAATAAGCTATGATGAAGATATTTGTTCTTTATACCTAATTAAAACAAAAAATAACATTTTTTTTTATGATTTTTAAATTTTTCGCTTAACAAATAGAATCCATACTATTAATGTTATCAATGCAAAAGTAAGACAGTCTGTAACGCAATCATGCACAAACTACTGAACTGATTTTACAAAATTTGAGGTAAGTCAGAACTTAGAGAAGGATATAGGTTACTTTTATCGCAACACGTGCCCCAAACGAAGATTCTTTAATTTGTTTGTTATCCCAGTATCAAATTACGTTTCAGTTACAAAATACGTATTTTCTTAAGATTTTTAAGTCTTTTCTGTTGCTCTAATACAGTGGTTAATAAATAAAGAACAACAAATAAGTGCGCCAAGAAAAGTAGGTACTGTGAATAACCACGATGGTTAAGATATTTTATGTAAATATTGATCTTATTCCATTAAAATTGATAATGTGTACAAGCAATCTACCAAGTACATAATCGAATGTGACACTTAAAATAAAATATTCCTGATAAATACCAACTTAGATCATTGGAATCGGCAAATCCGATACATTTTTCTTTATGCAGTTCCTATAAAATAATTGGAAGTGCCACTATTAAGAGAGCAAGCTCATTTACGTGGTATACTATCGTAACTCAATTTTCGCGAAAACTATTCAATATTTTGATTTTTTTATACAATGTACTAATTTGTTATCCAAACAATACTGTTTATGCAAATTTTCACAAGGATCTAACCATTATGGACAAAGTTATACGAAAAATAAACTTGTAAATCACTCTCCTGAAAAGTAGCATTTTTCAGATACAATAATGTCCGTAGGCGCCGTCGATATAGACCCAGCATAATGCATTAAAAATCGAACACATGAGTGTCGAGTTGTCAGATTTGACAGTGACAATTGTCTTGACACTTGTGTGTTCGATTTTCAGCTCAATTGTGTTAGCGCAGAGCTCTATTTTCATTGCTCTGAATTTCCTCCGTCCTTCCGGATTCAGGACAATATTAGGTTTGGACTATATGCTACGCGCTACGCTATAATATAGTCCCAGCCTCACTTACAAACAGTGACAACTTTAGAACACTACGTATATTATAATTCATTTACAATATGAGTTGCATAGTTGTTGAGCTATGTATTTAAAACATTTTTATTATGTTGAGTTCGAAACGAGGGCAGGACAAAATATCGTATATATAGTCGTTTATGAGAATGGGGATGATGAGTACATGTAAAATATTGAGTTGGATTGATATATTCAGAAATATTGAGGTATTACAACTTGATAAATATAAAAAATATAATATTTTATGTGTAGTTTAGTAGGTAATTAGAGACATCTAAAAAGTAGAAAAAAGCTATTTTTTATTGCTAAATTAGTAAACAAAACCTACATCATTAGTTTACTTACAACATATACAAAAAGTATATGTTGTAAGTAAACTAGTGATGAACTAGGTAAGTATGAACTTAAACGCACAAATATCGGAGATATTTACAAATATGTTCCTGCGGCCTTCTACTTCATACATTTTAACCTAGGCGTGACGTCATAGTTTCACAAGACTTGCGAAATTTTGTAAGCAAGTCGCTTTACCTTTGAAAATATAGACTTTTAATATACTTTCTTCTGAGAAGTAACTCATATTTAAGAGTACTTTTCATTTATGCAATAAAAAAAAACAGTCATCTAGCCTATTCCTACATTATCGTATAAAGACGGCTGGGAGTTGGGACTACATAGACATGGAGTCTCTCCGGCCGGAAAAAAAACAGCGCTGCAAGTAGAACTGTGTTGATACAATAGAGCTGAAAATGGAACAAACTGCAGTAATTTAAGAACTCGACGTTCGTGTGATGTTTCCGGCCGGAGAGATTCCGGATGCAGTAATCTCAGCCTGGGGAATAAATAAAAATGCGGTATTTTACGTTTTATTTATTTTTTACCGTTCTATTTTTATTTTTAGTTACACATTAACTTAATTTGTATTATTAATAAATAAATAGACTTATGACTACAAAAAACTAATTTGTAGTGTTACTATACTAAAAAACAAAAACACAAACTTTTTTTTATTTTGGAAATATTAAGGTAATGTATAGTGATGAAGCTTTAAATATTTTTTACAATATTTCTAACTGACACTGCTGCTAACCGTAGCAGTATTATCAATTATTAATTGCGCATTATTGCTATCCATTTATTCTTACAAGATTTATTTTTGTAGGTACAAAATATAATGCGAAAGAAACTGCACCTTGCAGGAAATAGTCTATCGCATATCGACGCGCTAACGAATATTATCCATTAAAATGTTGCCAGGAAAATTTTTGTCTACTATGAAAAAATTTAATCTGATCAATTAAAGATATGTATGTAAAAAAATTTGAAATAGATTTTTTTCCAATTAGCATCCCAAATAACTTCAACATTTACTCACTAAATACTATAAAAATTTAATGATGTTCGACATTTTAAATTAATAGGATATAAATTTTAGCCAGAAATTATATTATTGAAATATCTATTTTTTAGAGCAATCGATAATTTCCCTTTCCTTCCCATTTCTCTTTCTTAAATGGTTTAAAAGCAAGTAAAATAAGACACAATACAATAAAAAAAACTTATATACCCCAAACAGGCTAGGAAATACTAGAAATCAGAATATAACATAGGTTTGTAACAAATTAAATTCATATCTTTTCAGTTCTTAGATTTATTTCTTCAGAAACATTAAAACATATTTAAACAATTTAAATGCTAAGCTGTAAATTCCCCATTTTTGTTTAAGTGCTTACAAATTTTGCCTCTTAATTAATTATAATAAAGTCACAGTCTATTTCATATTTTGCTCCGCTATCATTATTCTATTTATTCCTTACATAAAGGGGGCTCGATACTTTGTTAAAAAAATTTACAGGCACTTTCTCCAATATGGAAAACAAAAATGCAACAATTGTATAGTCATTACAATGATAGGAGATATATTAGTCAATTACTCATAAGTTAAAATAACATTTTAGTACAAAAGGGAAATTAGTTCTGGCAACACTGTCTTACAGGTATTGCAAAATATACACTGTTTCAAACTTGAATTAATTAAAAGATTCAAACAGTAAATTTTTATTGACGATAATGTTTAATTAATCTAAATAAGGAAATAAAATATCCTAAATTACTATGGTGCATATGATGTGATAACATAATATTATTATATACTTTCTGTATGTATAATATACCTACTTAATATTTTAACATTGATGTTTTTTTTATAGTTTTTATGTTAAATGTATTTTGGAAATCATACTTGCTATTAATAAATGTTGTACAATTATAAATAATTGTTTTACTACAATGTCAACATTTATAATGCAGGACATTCTAACTTTATAAACATTGGATATAAGAACTGGTTGGTTCACTCTCGTTCACAATCTGTAAAAGTACCTGCAAATCATCTAATGTAGATATAAATTTAGGAGCACCGATTAACTCCACCGATTTCTGATCAAGTTCTATATTAAATTTCAAATTTTTGGGACATTTCACTGATTTTAAGCATTTTCCGTCAACAATCTTTTTGAAAGTCAAGTATAAAATGTTATCTAATTTAGATACAGGTAAATTAAAACTGTTCTTTCCTGGAATATCTTGTGAATCCAAAGTGGATACTTTTCTGTCTTCATTTATGGAATTGCTATCACCCTTTGCCTTATTATTTTGTGAGTCAGTATTTGCCACATCTTTTGTAGATTTGTCATCGTTTTTCTTTAATATTGAAGGTAATTGTTCATCAGCACTTGATTCGTTTAATATTGATGGGCTGCCAGGGTTGTCATCATAGGAATTGTTGTTTTCTGACAGCTTCTTATCACTCTCAACTTTAGAACTATTAACATCCATAGGTAAAATTTTTATTGGGTCCTCAGTTTTACCTAACAGCATAGCTTCTACATCTAGTGTTGTTGAAGGGTCTAAGTTTCCCTTAAATTCAATTGAGCTTTGGTCTTTCTGTTCCGTGCTGGTCACATTAGTGTTATCATTCAAAATATCCATAATTGATGGGAATTCATCAGCTTTGTTATCATCAGTCTCCTTTTTATCAGTATCAGCAACTTTATCTTGGCTTTGTATCTGGGGAGTCTCAGTTTTCATCAAATCTTCTAACTCGGCAGCTATCCTATCATACACTTTATCATCCTTAGGCTCTTGTAGTCTTGGATAGTAATCTATGCACCATTCAGAAGATGGCAATACACTGTTATCTACTTTTGGTAACAGGTCAATAAGTGAGGATTTACTTTTAAATTCATTACTACTATTGTTTTTTGGACTACTAAAAATGATTCCAAACTTTTTATTAATTATAGATCTTTTATCCGCTTGCATGACTGTGCTTGTGGATGTTATCACCTTTTTCAATGCATTATTTTCCTTTAATATATTGTTTTTTTTCTGCTTTGGAAGATTAGCTTCTTTACTTTTAAGTATTTTTGGCCGGTGAAACGGTTTTGCAGGAGTTTCATTGCTTCTACTTCTTAATCCTTGTATCATACCATTTTCATTGTTCCTTAGCCTTCCGTTAGATTTAGGCGTAGCTGGTCGTGTGATTTTTTGTGTTTTAGGCGTAGAACTTTCATATTGAATTTTGACTTTAGTAAATTTTCCAAGTATTTTAGCAAAATCCATTCGAGTTACCACCACAGAACATTCCCTACATTTCCCTTCTTTATACAATCTTGCTAATTTAAGAGCTTTAGCTCTTCTTCCCTCCCTTCCTTTTTGTGCAATCATTGTTCTAAATTGATCACAAACACTATTTTTTAATGATTAATCCAAAGCCCAGTTACAGATACGAGTCCACATTTCCCGCGCAAGCAATTATACAACTCTCGTATGATTAACGGTTAAACTTCTTAGTTCAATAAATAGTATGTTATTACGAAGAGATTATACGACATGTCGTAGAAATATACAGTCCAAATTATATCTAAAAATCCCTTTTATTTTGAGAATGATATGCATGCAGCACTACCAAATCACACAAAAATGGCGTCTACTAGTGATGTCTGTTGTCAACACAAAACATCGATCTTTTAACTGTCACTTTTGATATCTATCGACATTTATAGTGGACATTAATTCTAATCTTTTTTGAATGAAAAAGTCAGTCATCAACCGCTCGGCGCTTGCTTCTGTCGCTGACCACCTTTAAACCGATTCAATTTGGATTATTTGGCAATTTTTATGAAATACTTTTCGCCCAAATTGAAGATCTCTTTTATGTAGATAAAAATAAAGCTGTAATGATTTAAAAGAAAAGTAGAAAATAAAGCATGTCTTCTCTTGACGTTTGAGTTCGACGGTAGAACCGTTTCTTATAATCTCAATAATTTTAAGTAAACACTGTTTTCACCATTCGTCACTTTGTCTATTATTTCGTCGTTATTTCTACGGTGATTATGCTACACCTGCTGGTCACAAGAAAAAATAAAAGTTTAAACAAACATACAGGAGTTCGTAACTTTTGGATAATACAGAAAAACAGTTAGGTAACTTCGTGGTACACTTGGATTTAAACGTAAATTGCGCGGTCCGAAATGTTTAGGTACTATTCATGTGTCAGATGCTTCGTGTGTTTCGTGTTCATGTGTCATTATAATGAAATATAGTGAAATTGCAAAATACTTTCGGAAGACACATTATTAATTATGATTTAATAATAAGTCACTTTTTGATGGAAATTAAGATAATTTTTACTTTTCACAACATTCTGACATAAGTTTATAGTTTATCTTAAGCACAGCTGACCTGCAGTTATACTCCGTTTGGGTCAAATATAGTCTAAATGTAAACAAAGAGAACATTTAGTGCACGTTTAGATTAAATTTGATCTGAACAAAATTCTTTTAGCGAGCTATTGCTTCGCTTTATTATTTTTAAATATAAAAACCAGAGTGCATAAAACACTCAAAAGAAAAGAAAAAACAAGTCCAATACATAATAGTTTCGTTTGTTATACTGCGACTGTATGATCCGGAATCCGGAAGGCCGGAGAAAATTCATGCCATTGAAAAAAAAATTAAATATTAAATATATAAACAAAACAAAAACGAAATGTAAGGTCTCTCTTTTAAACAAAAAAGATAACCGATTTTAAAAAACCGACCCACTGAAAAAGAAAAAAATTGTTGAATATAAATTATGCAAAGCAATTTTCCTTCTTTTTATTTACTTTCTGAAGTCGGTGCCTCCCAATTCAGAAGTATAATTACTTAAAAGATGGCGCCATACGTCGAGGCCGGAGGCACCGACAGGCCCACCGGATTCTGGATCATATACCTTCAGCCTTTGACGCAAACGATGTTGAACAACTATATGAATAAATTATTGTAAAATTAATTATAAAAAAAATGGTTGTCTGTTAAGTCGGTTTATGGACGATAATTTTACGTGATAACGTCAACACAAGACAAACGATCATTCCGATCGTGCCTCTCTTGTTTCGCGCTCTTACTTGCACGCTCGGCTCGGGCGGAACGTGACGGATCGTGATAATTTTTCGTGCGTGCAGCCGGCGTTCATCGATTTATAAGACATTATCACGTCAATAAATTGACTAGACCCATATCTGTCAACAAGCTGGTTTAAGTTTCATTCTAATGTAAATAAAAATTATACTAATAATATCATAATGATCTCAATCTACTTTCACAGTAACAATACGGACCGTACTCAAACTTACTGCACTTCTTGCACTAATATGTATTTATATTATGATTGACATAATATGACATAGTATAATTATCAAAATCAACTCATTGTCAGGTCTGTAACGTTATCGAAATCGGTCGCGTAATTTAATAATTTTAATGCAATTGTATAAACAGTTACTGTCCGATTTCGTTCAAAATAATTTTTATATAGAGTATTTAGCATGATCTTTTATATGAAAACTAATAAGTTTCTATCGCCTATAGTTAAAAATGCCAGATTCCAAAACAACTTATAAACCAGTTTGGAGGCCGATTACTCCGAGAGTTAAATTTTCAATGCTCATAATTTTCTACGGCCTTTCAGATTCCGAAGCATATAGTCCTAGGCCTATTAGGGTGAAACATGAATTTCCATCAACAACCTACAGTATAATCAATTACTCATGCTTAAATTAATTTAGTGTCTTTGAATTTTGTGAAGCGAACTTTCACACCTTCAAGACTAGAGAGCATTCATTTTTGGATGGTCGGAAATATAATTTCAAATTCTCTGGTTTTACTAGTATTTTTCATCAGGCGAACCGTTTACTTGTTTGCCCCTATGTCAAGAAAATAAAAAATATATTTATTTGGGTGTCATAGGATAACGGATTTGATGAAACAAGAAACCGACAGTTTTTATATTTGTACCGTGTTAGTGCCGTCGTTAATTGTTAAATATATTAATTAAAGATCTGGTAGTGGGCAGCGGCACATAAAGTATATAATGAGTATAGCGGATAGCCCACATGTATGAGCTATATATATATACGAGTATTTCAAGTAACACAGACTCAAATGTCTAAAAATTTTAATGGCACATTATAAAAATACAGTCACAAAAATTATCGCCTTATTTACAAATTTACATTAAATTACATTTAAATTACAAAAGAATTAAATTTTGCTAACGGCATGGCCAACATACTGTAGGCGTAACCCTGCACACGCCGCACCATGGATGTCACTCGCTTGCGCATGGTGACAAAGAAACACTCGTGCACACTCGAATATCGTTGGATAACTCACCAGCATTTTGAATGCGTTATTATACTGGGCACGAAGAGCGCTGTACGCCCTTTACGTAAAATCTGCAAGAGTAGAAAGATGTAAACAAGCTCTAAACAATAAGCTCTAAACAGAGTCATGTTTACTTCTAACGTGCATCACGTAAACCCCTGAACTACCATGTTCGCTCTTTCGATATCAGCGTCGTCATTCAATTTTGAAAAACGATTTTTTTTAAGTGGATGAAAAATGAATTCAGACTGTGAACTGCGAAAGGATAGTTATTTTAATATGTTGCTATGATTAATTAATTAAGTAGATACCTACCTAATAATTATGATATCCATTCATTCATTTTATCGATATGAGCGACATCTCTACACATCGGACGCGTTGCGTCGTTCTCTAGACCACAAACTACAGAGTGTACATTTTTTAGGTGCCTATGGCTGATTAACGTACAAAACAAAATGGTGGCGTCGCTTTTTATTCGTGAAATGTCATGCTGATATTAAAATGGATTGCGGCAAATTTATTTTAAATATGTACGATAAAGCTATACTTTAATATTTATCTATAAATATACTTAAATATTGCCTGCTGTATCCTTTTTTAGAAGAAACTGAAGAGTTATATCTATTAGAGTACTCGATTAAAATCAATAAAAATATGGCGTGGCCTGTGCCACCGGGACAATGGAATTCTGCAGTGCCTATGGCAGCAGGGGCTGACATGTCCATGGGTTCATATACACCAGAACAATGGACAATGATGCAGCAACAAAGCTGGCAATGGGCACAATGGCAACAACAATATGCCCAATGGCAAAACCAATATGGAGATAAGGTACATTCCAATTACATTTTAAGTTTATATTCAGCATTTATTGTCAAAATTGTCTAATCAAACTTTTTCATATTTCAGTATAACCAGCAGCTACAAGGAATCGAAGCAATGGGGCTAGCCCCACCGTTACCGTCATCTAACGTTCCACCACCAGCGCCACCTCCGCCAGAGAAACCCCCACCGCCTCCTCATGAGAACGATGAACCATTGTTCAATAAACCTAAAGGTCCTGAGCCAGTACCTGCACCTAATTCAAATTATGGGCCCAGTAATGATAGACATAGCTATCAGAAAATGCCTAACGAAGATAATAAGTTGCAGCCCACCACAAATACTGAGGCTCTAAACAAACTAGCAGAAGAGGAAAGGGTCTTTGACATTCAATTTCAGAAATGGGAAGAAGAAATAGAAAAATGGAAAGAAGAAAATGTTAACCATCCCGACAAAAGAGCCTATAGTGAATATGAACAGAAATTTGAGGCCTGTCGTGCACAGTTAATGGAGAGACGTCAACAGATGAAGCTTAAAAGGGATCGTCTTTTAGGTAATATCCCTCAATCTACTAATAATAGCAACATGGGTAATAAATCTAATAGTGCTCCACCACAGCAATATAATATGCCAAACTACACTGTGAGTGCTCCATCTGTTCAGCAGGGCTATAAAAATAATTCAGCTCGTGGCAATAATAGAAACATGCCACAGCCACAGTATAATATGCCACAGCATAATTTTAACAGAGACAACAGGAATGTTAATACACAAGAACAATATGATTCATATGATAATCAGGATTCCAATGACTGTTACATGCAAGATGACTTTGGTACCGTGATTGAAGATGATGGTACCTTTCTGCCTTCTGGTGTATCTGCTAAAGGTATACCCGGTTTGGATTTAGTACCAGAGCAAAATGATGTTATTGAAATACCTGATGATCAATACAAAGATCAGCAAAACTCAAATGAATATTATAACCATTCTCCAAAAAAGGCTCCTGATTACTCTACCATTTCTCAAGGTATTAATAATATACTTGGTGATGAGAAAATTATGAATATACTGTCAATGGTGTCTGGACAAAAATCTAACATGGGAAATAATCTAAACCATTTCTCAAATTTGAATGCTCCTCCAAACCAACCACCACCACTTAATAACCAGTGGGGTAGAAATGATAATTATAGACAGCAAAATGATTATAATAATGCAAATACAAATTATCCTCCAACAAATCAGCAAAGTCAATTTAATAATTCTATGCATCAGCAAGGAAATTATGATAACAGGCATGATTCAAATGTGGACAGCTGTAACAATCAAGGAAATCAGTATGGATGTCAAAATGTAACTCGGAATTTGCCACAACCTCTCATGCAAATTAATACCCAAATGAGACCCCAGAATATGCCCCAAAAACGCCCTGATTATTCCCAAGGTCCTAATAGAAGAGGAATCCAAGAAAATTGGGGATCTTATCCTGACACTCCTGCATACAATGAGGAATATGGGATGCAAGATAGGAAAAACCCACTTATACCAAACATTCCTCAGATGGCACCAGGGGACAGAACGGAAGAACTCCCACCAGTTATGCCGCCAGTAAAATCGAAATGGGTTACTGAGCCTATGTTTGCTCCATCTGTTATAGTAGAGTATGATCATAAACCTCTTAGATTAAAAGGTAATTTTTTTTTTTAAATATAATATTGTTGCATGGGGAGCCCAAGAAGAGTTGGAATTATCCAAGCATGTTAATTATCAGTATAGGTGCCCCAAGTCTGATAACCAAGGGATAATAAAACAATTATGTTAACTTGCATAGTGAGGGCTATACATAAAGTATAACATATATATATCTCGACTTTGTCTACGCATAATTGTGTTATAGGGACAGGGATATTACATATGAGCATGATGATTTTATTAAAATTTAAAAAAAATATCACTTAAACTGCCTCTCATCTGATCTACAAAACTAATAAGTATCTGTTAAGCATGTGGGCTCCCCTAAAATATTTAGTATTAAAAAATAAGTTTTATCATACTATATACTTACTATATACTATATACATACTAATATGTAGGATATTAAATAGTAATATGTATAATACATTAAAGTAGTAGATGTCATCTTTAATAAGCTTTAATGTCTTTGGAAGAACCAGTTGGAAGAAAAAATTAATTTATATTTAGTTTGATACCTAATTTTAATTAAGAATTGTTTTAATCAGCCAATATTTGTAAAGTAGTATTATGGTTTTTATAGTAATTGTATTAGTAATATGACTGTTTTTAGCTTTCTCAACTGCTTTAATTAATAAGGAATTAAAGGTCTGGTTTTTCTTTTTAGCTCGTGAATTTATGGAACCTGTTCACACATTTGATTATAATCATGTGTCGAAAGATGGGGAAAATGTGAACAAAAGAAAATTTGAGGAAGAGGCTGACCAGATATTCTCAAAAGCATTAAGGTCAGGAGACAAAGATTGGACTCGTGAAAAACATTCAAAAGATTACAGGGATAAACCATCTAGACATGAGATTAGGAATGAATTTGATGCTGGAAGAGATGTTTTTCACAGGAGACATAATGACAGAAGGCATGAAGATCGCGATAGAACAAATAGATTTGAAGATTCTTATAGAGAAAAGGAATATGATAGAACTAGAGAACCCCGTGATAGAAATATAGGAAAAGATTACGAAAGGGATAGAGATTTTGGAAGAGATAGAGACTTAGGACGAGAAAGAGATTTTGGAAGAGATAGAGATTTGGGAAGGGAAAGAGATATTGGAAGAGACAGAGACTTTGGTAGGGACAGAGATTTCGGAATGGATAGAGATTTCGGGAGAGACAGGGATAGAGACAGGCTATATGGAAGGGACAGAGACAGAGATGCTGGTAGGGACAGAGACTTAGATAGGGATTTTGGAAGGGACAAATATAGGGATAAGCGAGGAGACAGAAATCGCAGCCACAGTAAGGATCGAGAGAACTGTAAAAGGGGTTTAAGCAAGGAGAGTGTAGTTAGTAACACATCATCAAAGAAAGCAAAGACATCTGCAAGTTTTGATGGTACAAGGCCTAAGCATGTAGTCATGATTGACGATATTTTAGAACATCCAGGTCGTGATATGAGGCCAATGAAAATAGTTATTGTTTTAAGAGGTAAATTTTTGTCTTTGTTAATAGATAAAAAGATAATAGAGAAAAAGATAAAAAAAGTTTTTAATAATTTGTAAATGTAAATGTGTAATTTATTATTATACATTTGATTTCTTTATAATTTTTATTTCTCGTTAAAAACAGTCGTTACTTAACTTTCTGTACATTTAGGTCCCCCTGGAAGTGGTAAATCATATCTAGCAAAGCTAATAAGGGACCGAGAGGCGGAGTACGGTGGCACTGCTCGTATCATGTCAATAGATGATTACTTCATGCAAGAAGGAGAAGTTGAAGAGGAAGATCCAGCTACAGGGAAAATTGTGAGCTTTATAATAATAATTTATATTTTGGTGCAAGTTATTTGTTTGTTTTTAGAGATGAAATTGGCTTAAGGGCACGTTTACAAATTTAACATAAATTAGCTGTTTTGCGGTTGATTTTGTGACCAAATGAAACCAAATTCTACAAAACTAACAAATGTCACAAATAGAGTACTTTTTTATCTAAAATTGGTAAAATAAATATTATATATACTAGTCTATTTTTGAGAGATTGGTAAATATAAGTAATTTTTTTGAAAATGGAAAGAATATATTCAAAATCTAAATATTCAACAAAATTGCATCTTTATATTTCAGGTTAAGAAACCATTACTCAAGTACGAATATGACGATAGTTTGGAAGAATCATACACAAATTCATTGAAGCGGGCCTTTAAAAGATCAATTACCGATGGATATTTCTCATTTTTAATATATGATGCTGTGAACGACCAGTTGAAGGGTTATGCAGACATATGGAACTTTGCTAGACAAAATGGATTCCAGGTACAGTTACAATACTGTAAAATTGAAGTTACTGTGAAATACTGTGTACAATGTACATATTAGTTCCATTTCTTTTGTACAAATTGTTTGATCATAATTCTTTTTACTTATCCTCTTGAGCGTCGCGCTTTAAAACAGTCAAACCGATCTCGCGTCGAGCCTTCGTAAAAGCCTTCGAGGGTAGGGTGTATATTTGTCGAGGGGAATAGTTGTCTGGAGGAAATTTTAATTTTGTACACTTAATTTTTATTAAAAGATGATATTATCATGGACCAATAAAACTAGTAATAATTCCTCCATGATATTATGTATATATTATATATAATAATAATAATAATATATTATATATTTCCTTTGTTGTATAACTGTGTGTAAATAAAGATTTCATAAACGATGTTTCTCAAACATCTATTTGGTATATTGTCATAAACGCTCGGCTCGGCCAGGCCAATATCGGTCGTACCATTATAGATACGGGGTCGGTTACCGTTTGTTCTCGAATATGGGGATTTTTCGATAGATCGTGTTTGTAAACAATCCCGATCAGATGATTCGAGGTTTAAATTAGCTCATGGCCATGAGGCCATGGCATGGCAAAAATGGCCCGCGGGCCACATGCTGCTCCCGGTTGGTCATACCTGGTCTAAGTGAACAGGAAAGGAAGCGACTTCATTTTATACTATGTAATAATAAATAATACTGAAAATAAAATTACTACTTAAAATCTAAATATTATACTATAATGTTTCTAAATATTATAATGTTTCTTTTGATATTTTATTAGGTTTACATTTGTACCATGGACTTGGATCCACAAGTTTGTTTCAAGAGGAACATACACAATAGAAAACTTGAAGATATTGAAGTGATCTGCTCTAGGTTTTTCCCAACGCCCGCACACCATATACAGTTGGATGCCACCACATTGCTTCAGAGTGCGTCAATCACTGAAGTACAAATGGAAGACGTGAGCAATGACGACGTAGTGGAAGTGCCCATGGACGAGGAACCAGAGGTGAGATACCTCAAAAACATGATTAATTCGAAACATAGGTCACTGCCATAATTAAAAATAGTAAAAAAAACTATTCTAATTTGAAACTCCGTTTTGAAATTGACACCAAACCTGGATTTGATGAACTTGGTGTGGCGGTTTTTAAAAGTAAAAGGCTAAAGTTTTTTATTTTTATGTATATTTTGTGGAGTTTTATGTTGTGGACACAGGATAGGGTTAATATTTTTATTTCAGCATCGTTACTAAAACGCCTAGTGCTGTTCACCACAGGTCGAAAATATTTTTACATCGAAATGGGAGAAGATGGACGATGTCAATCAACTAGGTGGGTCCTGGTGTTACTTGTATTTATTTCTAAATATTCCATGTTTATCCATCTACACTTAAAATAAAAAAATTACATATAAATGATCGCCAACAGTTTCGGTGTACCACTTTTGGAACTTATTGCCATAGTAATATTTTTGTTTAAGTGGTGATGAGTTTCTTATACTTTTCTCATAATTTATACTTGCTGGGTTGCAAATAAGCGCAGGAAACTAACTCTTTTATTATTAATGGGCCTAAAATATAAATTACAATTATTGAAAATGATTGAAATCTATATGCATTATAATTTATAAAGATCGTATAATCATTGATTCAGTACCTGCCAAGTGGATTCATAGATAAAATTCACTTTATATCATGTTGGAACTCAATGGGCCGTTAATATTTTTTATTTTCTACTAGCTTTTGCCCACAGCTCCTGCGTAAATTTTGTATCCCACGGGAACACTACTTTTTCGGGATGAAAAGTAGCCTATGTGTTAATTTAGAGTTTAAACTACTACCATACGAAATTTCATCAAAATTCGTTCAGTAGTTTTGGTGTGAAAGAGTAACAAGCATCCGTCCATCCTCACAAACACATTTATAAATAGTAATGGGATTAAATATAATATTAATATACCTTAAATCTTATTTTGTTTATGATTTGACGTGTGTTGTAAACTGTAGTAGGAACGAAACATTTTCGTTAATATCTATGTGCATGTATAAATTAAAAAATTTCTTAAGAGTCTAGAATCTGATTCTAGCCCCTTATTAATAAAAATATCTACAATACTGATTGGCGATTCAATGTTGCTTTCTTTGTCGGTCAAGTGACTTTTCCGACGTATCAGAACCAGAATCGGTCGTCACCAAAACCTACTGCCTGAATTCCTAAAACAGTTTACTTTATTCGTTACTTAAATTTTATTATTATTGAATGTTTGTGACAGCGCGACTCGACGGCACCAGCAAACCTCTACGGCCGTCGCAGCTCTCAATGGAAGATTACCTACAGCTAGACGACTGGAAACCCAACACGGCCAAACCGGGAAAGAAAACTGTGAGTAGTCAATTCGTAATTATTCATCAATATATTTTTTTAAAGCTACCGCTGTATGTTGTATTTTGCGGTATATCGTTACGTGTATAATTCAATTTTGTCGTATATTTGTCGTTGTTGTAATATTTCACGGTTACGTTACGGTTGTAACCAAAACGTTCGGTTACATCAATTAAAATATGACCAGATCCTACGAGGATGGAAAATGGAAATTTCCTTTATTAGTATGGTTGTCATTTTGCGTTGCGACCTTTTCGTTTATCTACGGCTTCCGACAGCTTTTTTTGTTGACGGCATCAAAAAATACAGTTTTATTATTGCACTTCATAAAATACAGTTTTATTTATTCAAATGCGGATCTGCGTTTTCACGAACGATAATTATTATCAATTTTGTACGCAACATGGATATGACAATCGGACGTTATTATTATTTTAACTTTTTAACTTTTATCGTATAAGATAACCTCATACTTAGACGTTATAAGTTACGTTGATAACTTATGTCTACTATACTTTCTAGGCGTTTTTATACTTAACTTATGATAAATTATATATTTATTTTATTCTTAAATAATATTACTAATCCATATTAGATGGGCATAATGATTTATTCGGTACGATGACTTGTGTGTTATCTACAAGACGTTTCGGTAGCATAAGCATAATGTGTACGCATTTACGTATTGGCTACGCACGGGCGCACGCACACACGCACACACGCACGAGTACGCGATGCGTATTTAAATAAGTTATGATGACGTATTCAAACAATTTAACAATACTGTCACTTTACTATCGGTTTAAATAGTATAATTACATATTTTTTAAAAAACCCTTTCACTCCTTAAAGCATTGGGATAAGTAATTTATCGGTAACATTTAAATTTTTTAAGTTCCATACCGTTATAATAAGTGTAAAATAAAATAAAGGTGAGTATGCATTTTTGTGTACGGGATTTTATCGTATTGTAATTAAAACAGGTACGGTGGGCCGACTTGGAAGAGAGAAGACAGCAAGAGAAGATGCGAGCTATCGGCTTTGTTGTCGGTCAAACGGATTGGAATCGTATGACTGACCCTACAATGGGCTCCAGTGCCCTTACTCAAACTAAATACATTGAACGCGTTAAACGCAATTAGATAATCCATTGGTGGTTGATTTGTATGCAATATAGATTAGATGTTAACATTTTACTTGTTACAGTGAAAAATAAAAATAGCTCTTTATTTGCATAACACAATTTTTTATAGATAAAATTATAATCTACATTAAAGTGCAATGTAGTAAAGGGAAAAATATATACAGTGGAAATCGGTTATAACGACATTGAAAGGACCGATAAATTTAAAACCAATATTAAAATTATCATAATATTGTACACTGGCAGACCTCAAAATGTAGTAATACCCGGTTCGTCCTTATAAATTACTAGCTGTTGCTCGCGGCTCCGCCCGCGTAAGTATAGTATCCCTCGGGAACACTACTTTTTCGGGATAAAAAGTAGCCTATGTTTTAATCCAGAGTCTAAACTACTACCATACCGAATTTCATCCAAATCCGTTCGGTAGTTTTTGCGTGAAAGCGTAACAAACATCCACGCTTTCACATTTATAATATTAGTAAGGATATCGTATTTAAATGAATGGCCCCAAAGAGTGTTCTTCCACATTAGGTTCCACAAGAACATAAAATAAATAACTTTTTTTACATTTTAAGTTTTAGGGCAAGTAATAACCTTTTGTACTGGAGTTAACGTGGAAACTAAATAATATGAGCACGAGGCCTGTGAATAAAAATTAATTTTTACTTTTTATATATTTTTTTAAACTAAAACTGACTCCCAAAGTAAAAATGCACAAAAAAGTATGAAATAAGTCTTATTTTCTAAATAATTTCCCTTTTAATTCGGCTACAATTTGAACTATTTCTCTACTCAATCTTCATTATTTTCTACTTCATATTGAAGTCGGTACCAGCCCAATATATAAAATATATAAAAGTCTCGTGTCATAGTGTCTCGGGATACACTCCTCCGAAACGGCTGGACCGATTCTTATGAATATTTTGTTTGCATATTCGGTAGGTCTGAGAATCGGTCGTAATCTATATTTTAAATTCATAAATGTTAATGGTTTCATTTTTATTTCTATATGACGTGGCATTAAAAATACATACAATGGCAAAACAACGTTTTCCGGTTCAGTTAGTATTTTACAGAACTCCGTTCAAGTTTGCTGGTATCGACTTCAAACTGGAAATATGAAGATTGAGTAGAGAAATAGTTACAATTTTAGCCGAATTTATTTAGAAACTAACAATTATTTCATAGTTTTTTGTGCATTTTTACTTTGGAAGTCGGTTTTAATTTGTTGTTTAAAAATAATAATTTTTCCCTTTCTAGTTATATTTATAATATTATTATTAACACATTTTAGGAAAGTTATAAATACAAAAAATCCTCCGCTATTCTCACTCTCTCGGCAAAACAAACTCGAGCGTTATTACCCGACTGTCGTCAGGAAGGGTTATGTTTTTCGCGCGTATCTTGTTATGTCTGTTTTCTGAGGGGCCGTGGTATTTCTCTAAATAAGCATTACCTATCTGTGGACCTAATAAAGTCACCAGTGATGATAATGATTAGACAATATATTATGAAATATTATTATTATCTATTGTAGTAGTCGGCGGAAAAATGTAGCAGTAAGAATTAAATATAATATTAAAATGATGATCATGAATATAATTTTGGCAATAGCAAAATTTCAAAGACATTGACATCGGTGTGCACAACTATGAGGAGTACCTCACTATAATAATATATTGGTGTATCGTGAGAAGATGGTGGTGATGATGGTAATAATAGTAATTATCATCATCATCACCACCATAAGTGGAATAATGGCATGTGCTCGCAATTCTTTAAACAATGCCGTAATTTTTAAACGTGTATCTTTAAATACTGAGGAGTTCATTGCATTTGGTTCTAGGGCACCTTGGCACAAGATTGTACTTTTTGGTATCATATGCTTGGAACTTAGGTACTACTTCAGAAAAAGTCAAAATTACTATATGTGTCCATATAAAATTCGAGGAGTTCCCTCGATTCCTCATGGATCTCATGATCAGGTCACCACTTGAGTGTCAAAAAATTTGGGATTATACCCTTTAAAGCAGCAAATCGGTCCACAGGCGGCGGAGTAATCGTTGAACATATAAAAAAAAACATTATATACAGCCGAATGTATAACCGCCTCCTTTTTTGGAAGTCGGTTAGAAAGAATTCAAGTGCAAAAATTTTGATACACTACAATAATAATATAAACAAAATTAAAAAAAAAAAAAGTATCCGCCGAATTGCCAAGCAGTGAGCGAGCTGATGATTATAAATTATAGCTAAGAACACTCGATCATGTCAGCTTTCAAAGAAATTATTTTTTTTAATCAAAATCTGTTCATCCGATTGGGAACTATGATGCCACAGACGGACAGACACAGACACGTGAAACTTATAACACTCCTCTAATTACGTCGCGGGTTAATCATTTAAAGTAATTTACTAGCATAGGTGGTTGCCTAATTATAACAATTTATTGACCTGTGAAATAAGAATTTTAATTATTAGGTAATAGAAAAGTTAATTATAAATATACATAATGTGCCAGAGTACCATACACAACTTATCTTTAAAATATCTATATGTAAGGAGTTAAGAGTACAATATTAAGTAGTTCCCGTGAAAAACTTCTTTCGTTTATTTTCTAAATACACGGTTTACTTTGGCAGCGTTTACAATAGTTGTTATCAAAAAAGCGTTGTGTCAAGCCCATATTGTTAAATAAGTGATAACTTAACTTTAGAGTTTAAATAAATATAAAGCTACAACTGGAACTTTTTTTTTTTAATTAATAATTTCGAGTTAATCATCATTTTAAACACGTTATTCTCATTGGCTATTTACTTTTTGGTTTGCCATAACATTTGTGGAGAGAAATATTGTTTTCATGTTATTATTTTGTTGACATCACATATCACATTCTATATAAGTGTTTGGAATACTATAAATATAATATTCTAAACACTTTAAATAAGGCCACTTGGAAAACACTTCAAATTGGCAGCATCGAAAATACTTCTCTGTGAACAACATTTTTCACATTTTGATTTTATTATAGTCTTCTATATTTAATAAGTATTAAATTTTATTTTGAATATTTACTTTCTGACAAAAATAAAACACGGTGCACTGGTAAATTTTACAAGAAAAACTACATTTCGATTTAAAAGTGACTTGTAAAATGTAAATATTTTCGATTTCACTAGGGATTTGGGGAAAAAATTGTTATATTATAAGACTACAAAATATTAGGTCTCATAGTCTGGGCTTTGGTGTTAAAGTTTGTTAATATGACTTGTATAAAATAGGTATCGAATAGAGTGCAGACATCTTTGCGATGTAATACCACGTCCCAGACTATCGTTCTTACTACTGACTTGTACATTTAAGAATTTCTGTGCTTGTATGTGTCTCAATAAAAATACTGTAAAAAGTGTGTTGTTATCTAATTTCTTTTATACTTAATTCCTTCTGCTGAAGCCTCTTTTGGGCTTTGTTTGTATACCTATATCCAGAAGTTCCCTATATCTATCGGCACCAGTTTTTGGTGTGTATTCGGCAACCGTCAGTTTCGTCAAGTATTTATCTTCGTCTATGGTTGTCGATGTTTCTACGCTGACAATTTTGTTTTCTTTATAAGCTGAATTATGTTTGATGTCCGTTGCGCCACTTTTGTCCAGTTTATTGGGTGTTTTCCCAAGATCCTCGCCTTCTCTGCTGCTCGTCATGATCATGACTTGCGGTGTGCTCATCGCAGTCATGTGATCGCGAAGACATTGTTGTAGAATGTGCAAGAAGAATAGAAACGCTAGCAACGTAAGTGCCGACAGCGCTGCGTTGCTTTTGTGGCCTCCTTTGCTGTGATGGCTGAAATAATTTAAGCATTCCTTGAGTGAGTCAACATAACGTATTTAACACATATTTTGTGTTACGTCCGGTTATTCAAAGATCTCCCTTTCAACAAGACAGACAAATTACATATTAGAGAGATTGCATTTGCAAAGTTATTGACTATCCGGATGGAAGCTGAGTGCAAATATTTGGTGATCTAAACTTACTGCTTGTATGTGACGTGTCCATGAGACGGAGCCTCGTACGGGAAGTACACTTGTTGCTCGTGCGATCCAGATGGATACTCCGAATATCTGAGTGATTTAACCGAGAAAAAATATGTCCGAATTTATACCTGATTTTGAGACTTGAATATTGTCATGAGCAGTATCTACCGCCAGTACATAAAATTGAAATGAACCGCTCTCGAACACAGCGACGCGGCAGCGGCCGACTAGTGGCGCTGGCGACTCCTGTCAAGTGGTGGCAGCCGGCGCGCCTGCGAAGATAGTGTTGTTGTGGGACGTTTTTCAATTTATTTGTGACTTTTTATTTATAAAATTAATGCCATGCCATATATTTCGGCCACGAACAAAAACAAATATCTAGCCGACACAATACTTCGCCGCTGGTTTCGAGAACAGGGGGCCTAGCAGGAACATCGAACAACAAGTTATCGAATAAAATTTGTATGGGCGCTGTCATGATTTTTACAGATTTTCATACAATTCTCATTCGATAACGTTACGTTTACGCCGCTGTCAACTATTCCTGCTAGCCCCACTGAGTATTCGGATGGTTATCGAATAAAAATGATATGAAAATCATGACTGCGCCTATACAATTTTCATTCCTTTAAGTAGTAAGTAGACGAGATCTTTGTTGTCAATTGTTCGTGCTTGAGCTACGGGTCTGTGTAATGCGTTGCCGGCGCCGCTGCCGCGCTACTCGCCGATATATTCGAGGCAGAGGCCACAGAAATGCACCAGCCTGACAAGCGGTGACTAACGTCAATAAGGAACCAATTATATGAACGATATTGTCCTTTGGTATTTAATTTGTTTGCTTTATAAAAAATATTTTTAAGTACCCATATCGTTTGCAAATTCTTCGTAATATGTGTCTAAGATTTAGGTAAGTGCAGCAAGAGATGCCTAAGTCTACAGCTCAAAGTTTGTATACTTTCTTTAAAAATTTTGGTAAATCAAAAAGCATCGAGTCTTCATCTATTTACAGCTGGTAAGTATAACTTTCTTGAAAAACTTTACTGCGACGAAAAGGGAAAATCGTTACGATATTCTGATGAACTTCCAACATAACATTTTAATTGCCTATACGATAAGAACAAAATATTCATCTGATTTAAGAACTAAAGTAAAATCATACGCAAGCAATCGGTTTAGGTACATATTTTAATATTTGGTTAATTTAAACTTATTTTGGACTGTTTAAAAGTTCCATGGACAGTTTAAAAGTTCAATCGCATTCATTGCGATAATAATGTGGAGATTCCATATTATGGACCTATTGCGCAAAAGTAATTGATAAATGATACTAACCTGTCTATCATCTGTTTGGGCGTTGCTCCCATTTGGGAGAAAAAGTTTGCCAACGTCATGTCACCTGTCGCACACCACTGTGAATGTCAAGGTGCAGGTGGGATTTTCCAACTGTTACACATTGTGTATCCGCTCTACTTACTTCAGCTTAGAGTACTGTAACGGCATTTTCCTAAGAACGACACGGAAAATAGAAATCTCTCAAAAAAAAATCTAAAGTGAAGCGATTCGCTAAGTTATTATTTAACTAACCTCCTTTGATGTTGAAGTAATTTAAAATTTCTCATGCTGAAATTATGAAAGATACTTTTAAGAAATGTATGAAAATATAAGTAATGTTTTGGTACATTTGTTAAGAGATGGGTTGGGTTGGGATCAAGCAAAACAAAAGATATTTTAATATTTTTTTATTTATACATCAACATTCACACAAGGACGTCCTCAGGCATACCATCACAAAAATATACACATTATAATTACTAACTACTATGTGATACACAAATATATCACGCATTTTTCATCATCAGTCGTTAATTGCACCAATTGATGGAATCATTTTTAAAATGAAACATTATTAAGAATTTCACCTTAATAAAATTAAATCTTTTAAATATCTTCATTACAGTCAACAGCGAGAATCTACTCTAAAATAAGTTAAATAAATAAATAATTTAAATAAATTACTGAACACTTAAATCATTTGCGCGTTCTTCTGCTAAACTGAATTTACTATAACGTTTCTAATGTTCGAGGTTTTTAGAAATATTTGTCCGACCTAATTGATTATCAAGATAGTAACGTTTAGAATTAAGCATTTTGCTACGGTTTTTTATTCACATTAAACTGACACTACATTATTAGTTTTTGGCGGTATGAATATTAGAAATAGAATGGCTTTGCTTAAACTTCGTTACACTCAAGATAGATTTGGCGACAGTCGGTACCCGAGCGCCCACGACGGCCAGCTTCGAAGAATTGGTCAAAGGAACCAGCGGACTGCCTCTCGAGGACAAAGCTAGCAGCATATCTGCAAAGAATGAAAAAGTTGCCTTTAGCAGCACAACCAAACATGAAACCATGATGTCCAATTAGTTGAGGCAGTGTTAACACTGGTGATTTTTTTTGTCAGGTCTTATTTGGGTTCCGTCGTACTCAAGGAAGCGAAACTATAAGGGTTATAGTTTCGCTCTGTCTGTCCGTCCGTCTGTCTGTCTGTCTGTCTGTCCGCTCTCCTAGCTTCTGTAATTATGAATATAAATTGATGAAATTTGGCATAGTTATAGGTTTTGAATAGATTTCGGTTTTGACATCATAAAATAATAATTTTATATTATAGGGGTGGCTCTCCATACATGTGAAGTGGGAATGAAACCCCATCGTGTAGGGTATCGTTGAATAGGTCTTTTAAAATAAAGGCATAGTTTGATATATGACTTTTACAAAGTGAACCATTTTTGAGTAATCGGCCCCCAAAGTGATTTATAACCATGGCAAGCCATGGCATAACCAAATGGTATTTCTAAACTATGAGACTTATAATGCCCGTTTTCACCAACCACACCCTTATTTTAGGTGTACCTTAACGGTCATTTAGGGCATCTCTTAAGAAAAATCGTTTTCACCAACGCATAAGTGTTAAGTCTAAGTCTAAAGTCTAATTTTCTAAGTCCATAGATGGCCCCCCTATTTTTAGGGAGTCGATTTTTCGCCAATTATCTGTCCCCTAAGCCATTCTTTGCAAATTTTAGACGAATTTAAGTTCTGGAATTATATTCTGACAGCTTGTTTTCCTAAAAGAGAGTTATTTCCTCAAAGAGCAGAATATTTTAAAAAAATACGACGATATAGACGACCTCGTCCGACATAGGTTATGAAACAAAACATTAAAAAAAACCATAGTATTGTATAAATTCTTGAGTATAGAGACAACAGGGACTATAATATTTTAATTTACATTTAGGTACAGCATGACCTCGATCTCTGTCCGTTTTATATATAAAAAAAAACAATGATTGCAGAGGGGCATTAGCAATGTGGTTTTACTAAAGTTTACCCACTTTCAATCATTTTTATTTCATTTTTTTAACTCATGGAATTTAAGTTCTAGATTATTATGTTTCTACATATTTGTCAATCATTAATGCCTGTAATTCATCTAGCATTTACCTACTTGTAGTCGCGATAATTATTAAAAGAGATTTCCAAAATCACCATAATAACTATTTTGATCAGTGTATAATTTAAGTTTTTTTTTTAAATAGCTCTTTTTTACAACGTCATTGGATGTATATATTGTACACAGTTAAAATACAATCACCTGGTAAGTCAAATGCATCTAAATTAACTTTAAGTCAAATTCAAACATTATTTATTTATAAAACTGTCACTTAATTAAGAGTTCTCTAATTAGGTGTCACCTAGCGTGGTGAAAATGAAACGACTCGTATGTAGGTGTCGAATTTAAGGGATCACCTTTCTAAAGTGTCACTTATGTAGGGAATCGCTTACGAGTCTGTTGGTGAAAACGGCCATTAGAAACTTGCGAAATAGGACACTAACTTTTGAAGTAATTTGATAAAACCTATTGCGCGTTGATAGTTACGGAACCCTCTTTAGACATGTCCTGACATGCTCTTGGTTAGGTTATATTATTAAAATGACCGACTTTTAAATTTTACTATGGAAATTGTACAAACTTAACTGCCTTCGCATTTTAGTCAGTTATTATTTGTTATATAATATAGGTACTTACGTTCCAAGTTGGCAGAAGACGCTCTTGGGTCCGATGTCAGAGGAGCACTCGTTGTTGGCCTCGCAGAGGTACTTCTGAAGACATTTGTCGTCGTTGGAGCCGAAGGACCTTACGTAGGTTTTGAGCATCGCAATACCAGCAAGAGATGCGTCACTGACTGAGTCCTTCCTGCCCATCGAACGAGCGGTAAGGGAACGGTGAGAGAAAGATGTTTTCAGAGCGTCCAGTAGATTTACTACGATGTTGATGAACTGTTGAACAAAAGGGAGGCTATCAAGATTATGTTATTAATAATTCTAAGAAATTGAAAAAAGGAAGTGCTGTATGATGCTAAATACATACTAAAACACTAGTGGAACTCTGACAGGAAGGAAGGATAAGTGGCATACCTCTCCAGCTTGCTTTGCCATAGAGGAGACTTGATCGGGATCTTTTGCACCGAGCACCGTCGACAGAACCGCAGCCAAAATACTCTGAAGCAAGGTAGAAGCGAAACCATATCCATAACCAAACTTTACTATTTACATATCAACAGGAATATCTCAATGAACCAAATAAAATATACAACCACTTTTCATTGAGACAATCCAAGGATGCGAAGGGTTCTGCAGTTAGAAGTATGATGGATTTTGTAATTATAGTTACTTTATCTACTTGATTCTGGTGAGGGCCTCAGATTTTTTCACAGGAGATAATATTAGGTTCAGGACATAAAACTTTTGACTTTAGAGAATTTACTGATTTAAGATATTTAATGTGATCAAAGTATTTTAGGGGTTCTGTAGCAAAGCACATGTATAAAATATGTAATTAAAAGTTTTCAATAGGTACACCATTATCTTTAAATCTTTTGACATGCCATATCTCTCATGTGAAATACATCTAAGGACGAGGGTATGGATGTACGTGCTATGGATAATGAGTAAATTGCGTTTCTACTGCATGGTTAGTGGATCAGCAGGTCATATAATATGTGGCTTGTTTGTACAATGATTTGGGGAGCAAATTCGAAAGCCCTCATACTCAATTCATACCTGCATGGTTGAAGATCCGTTGTCAACCTTGTCAATACCATCGCTGGCACCACCTCCTCCAAGGATCGCTGTTAAGATTTTCAAGCCCATGGACAACATTTGCGCCCATGGGGATGGTGCAACGGTTTCAGTATCTATGTTGTCACTTTTGTTGGCCCCGGTGCCTCCAGGGTTGAATAACATTTGCATTACCATACCTGGAATGGAAAAAAGCAATTCTATCATGGAATCAATTATTTACTTAACAATAAGAAAAGATTTTAATGGAAATTGCATAAAAAACGTGAAAATGCTAATTGCACTCAGGAATTACTGTAATAGCGACGCAGGTATTATTATAGAAAGACGTTAAAAGCTCACAAAGTGTCAAAGGGTTCAAGTATTTATGAAATTTAAGATTTCTCTAAAAATAGAAATAAGTACTAGCCAAACATGCATATTTATTTGCAAAACAATTTCACTTTCCTTTATATAGGGAAACAGCAAGATCTCAATTAATATTGTATTACCTAAGTGATTTAAATAAATAAACTTCACAAAATTATGTTAAATTCAAGTATCTATCAATTAGGTACACCGTTCGGACTTCGGTCAGTAGAAAGTTGTTACGGTCGTATAAAATTGAGACGTCCAACAAGAATTTAAA
Source organism: Phengaris alcon alcon (assembly GCA_037179445.1). Lineage (NCBI taxonomy): Eukaryota > Metazoa > Arthropoda > Insecta > Lepidoptera > Lycaenidae > Phengaris > Phengaris alcon. The sequence goes on along the minus strand of JAYRCH010000310.1, from coordinate 295,041 downwards.
TTTCACATTTACAGGTGTGCAAAAGTAAATATGCATTTAGCAATCAGATAGTAAAACGGCTAGCTAATTTATAAAATAAAATGGCTTGGTGTGATTTATGTTTTTTCTGAAAAGGAATACCTTTAGCAGCCTATGTATTATTTATGAAAAGGATGAAAATTACCCAGCATATTCGACCACGAGAATCCTGAGTCCGATATGGAGTTGGTTTGTATTTCGTCGATGTCATCGAGGGCTACTTTCTTCAGCGCGTTGGGTTTTTCAGCGAACTTGCGCTCTTGAATTGATTCCTGCTGTGGTAGTGGTAACGAGTTGCTGTAATACTGTGGATTTTGATTTCTTACGTTGCTTGTAGCCTGAAATGAAAGAAAATATTTTGGCTTGAACAATCATTTAGGAAAACTGGGCTGGTATAAATTGGCATACATTTCTTCGAGCGGGTAAAACTTTTCGGCCTACTATGGGCGAGGCCACAACAGTGCGTTGCGAGGACGCATCGCCAAAAGCGACGTAGTTACAATACTATTTACAAGAATTGTACAACGCGTCGTCGTTTGTGCGATGCGTCGTCCTCTTTTGCCGTCGTCGTCGTTGTGACCTGGCCCTATATATATTTTTTAAATAATTTAAAAAAAACTATTTTAATTGTTACAAAAATAATAAGGATATCTCACCTGTGATATAAGCAGGGATTGTTGTGGATACGCCAGCGTCTGGAGGATGGTGGATGTACTAATAAGGGCCAATAGCGCCCAGCCTGCCATCTTTTGATTCATTCTGTGGACAAAAACAACTTATTTAAATCGGAAAAAAATCAACGACTGAGTGTGTTCTTTGAGTGGCCGTCAAGTAGAAAGTGTTCAGATGAGCGATCCGCGCGGATTGATCGGCCGGTTAGAAAGTGGCCACTCACGTCTCGCTCATTTCAAGAGGATGTTGTCTAATTAGAGGATGTCCATTAAAATAATTACATGGTCCGCCTTATTTAAATGTTCTTTATTTGAATAAGGTTAGGGTAAAGTAAAAAAAAAGGGTAAGGTAAGGTTTTTCTTATTGCAAAAAATGCATTTAAAATAAAGACCGCCGTTAAGTACAAACCAATATTTCTTGCAGATGATCACATATTTTTGGAATGTTGTTATGCAATTTATGATAAATCGCTCCACAAAAGGTGATGGTCCAAAATTTACCCAGAGTCGACAGCAATGAAATGTTTATCAATGTGTCAACTTTAAATAATATTTGTTGTCACCATAAGGGCAATCCCAAAAAACGCCGGGTTAAATCACTTATATTCTTGCTCATAACTTCTATATTTATGACTTATGAGCAAGAATATAAGTATGATTTAAAGTGAACCTATTGGCAAACATTTCAATGCTATCTCTGGGTTACTTGACTATGAATTTTGGATCATGTCCTTTTCAGTCGGTGCAATTACAGTAAATACATATGAGTATGTAAATTGCAATTTAAAGTATCCAACCGACAACCAACTAACGGAAGGTTTTGTTTTTGAACTGTAAAGCTACAACGTTTTGGCTTGCGTTTATTTTCCGCGCGTGCGTGCTTCTTCAAATGATTTCCAGTGAACTATTTGTAGGTTTTATTTATAGAACGCGTTACCACCGCATGATCATCCGGTATGGAAGTGTGCTAGCGGTTTGACCGACTCCGCAACCGGGTGACCGGGTATTTTCTAACTGTACCTGGGTGTCGCTGCAGCTAATAAGGTTGTTATACAGATGCACTAACACGCTTAGAATACGGACGACAAAATTTACATACACACTTGTTCTAGATACGATAAGTTTCGTAACGTTTACGGATCTGATTCTGACATACCAATTTTTCATTTGCATTGTTTGGTAATTATTGCGTTACATTTTTATCGACTTCTACTTGGGTGAGCGGGGTTTACTGTAATATAGGATATATTGTATATAATATGCCCTTGGCAGAATGTCGTTATAAATCGCGGTCGTATACCAAAATTTTAAAAAAAGAAGAAGAATAATATTACCATGTTATTAAAGTCATATCCTGGAAGGAGGTCTTAATTATATTGCATACTAGAACAGTGCATACTAAATAAATATATTTTGAAGGTTACTCTCATACACATTAGAGAACGGTGGTTTTTGTGTTGTATGCACTCGATAGGTACTTATGCGTTATTATATATTTTACACGCAACAATTAACCGTCTAGTTAGTTCTAACAATATAATAAAAATGACAAAAGTAAAATCGACAGGTGAAATTAACTTAATTAGCTTGTTTTTGTACAGTTTACTAAGTGCTTGTGGTCTCCCATCCTCCAATTTTTTTGGACCACGGGCAATGCAAACTGGCAGATCTTGCCAATGGTCCAAATCAAACCGAAATCATCAAAATCAGTCCCTTAAATAAAGGGGTCGGGGGTTAACCTTTTGTGTGACAACGCTTTCCGTATTAATTTTTAAAATTACTGACAAGCAAGTATAATTTTAGCAGCACATTGTTTTTCACTCAACCCATTGAAACTTTCGCTCGCCTGCCTACATATAAGTGAGTCAAGAATGCAGTCGATGCAGTCTTTTATTACCTTATTATGGTTGTATGAAAATTGTATGATTAGTGAAATTAAACGACACCGGTCGACCTAGTGACCGCGAAACTCACCGCACCTCCGGATCTTGAGAGGAATTTGTATGGAACGGAATGTTGTAAGCGTATTCCGTAGACGGCTAAGTTTCACTAGCGTTGGTCTAAGTATGGAGTAACTTTCCTTGCCTTTGTGCTATTTATGTACAATCTACATACTATTACTAGTCATTGAATCATCTCAGAGTGAGTCTTTAAGTTTGTTACCTAAACAAATATACCTTTCGGCGTTTTTCTGCAAGTGAAACATGTGCAATCGTCGCCTGGTGGGCTATTGGTGAAAGCGGTCCGGTCGCGTGTGTTCGTGGCTGAAGGTTAGCGCTGGCCACTTTCATCGGCTCTATATGTAGAGGAAATCATGACCACTTTTATATTTATGGAAGGAACCAAGGATGTTTTGTACGAAGGATGTTGGAACTTTCGTTTGATGATAAAGTGTTTTCTGCAGTGGAAATAAAGATATGATTATTATCACCTTTAGGCTGGGAAAGATGTAGTCCCAGCCTTTTAGGCTTTTTTAGGCTTTCAACTCTAGTGTATTAGCGCAGAGTTCTATTTTCAGTGCTCTGAATTGTCCCGGGCCCACCGGATTCCGGATCATATAGTCCCAGCCTTCTATCGTTATCTTTCAAGTATAACGGAAATAGGTCTCATCATCATAGGTAATGGGACAAAGCATATTATTGAAATTAATAACGTTTGAGTATAGGGCGTAAAACTTGGATCAGCTGTATTTTCCAGCAAAAGGTCGTAGCACCAAAAACGCCACCGTTTTTTGTTGTCAGGACACACATAACGTTCTGTTCTTTCGATCTTTGCTAAAATACTATACGTTACGTCGCGTTACACTAATGCTCTGGTGTTTTTGCGTCGACCGGTCCAGCGTGCGGCGCGCGGCGCGCGGCCGCTTTCTAAACGTGTGCGCGTGCGTGCCTCCACACGGATGTATCGCGGACTACTCGACCGTAGGATACTATTGGTGTGGGATAAGGAAATGTAACCATTTTTAATTGTTGAAATGTGGTTGGCTATGGTTTTATAACCTACTAGCTTTTCCCCGCCCGCGTAAATTTATTATCGGGTAGGTACCCCAATGGGAATACTGTGCTTTTGCGGGATAAAACCTAGCATATGTTGTAATCCAGAGCCTAAACTACTTCCGTACCAAATTTCATCAAAATCCGTTCAGTAGTAATTGCGTGAAAGAGTAACAAACATCCATTCATCCATCCATTCTCACAAACTTTCTCATTTATAATAGTAGTAGGATGTAGCGGTTGGTTAGTTTCGCTAAGTCCTAAAATGATTGTAATATCTGGTTTTAAAATTATTTTAACTGTAGCGAATTTCAATCATGTTTACCTATTTTCAATAAGATTATTAATTGATAAACCTAAAAACGAAAGCGGACGAAAATAAATTGTCTGTTTCAAATGCAGTTAATTTGCATTTAATTTCATACAAATATGGAAGAAAGTTAATTATGCCTATTTAATTATCCAAGCAAGTACGCCTTTTCGGAATAGTAAAAAAAATGATTTCCCAACGTTAAAAAGGTAGAGCTGCGTGCGCGTTGAAGTCTTTTCTCTTGAAGTGGATCGTACGGTACTATCGGCTCAGATGCACATAACCAATGCCTAGTACAAGTAGATCAAATAACGTTAAATGATTATTAGCGATAACACGATTTCATTACAGCTTGCCCACGGTTAATAATATAAAATCAAACTTAGATTAGACTTTATTTAGCGTCTTATTAACCGACTGGGTTAATAAGTCGGATGGTTGGGTTAACCGTTAGCTTCATTTAATGGTGTATGCGATCAATATTTAATTTTATTGCTCTATAAATTTTACTCCCAGAAACTAAGTTTTTAAAATCTGATCAGTTTTAATATCAAAAGACAATAGTTTTGCTGATTCGTTATTGCGGGAAGTTTTTCTTGTTATCTAGACCATAAACAAAATAGACAGGTTGACAAACAACTTTGTCACTGGACAGGACAATTATAGATAACAATCTGTGGATTAAATAAAGAAAACTAAACAGGTTCACGTTAGAATGGAAAGTAAAAGTTTCCAAAAATTGAACCGGAAAAAAGACATTAAGGTAAATGTTTTAAAACGTCTCGGTTACTCAATGACTTTCACTCGACTATGAAAAGAGTGACTCAATGTTTTATTTTAGTTTCGGAGCCTGCGCTTGCGCAATACGTTACTTTGAACTTGCGATGATCACACCTAATACCTGTGTCGCAGATTTTTTCGAGTAAATAATTATGTAAAATTTTGCTTGAAAAGGAGTATGGATGTTTTTGTGGATAGATTTGTTTTTCAGAATCCAGCACAAATGTAGTCGGTAAATACTGAATACGCATGCGCATGATTGGATACGTTTCCTTCAAAATTGCAGTCTCATTACAAATGTGAGATGTATGTACCTATGTAGTTATACATAATTATAATATGATACAATGAATGTGTGTGAAATGTTTATACGTGGTTGTATACGTACATTGTACCTACATATTTGTGACAAGATATTTATGTTTGTATGTGTATGTAGGAGTATGTGTGACAGTTGTGGGATGTATGTATGAATTTGTGTGTATGTAAGTATGTGCGAGAAACCGCTCGAGCTAGACACGCGAGTTATTGACCAGGCGGCAGCTTTCGACGCCACTTTCGACGGACACCGGCGGATTCTTAATTAGCACCAGACGTGATCGGTGATATACTCGCTCTGAGATATGGCGGAGATATTTCAAATGGATGGATGGATGAAGACTTTGGGAAAATCTAAAATCTTGCCTTCACTTGGTCCTTCACCGACAGGTCTAAACGTGATAGAGATTTCCAGAGAGAAACAGAAAAAAAACTGTATGAGCCGAAATACATATATGTACCGAAATAAAAATATTGTGGTGTTGCACAACATTAAAGAATTGTTTAAGATTGGGATGAACTTAGAAATTTATTCTTACGAGGGCGGGTCAATAAGTCCGTGACTTTTTGAATTTCTAACCTCCTTACTGAAAAAGCAACACTACTCCTGTCAACAGGCATCTGTCAGTTGACTCCTATCAAAATTTGAACTTGCTGCGTCAGTTAGTTTGTGTTTTACAGCTATCTTTATCAGACTATCCAGTAACTTAAGGAAACAATGGAAAAAAGTGAATTTCGTGTGCTTATTAAGCATTATTTTTTGCGAAAAAAAACCATTACCGAGACCAAGGCTAAGCTTGATAAATACTATGGGGACTCTGCACCATCGATTTCAATGGTAAAAAAGTGGTTTACTGAATTTCGTTGTGGCCGTACAAGCACTGAAGATGCCGAACGTCCTGGACGCCCAGTTGAGGTCTCTACACCCGAAACAATCGAAAAAATTCACGATATGGTGTTGGCCGACCGAAGATTGAAAGTGCAAGAGATTGTGGAAGCCATAGGCATCTCGCATGGCTCAGTGGTTTCAATTTTGAATGATCACTTGGGCATGAGAAAGCTTTCCGCAAGATGGGTGCCGCGTTTGCTCACAGTCGACCACAAATGCAATCGTGTAACAACTTCACAGGAAGGTTTGGCGTTGTTTAATCACAATATGGAGGAGTTTTTGCGCCGTTTGGTAACCGTGGACGAAACATGGATCCATCACAACACACCAGAGACCAAACAACAGTCAAAACAGTGGGTTTCTAAGGGTGAATCGGCGCCAAAGAAGGCCAAGGTGGGCTTGTCAGCCAATAAAGTTATGGCGACTGTTTTTTGGGATGCACGTGGGATAATCCACATTGACTATCTTCAAAAGGGAAAAACAATTAATGGGGAATATTATGCCAACTTATTGGACCGCTTCAATGAGGATTTGAAAAAAAACCGACCTCATTTGGCCAAGAAAAAAGTTCTTTTTCACCAAGACAATGCAAGGGTGCACACATGTGCAGTTGCCATGGCAAAAATCCATGAATTGGGCTATGAATTGCTCCCACATCCACCCTATTCTCCAGATTTGGCTCCGAGTGACTACTTCTTGTTCCCAAACCTGAAAAAATGGCTCGGTGGAAAAAGATTTGACTCCAATGATGAAGTCATCTCGCAAACAAAGGCCTATTTTGAGGACCTCGACAAATCATATTTTTTGGAAGGGATAAAAAAATTGGAGAAGCGTTGGACAAAGTGTATAGAGCTCAAGGGGGACTACGTTGAAAAATAAAATGATTTATTTATCAAAAAATCTGTGTTTTATTCCAAAAGTCACGGACTTATTGACCCGCCCTCGTACATAAAACAATTCAAACTTTATTACAAGTCCTGAAAACTCTTAAGTCGTTAAAGAATTCAAAAATATATTGACCCCTTGAATGGAATCCGGAAGTACCTAAGCCTCAATTCTACCACATATTAAAGAAAGAGGAACAGATAAACACCAGCTTTCGATTGCACTGCTACAAGCATACGGTCTGGCCATGATTGTGTGGAAATATTGTGGGCCGTTGGAGGGGACGTAGAAATTTTCAAATTTGGATCGTTCTATGAAAATTGTTTCTGTGTACATAAGTATATATATTTTGTGCTCTGTGATTTTACTTCAAGTCTATAAGGGACAGCATATTCTCCTTGCTGCCACGAAATTACTTATAATTATCGGACCCTACGTATAAGGCATACGGGAATTTATGTTTCCCGTCCCTACGACCAATTTAGGATACAATTTGGATGATTGCGTTTGATTTCAAAACGCCGCGTCCCGGTTCAAGCACAAACTCACTTTGAATAGTTATAACTTACAGTTCATTCACTTTTAACTTAAAGCTAGAAAACAGATAGTTTGCTTAAAATAGAATATAAGTACTGTTATATTCTATCAAAACAGTAGGTAGGTACCGTAGAAACATTCAAACAGGAGTTATGTATATCATGGATGAGCTGGTGTAAATAAGAATCAGCTATGGATTCGAACTGAAGACCAAAACTCAGGGCCTTCACTCATTAAAATAGCAAACTGGCGCCACCAGGGACGTACCAGTGATAAGTTGATGGCGACATTAATAATAATAACTCCTCACGCCGATTTCGATGATGGTGGCCGGTTTCATTGAAACCAGGCCCAGTGCCCAAGTGTGTGCGAAGTACATAAGAGCACTCTCTCCTCCTTTACTCTCGAAACCTAGTGGGACGGATAACCGACACGACTGGCGAGAGATCAGGCGCAGGTCCGACTTTTTACATGCCCATCCGACACATGGATCATCTTTCTTGGCAGACAATCAGGTGACCATTGTCCTAACCAAATTTGGAAACGCATTTTTTGTTGTTCCAACGCGGGAATCGAACCCACGACCTCCGAGTCGAGTAAGCTCTAAACCACTGGACAACAGGACGGCGACATTAGAGGACTAAGTGAGTAAGGACCCAAAAAAGCCAAAGAGCAAGTTATGTTTATGTTGAGTGTACCAGGAGTACAGAGACATACGGAATACTATGTTAAAACTAACATTATGTGAAGGCTTATCGCAGTTTGTTGGTCAAAACAGGTAGAAACCAGTGGTATGAGGTGGGCCACTTAGCGTTTTGACATTAGATTGTGTACTTTTTATAGTACAGCATATATAACATGATTATTTACACATTGTCATGAACGTGCTCAATGAATTGGTTAGAATTTGGATGTTTTCTGTGATTTGCATTTTGCGTAGAGCCTCGTAGCTTGCTACGCAATTCGTAACGCATGTGAACGATAGTTTCGACCGAATGAGATTTCTTTCTCTGGTAAACTACATCATACATCGCGGCTCGCCTCGTCTCGTCGTAGTGACAGTAAAAGGCATTGAAATTCAAAGCACATCGGTCAAATTTCACGCTGACTAAAGGATGTTTAGAAAGCCAAGGTGCTACTGATGACACTTTTCATGCGTAGATAATTTAGGTATCACTTTTTAGTTACGGCCAGTGTGGATAATGGAATTATTATGTTATTGAACTTATTTTTTTAAAAAACTTCACCTAGATTTATGTATATTTTTCGAGGTATTGTCTTCTAATTTATTTGTAAAATGAGTTATTTGTATATTCTTAATAAAATAAGTAAATGTAAAGTGTAAATTTATAAGTAGTAACTCATCACTCAATTTAATATTGTAAGTAAGAATTAATACTCAGGGATGTTTATTTATCTTTCTAAAAGTTCGTTTATAATTTTCACTGATTCAATTATATTCTAAGCAATTAGTCATTATCACCATTTTGCAGAAGAATGTTTTTTTTGGGTTGAACAGAATTTCTAAAAGAATACATGTTAGAACCCACCAGTCACAATTTTACCATTAATCACTCAAAGTCACTAACCTTTACACTTAATCTAAAAGAATAACACTTGTGAAAAAAGATAACCACAAATCCGAACTTTCACAAGATCCACGATATCCATTTATCCAAGAACTTACCTCGACGTCTTCTCTCCGAAACGATCACTGAATCACAAACACTTATCGATAGCTAGAACGTCACTAGTGAAAGTGCGTGCTGGTGGCTCGAGAGTCTGACTTGCAATGAGTGTTGCGCCTTGAACTTGTCGTATATATAGGATGACCCAGATACACTGTACCTGCTACATCCCGCTTATCCTGAGTCCTTGACAAGGACGATACGGCTTTCGACCATAGACACACAAATAGACGTAGCTAGGTCTGTGTCAATAAACCTACCGTTAAAGGTCAATCGTAGTTTAAGGAACGTACGTTGGGTTTGGTCAAAAACCGATCTTGTTTATTCGTCAAATTTATTAATATGAAAAAAAAACATGTTTTTTTTTATTTGATATCCTTATATATGCATCACTGAAGCTTTATATACTACAATAATATTTTATCTCTGAAATTATCACGATATCCTATTTTGACAACAAGGGCACTTTCATTTAATTTCATAACAATAGTTTTGATCGGATTAAATGGTTTTGAATATTATCCTTATATGTGTATTTTTAATTTATACATTTATCAACCTGTCTCGAGTGTTTTACAATCTATCGATAAATAAGATTTAGACATGTCATATCACTAGTGTACGTTCTGATATATAGGTTAAATGTAATTTCTTTTGTTTGCAGGTACTTAAAAGAGGAGGTATAGAAAGCATGTTCGCCGGTAAGAGTTTGATATACCTACATAATATTATTATTATGTGCATCGACAAATTGTAAGGTAAGCGATATAATATTGTAAGGTGAGCGATATATTGTAAGGTAAGTTGCTGCTTATCTGAAGCAAAGTTTTTCTTGACCCTGCGATCATTGTTTTTACATTAGGCTCGTCAAAATTACTTTTGGTAAAACCTAAAAGTTAAAATAAGCGACTGTGTACTTTTGTTAAGTAGTTTATTGTATTTCCGGTATAGTCCAAGTTCACATAGCAAATTTTCTCATAGATAAAAATTGACTTATTCGTCAAAAGAATGAATGTGGATTTCATGTCTGTTGATGGTACGTTTTTACAAGTTGAACTCATAAAGGTTGACAACCATTGTTGTGTTGTAAAGATTTTTAGAAAATAAATTTCCCATACACTCTAATAGTTACATTATGGATGAACTAGTAGGGTTGATACTTTATGAATAAAAAATAATTAAAATGTTCGATATTACCTACTTATAAGTCAAGGAAGTACTCTTAGACCACAACGTGATTTTAGGGCAACACTTTCTCAGATTTGGATTTTTGCTGGGCAAAAGTGAGCCCTTTTTGAATATATTTTTTTGCTTTTTCTAAATATTACTCATTTGTATAGGAACCAAACCATAGGTTGCATTGCATGTCTTTGGTGTTACCAACGTAGATGCACACTCCAACTGCAAACTCCCTACACCCAGTAGAAGCATCCACCTTCGTTGGGCAAAAGGGTTTCCCTAACTTCGGCTGATGGGTGAAAACTGAAAATATATGCAACTCCATTCACGCTTACGAATAAATACCTAATTATCATGAATTAAATATTGCCAAAAAGCAATATCTAATAAAACATCTAAAGCTTTATGGATATTTCTATGGACACTTTCACGCCACGTCTATCTGGTCCCCTGCTAAGTTCTCGAGAAACTTGTGCCACCGCTACCAGACAACGAAAAAAATAATTATACTTTCTAAACATTATATTTAAGATTTTTATTAAATACACATATTTAATACACATTCATGACCCAGAAACACATACAACTTTTTTTTCGACACGCTACCCACTGAGCCACAGAGGTCGTAATATAAACAAGTTAGTTCAATGTTTGAACTACATTGCTCGGTTTGAACTTCAAACGCAACAATCAGCCGTATGACGTATCTAACAGAATTAGCGCAGGGGTCAACCCTGCGTGCGTGATAACTGATAGCTGATAGCCTCTGCAGTTCCCACGTTCCATTTCCCTGCCTCAACCGACGACGACGGCTCAGTGCTCGGTCAAATCAGGCCGCAGCGCTCCTCAAAATATTTCACTTTCTTTTTATTGTTTAAATAAACATACTGCCAAAAACCATTTGTATGCTAATTTTATGTTTTGTTTTTCGGAAATTATATTATAGTTTGTATTAATATAGAATACGCGACAGATTAATTTCGATTCAAAGAAAACAGTAAGTTATTTCAATATTTCCAAAAATATTTATTTTTACAGAAAGGGGTTGGATTCGTCAAACTCAAATCAACAAGAGTTCTACGATTTTATGGTAAGTTTTTGATTTATTTGATACCTAACATTAGATATATTTTTGCTCTAATAAAGTAAATTATTTGAAACTTGATCTTTAATTTCCCATTTTACCCTTTTAATGGCTGGGAACGTACTTCTAACTCTGGTGATGCGGCTAAACACCCGCATAAACGGTAATCGCTTACTATCAGGTGATATATCTCATCGTTTCCCGGTCTATTCCATAAAAAATATGGGGTTTATTATATTAGCCATGATTTTCCCTACTTATTTCATCAAGCATAGACCGATCAGGTTTTTGCCGAGATAGCCCGCTCGGTACGGATAGTATGTAGAACGAATATACACAAGGTGACCACTGATGCGGCAAAATGCTAGAAGCGTGAAGTGTATTTTGATTATATAGCAGTTTTAACAGACATTTTCTTGAGGAAAATATACTTGTTTTCACAACATTTCAAACATAAGGAGCAGTTATTGTAATAATCATTACATAGACTAGCTTTTCCCGGGGTATTGCGTACATTGAAATAAATAATGCATATTTTAGGTAGGTACCTATACATAGGTACAAATTACACACCTTCTGTTGATGAAAACCGCATCAAAATCCATTGCGCACTCAAATAACTAGAGGTCGCCCTGTGGTCGAAATTCGCCCATATCAAACGCACGGTAGTGCGTGTTAATAATCTGAGTTAGTGTGGGTTGGTATTTTTATTAATAATTTTATGCATTTATAAGCATTACTTATCAAAAAAATTACTATCTGCACACTGAAAACTGTTCCAAATATCATACTCCTCCGTTGGCAAAACTCTCGTAAAGCTGTACTGAAAGGTTTTCCTTCACGTATTAATATATATGACTAGATGTTCCGTGTGGCTTCGTGCGCGCATAAAGAAATATCGTCCGAACCGTACATTTTGCCGCTATAAAAAGTAGCCTATGTCCTTCTCCTGTGGTCTACTCTATATAGATGGGTTACTAGCATCATGTTTTTTTTGTGTAATGACTATTCAGTTAGATTGACATGAACAGCATGGTACCTAGATAGCCGAAAGCCAATTCAGCGAAATGACATAAAAGCAGAATGCCCAGTCAGCAAAAGTCAACTCTGCTGGAAGACATAAACGCAGAATGAGCAAGTAGCAAAACGTCTGAAATTGCAAACAGTCTGTATGATTAGAAAACCTTAATAGCTAGAAGCCAAATTAGTCGGATGACATAAATTCAGAATGTGATAGTAGCGAAAACACTACAGCATGGTACCTAGATAGCCGAAAGCCAATTCAGCGAAATTACATAAAAGCAGAATGCCCAGTCAGCAGAAAGTAAACTCTGCTGGAAGACATAAACGCAGAATGAGCAAGTAGCAAAACGTCTGAAATTGCAAGCAGTCTGTCTTATTAGAAAACCTTAACAGCTAGAAGCCAAATTAGTTGGATGACATAAATGCAGAATGAGATAGTACTGTTTTCGTTACTATCTAATTCTGCATTTATGTCATCCGACTAATTTGGCTGTATTAAATTTTAAGGTAAGCGATATTTTGTAAGGTAAGGTGCTGCTTATCTGAAGCATAGTTTTTCTTGACCTTGCGATCATTGTTTTTACATTAGGCTCGTCAAAATTACTTTTGGTAAAACTTAAAAGTAGTTTTTTATATTTCCGGTCTAGTCTAAGTTCACATAGTATTATACTCTTCTGGAAAAATAAATAGTCTTAATGGTCTTTTGGGCGTTTGCCCCCTTTCTGATTTTTTCCATTATCATCATACTCGTTTAGAAGGTAGTCCGCGCCAGTAGTGTTTTGGCTACTGTACAGTTAGTTACTTGACTCAGGTAACTTTTTTGTAGTGGATAGACTGGCGCTCATAGTTTTCCAAATATGAACAACTTTTACTATAGAGATCCATGTCGTGAAAAATCAGCTGTATCGTACAAAATGGCCATAGCTACTCGACCACTTTGTATAAAACAGCAGTGGGGGGTTTATCTGTCTACCTAGGCATTCAGCGTTCATGTCTATAATGTAACTAAGTATGCATTTTCACATTCAGATTTGCTTCTATGTCATTCAACGCTCATGTCTATTAAGTGACTATTTTTAAATCTAGTCTATTTGATAATAGACTATTTTGAATTAAGACATTTTACGATCCAAATGTTTTGCTTCTAGGAAATTTGGCGTCTATGTCTATTAGCTAACTATGGCGTTCAAACATGCAGACGTCGGGGTGACATCGACATTTTGCAAAGTGGACCCATATACACACACCGGCATATTTAGCGGAACATAAAATAAAGGTTTGATATCAGTATCATATAAGGTTGCTGGCTGGTTTATACGTCATATAATTTAAAAAGAAATATTTTCAAATTAAGAAAACAACTGAACATCACATTTTATGCAATTGTTTTAATTTTCTTCAAATACACCTTATCTGGAGCGAACTTCGAGTATTTCTTCCTTCTGAGTTTGATTTAAAATTTCATTGAAATACTGTTTTTTGTTAGTTTTTTTTTAATCGCGTATCTTTTTGGAGTTGAGGACTGAATTATGCCTGACTTAGCCCCAACGGAGATTGCCAGGGCACTCGAAATGCGAAGAAATGGTCAAACCTACAGAGTGATATCCAGAGATCTTCGTCGACCAGTTTCAACGATCCATCGCAGTATCCAACGGTTCAGGGAGACCGGTACTTATGTGAGAAGATCAGGAAAAGGCAGAAAAAGACGCACTTCGAGTAGGGATGATTGTTTCATTCGGCTTCGTGTACGTAGGAACCCCCGTTTGACGGCCGTCCAAGCCCGACATGAGTTAGAAGCAGTGCGGGGTGTAACCGTAAGTGAGCGTACAAACAGGTTAACTTTTGCTCAGGAACATCGACTTTGGAACGCGGACCAATGGAGTAAGGTATTGTTTAGTGATGAGTGCAGAATTATTTTAAATCAAATTGACGGCAGGTAAAGAATATACAGACGCAAAGGAGAACGATACATTCAGACAAATTTTGAAACTACAGTTGCATGCGATGATGGATCAATAATGGTTTGGGCGGGCATTTGTTTGGGAGCTCGCACAGACTTGGTAGTGATTGACAGAGGGATTCTGACTGCAAACCGCTATATCAGAGAAGTTTTAGAAGAAAATGTCGTACCGTTTGCCCCATATATCGGTGACGATTTTGTTTTTATGCAGGATAATGCTCGGCCGCATACCGCTCGGGTAACTCAAGCTTATCTTAATGATATGAATATCACTGTTATGGAGTGGCCGGCGAGATCACCGGATATGAACCCAATAGAGCACGTTTGGGACTTGCTGAAAAGAAAAGTTAAGTCCAGAATTCCAGCTCCTGCCAACGTGGGTGAACTGCGAATCGCCGTAGTTGAGGAATGGCGGAGACTATCCCAGGAGACCATCGATAACATCATTCTCAGTATGCCTAGACGGGTAGAAACTTTAATAAGAGCACGTGGAGGAAATACGCGATATTAATCACCATTTTTCTAATTTAATTAATTGTTATTTTAATATTAATTTTCACTTTTCCCGGTTACATGAAAAGTTCAAAAATGTACCATTTATCACAAATAGCCTTTACTCGTAAAATCTGTCCTTAATGTGATCTCATTTTAAGTAAAACAAATGAAACTTTAAATAACAAAAGAAGTGTAGTAGTTAAGTAGATTTTAAAATAAAACCATATTTTTTTAATTATGTACCTTTTTTTGTGTTCCGCTAAATATGCCGGTGTGTTTAGATATGCCAAATTTCATCAAAATTGGTCCATTAGTTTCGGAGCCTATTCAATGCAAAATAACAAACAAACTTTTCCTCTTTATAATATTAGTATAGAAGTATAGATGTAAGCGTTAAAATGCTAGAAGCGTTCCAGTTTTATTCTTAAGTGAGAAAGTAAGATAATATAAGAAGACGACACAAAGTCAAAAAAACAAGAACATCATAATCATGTGCCATAAAAGCTCGAAGGCTTTTGATTTACAATCCCAACTCGTTTGAATAACACGTGATTTCCAAAGAATTTATAAGTCCAGTGCAACACAACAAAACATAACAGTATTAATTAAATAGCCACGATAGAATAACCAAAACCACTTTCTAATGCGTAGATGAGATATTATGATACCGAACCTTTCACTAACGTCCTTGGGAGGTTGCTGTGAAGGCTCATAAGAAAAACTTACAGAAAAAAGATGATGGATAGATTCATCTTTTTTACGGTACACGAAGCTTTATATTGGTTTTTTAAGCATATTGTAAGGATATCTTAGTCTAACAGTAACTTATGCAGTATAAAATGTCATGCCAATCCACGCGCAATACACGGTCAGTTCTAACTGATCCAATCGGCAGCGAAATGCCGATTCGACGATATAAGCAGTATGGTGTATGACTCGTAACTCGTATAGACTAGTAATGTTATGATGACCTTTTGGGAAGGCACGAAATGCAAATACCCACTTTCTCTAACATTTTTCTCTATGTTTATAAATAAATAATAAATGAACAACTAAGGATTTGAATAATAAGTAGTAAAAATTATTTGATATATTATATATTTGATATAAAATATTATGTCAAACGTTTCGAGAGATTGTGGTTTTCACCTTTCATTAGGTATAACGAATTCCAACTTCTACCAATTTTAGGAATGACAGTTGGAGAATGTATACAAAGGTAAATAGGATATGTGTGTTCTTTTATAAATTATGTAAACACTAGCTTTTGCCCGCGACTCCGCCCGCGTAAATAAAGTGTCCCACGGGAACACTGTACTATTTCTGGATAAAAAGTAGCCTATGCTTTAATTCAGAGCTTAAGCTGTGTACTACCGAATTTCATCAAGATCCGTTCAGTAGTTTTCGCGTGAAAGAGTCACAAACATCCATCCATCCATATATCCATACATGCGTCCTCACAAACTTTCAGATTTATAATAGAAGTAAGATTCTCTAGATGATCTTACCAGGATATTATCGAAATGACTTACCTTCTTATTCCGAGAAACACCCTTACTTTCATATTCCGAGAGAGAGAGCGCGATAATAATAAAGTTTCCTCCTACTTACTATACTTCGAAATGCACCTATTTTTTTTAGTTTTCTACATGCACTTCAAATTAATTTAAATAGCCAAAATATTACTTTAAACTTTTGTTACTGCTGTCTCGCCAGCTCAAAATGCAATTAATTTTAAATAAATAAAGCACATGTCAGGTACTAAGTAAATTTTTTTTCTGATATAAATTAATTTTATATCTATAGGTAGGTAATTTTCCCTGCTTTTTGTGTTATGAATATTCAGAAGTAGTAACAAAATAAACCCTCATAGAAATTACTTTTTCACGTGACTCCGCCCACTTAAATACAGTATCCCAAGTATTCCATTTTTCGCTATAAAAAATAGCCTAGATGTGTTAATCCAGACCTTAATTCAAACAAATTTGATCAAAATCCGTAATGTAGTTTTCGCGCGAAAGAGTAACAAACATACATCCATCCATCCTCAAAAACTTTCACATTTATAATACGGTAGGATTTTGAGTAATTTTTATTCAAAGAAATAAGTATGGAAATTAGATATGTGGCTTGAAATTGAATAAGTGAAAAAATCTCTTTAAGGCAATTACCACTACTTTATCAGTTGTCTTCGAAAAAGGTCACTTACTGTCACATAAAGTGTGAAGTGACCTTTATCGGTAATGTTTGTCAATTTGCGTTAACTTACCAGAGGGTAACTGTAAACTGAAATGGGGACTCGACTTACTTACTGCTTACATACTGCTGCTCTTAATTTTACCGTGTTATTATGCAGATACACTAATTGGGGCATAGACTTAGTGCTTCCTAGTCTATACATTACTTCGCACAATTTCGTACACATAAAATTACGGGTGTGTGAGGATGTAGCACACAATTTGAGCGTGGCTTTTATTTTCAAGGTATATATGTTTGTATTATTGTATGATAAAATAATAAACGTGTGAACTTTAGCAATTTTCCTTATACAAGCGAGCTAATTGTATCAAAGTTAAATATGTGAAAGTTAAATTTGCTTATATAAAACACTAAATATGCCATGAGGCCATGTGCCATGCCAATATGACACTCACATGGCCAGGTTTTTCCACCAGATTTTTAGAGACACATCCAACTTCATCGTATAAATCATTTTATAATAGCTTCTGTATCTTACGGGCTTGTAAAACGTACACATTTGGAGGTCACGCATGGCACCAACACCAATCCCTTCGGCAGTCACAGGTGGGCTGCATGCCTGACACTTGCCACCTTAGTCCCATTAAAACCAGTCACGTGGTAAGCCATGCGAGATTACTTTTCAATACCCCCTTTGACTTACAATGAATTCCAAGTAGCAAGCTATGCCGATTCTGTATTGAAAACAATGTCTATGTAAAATGTTTATACCTTTGCATCCGTTGACGGTAAGTCCGTCAACAATTAATGGAAAGGTATAAATAGTTTTAAGACATGACTTATCCTACTATTATATGCCTTGTAGATAGGACTTTTTGCTTCGCTCTTTGGAGCCACTGTTTCTTCGCGACCTTGAAGTCTGTTACTATGAATGGGAAAAGATCTCTTATCTATCCGAAATGAAGAACTTACAAATTGAATACTTTTATCTATACTAATATTATAAAGAGTAAAAGTTTGTTTGATTGTTTGTATGTTTTTTTTTTTGGATAGGCTTCGGAACTACATGACCGACTTTGATGAAATTTGGTAGAGATATCTACTGGCTACTTTTTATCGCGGAAAAAATGTACGGTTTCCGCAAGATAAACTTTTGCGCGCACGGTGTCGCGGGCAACATCTAGTAGCTAATAAAATGTTCTTATCCCATAATAATCAAGTGTTTTTTTTATACAAAAAAGTGTAAAAGTAGCAACTTATTTCCTTATCGCGATTCATTCACGTTAATTTCTTTTTAAAAAGTGAAATTAAAAATAATGGCGTACGCTATTATAGTAATGTAAATAAATGTAAAATCGCATAGCGGGTTAGTGGGTCGGCGAAATGGCTTTCGTCGCTGGTCATTGACTCGGGTCTGCATTCCGACAGCCGAAGTCGCGGCGACAACACGTATTATTGCTTTAGAACTGAATTATTATTAATAACTAGCTTTTGCGCGCGACTTTGTACGTGTCATTGGCCCCCCATGGGGGTCCCCATAAATTTCGGAAAATCCTTTTTTAACGTATGTCTACGTCATACCATACGTCATATCAAACTTTCAACCCTTATTTTATACCCACAGATGGGCAATTCTAATAAACCATGAAACACGTATTAAGGGAAATATATTTAAGAGCATGAAACGTAATTTCCATCGAAATTGGTGCAGATTACAAAAAAATCCATACAAACTTTCAACCTCTATTTTACTGCCTTACCCCTTTGAAGGTGGAATTTTTCGAAATCCCTTTTTAGTGTGCGACTTCATTGTAATTTTTTTCATTTAGTAGTTTTCTACTGTCCAAATTTGATGTTTCTACCATCAGCAGTTAATGATTTTGAAGTTAGGATGACTTCTCCTAACTCGCCCTATATAATATAATATAATATAGAGTAGCTGACCCGGCAAACGTTGTTTTGCCATTGTATTTTTTTTGCCACATCATATAAAAAAATAAATATTTTAGGGGTTGGGCTTTATCATTTAGGGGTTAAAAAATAGATTACGACCGATTCTCAGACCTACAGAATATGCAAAAAAAATCATAAGAATCCATCAAGCCTTTTCTGAGTGGGGGACACACTGCGAAACGGCTTGATCTTAGATAAAATGTAGTTCTTGTCGTCGCCTACCTAATTAATTATTATAGGTGGTCACTAGTGGTAATATAAGTATTAAATCAATTAAATAGTACCTGGATAATCGAGCTTTGCTCGGAGTTCTGAGAAAGATAAAAAATTAAAAGAATCACAAAAATCTGACCGGGATCTGACCGGGATTCGAACCCACCACATTTAGAATTTTCGACCAAAGCAATAATTAATAATTGTACATACGCATACCAAACTGACGATCGGACTGACAATCTAAAGTCGAAATAATTGATATTTTCTTGCACAACGAAAAGAAAAAGAATCGCAGTATCTTTCTTTCCAGGAATAAGACCTAGCTAGATTAATTTTTCTCCTCGAAAACTACCTGCATACTAACATGGTAATACTTGCAGCCGATTTCAAGAAACCGATTATGTAAACAAGATTGTCTCGTTTAAAGTATAAGATGCTTTAATTATCTTTATAGATACTAACCAAGGACTCGCATAGATATTTGATTAAATCTGATTTTACTTACTTTTTAATACTTATATAGGTAAATTAGATTTGCGATATAATCTACAAAACTCTAGAATTGTATTGTGATTCTGCTAAAATAGCAGGATTCTGCTAAACCTGGCCACACTGCCGTGCGCCGTGCGGTGAAGATCGAATCCTACCCAACTTTGAGACTTGCGTCTTTTAGTAACTCGCGGCCTCGCCGCATTGCCATTTACATGGTCGATTTTCGCCGTGCTGCGGAATTCGTGCGGCTAGTCACCTGTGTAAATGCTACAAAAGTTAGGGCTTACGGCTTTAGTAACTCGGGGCATCGCCGAATTTGCATTTACACGGTCGATTTTCGCAGTGCGACTGTAATCGTGCGGCTTAAGGCACCCGTGTAAATACCCCATAAAGTCTCTACATTTTGGCTTGCTTAGAGTCTGTCAAGTCTGCTTCTATGACTGGGAAAAGAAATTTCCCAAACAAAGCTCAAAACCTTAATGTCGCGCATAGAAAGTGATGCGCTCTCAATGTGAAGCAGAACGAAGCCGGAATCACTTATTCTAAATTGCAATTTCATATCCAGTGAAAATACTAGAATAGTACTATTGTTACACGCGTGGTACAAGCAGGTAGTATGTAATACGTATAGAGTGCGGAGGTACTCCACGCGGTACAAGCAGGTAGTATGTATTACGTATAGACTGCGTAGGTACTCCAAGCGCTACAAGCAGGTAGTATGTAATACGTATAGACTGCGTAGGTACTCCACGCGGTACAAGCTGGTAGTTTGTAATACGTATAGAGTGCGTAGGTACTCCACGCGCTACAAGCAGGTAGTATGTAATACGTATAGACTGCGTAGATACTCCATGCGGTACAAGCAGGTAGTATGTATTACGTGTAGACTGCGTAGGTACTCCACGCGCTACAAGCGGGTAGTATGTAATACGTATAGACTGCGTAGGTACTCCGCGCGCTACAAGCAGGTAGTATGTAATACGTATAGACTGCGTAGGTACTCCACGCGGTACAAGCTGGTAGTATGTAATACGTATAGAGTGCGTAGGTACTCCACGCGCTACAAGCAGGTAGTATGTAATAAGTATTGCGTAGGTACTCCACGCGGTACAAGCAGGTAGTATGTAATACGTAGGTATAGACTGCGTAGGTACTCCACGCAGTACAAGCTGGTAGTATGTAATACGTATAGACTGCGTAGGTACTCCACGCGGTACAAGCAGGTAGTATGTATTACGTATAGACTGCGTAGGTACTCCACGCGGTACAAGCTGGTAGTATGTAATACGTATCGACTGCGTAGGTACTCCACGCGGTACAAGCTGGTAGTAAGTAATACGTATAGACTGCGTAGGTACTCCACGCGGTACAAGCAGGTAGTATGTATTACGTATAGACTGCGTAGGTACTCCACGCGGTACAAGCAGGTAGTATGTATTACGTATAGAGTGCGTAGGTACTCCACGCGGTACAAGCTGGTAGTATGTAATACGTATAGACTGCGTAGGTACTCCACGCGGTACAAGCTGGTAGTATGTAATACGTATAGACTGCGTAGGTACTCCACGCGGTACAAGCTGGTAGTATGTAATACGTATAGACTGCGTAGGTACTCCACGCGGTACAAGCTGGTAGTATGTAATACGTATAGACTGCGTAGGTACTCCACACGGTACAAGCTGGTAGTATGTAATACGTATAGACTGCGTAGGTACTCCACGCGGTACAAGCTGGTAGTATGTAATACGTATAGACTGCGTAGGTACTCCACGCGGTACAAGCTGGTAGTATGTAATACGTATAGACTGCGTAGGTACTCCACGCGGTACAAGCTGGTAGTATATAATACGTATAGACTGCGTAGGTACTCCACGCGGTACAAGCTGGTAGTATGTAATACGTATAGACAGCGTAGGTACTCCACGCGGTACAAGCTGGTAGTATGTAATACGTATAGACTGCGTAGGTACTCCACGCGGTACAAGCTGGTAGTATATAATACGTATAGACTGCGTAGGTACTCCACGCGGTACAAGCTGGTAGTATGTAATACGTATAGACTGCGTAGGTACTCCACGCGGTACAAGCAGGAAGTACGTAATTCGTAGACTGCGTATATACTCTAGTCTGAGACCGGCGCGATGTATAAGCACAGAGTAGA
Source organism: Phengaris alcon alcon (assembly GCA_037179445.1). Taxonomy (NCBI): domain Eukaryota; kingdom Metazoa; phylum Arthropoda; class Insecta; order Lepidoptera; family Lycaenidae; genus Phengaris; species Phengaris alcon. The sequence goes on along the minus strand of JAYRCH010000310.1, from coordinate 273,190 downwards.
AAATATATCTACTTACGTACAGAGAAACAGCTTTCATAGAATGATCCAAATCGATCCTAATCTGAAAATTTTGACGTCCCCTTTCCACAATTTCTGCACACAATCGTGGACACACCGTATGCTTGCAGTAGTGCAATCAAATCGAAAGCTATGTAGCTGCTTATCTGTTCGTCTTTCTTTAATCTCATTACAGTATCTTCAGTTTTAATATAGGATGATCATTGATCTCCTATAAGTCGCATACCATAGGTGGTATAGGCAATAATATACATCAAGGGAGTAATTATTGAGGTCAATGACCAATGACCATTGGCCATACAAGGAAAAGACCTACAACTTTGTGGACGGGTTTTGTTTTTAAAATCAACCAGGACTCGTATGCTGTATATGAACAGGGCTGTGCATAGTCCACTGTAGTAAAGAACAATTTAAACTTTTGGATATTTTTTCTTAAAGTCTTAGTCATGTTACGTGTGAAATATCTCGAAAAATAAACGGGTAATCTGCGCGAAGACGGTAAATTAACTGATAGGCTACTTAACAAAGCATTGATATTGATTACCTTGGTTTTATAGATTAAAAGTTAAAATTTATTTTCTCCATTATGACCTTCAGTTTTAACGTTATACCAAAATATTTAACGGTCCCCAAGCTAAGTGTTTGGACATTTTTTTGGACAAATTGACACCTACATACAAATTTGATAAAAATATAGAGAATCGGGTGAAATCTTCTTTTTTCTGGGTTACCGATTTACTGTGTCAAGTTATGTTTACATAAAGTTTTAGAAAATGCCCTCCTTAGTTGTATGAGGTTACCAAGGGGAATTTCCTTTACTACTGGCTGATGTTCTAAATATTTTAAAAAAAGTCCATTATGTTTCAACAGTAGGTAGGTAAGCCTTTTGGATATAAGTACATACAATAAGTCTAAATATCACTTTTAACACTTTAAAAATATATGTCATCATAATATAATTACATTAACAAGCAAAAATTTTAGATACAGTTTTACAAGAATTGTGCGAACCGAGGAGTATGAAATTTGGCACAGTTAAAGTTTATGTGGAGAAAGGTGTGCAGAAAGTTGAATTTTTAAAATAATGCTAGGAACATATAAAATTAGTAAAAATAAAGTTACACACACTACCCCACTCACACTACCATGCGTTTGCAATAACTATAGGTGTTGATTTGACACAATTGTCAATATTTCTTTTAAATTCCATAGAAAACATTTAGGTACATATTTTAATTGCGTATCTATGAGGCAAAAGAACCCTACAAAGTTGAAACTTAAAATTTAAATATGAATTATGGTCGAATTTCGACTACTAGCAGACCTCTAGTTTATTATAATATAATGTGTAAATGTTAGCCGAAACCTAAATTCGGCCATTTTTTATCGGCGCTACGAGTGGACTGGCCATTCCACTTTCTCTCAATCAAACAGTTAAATACTTAGGTACATGAAAAGTAACAATATAAGTGGAAAATACCACAACATAATAAACTCATAATCCATTCATCACCCTATTAGTACGCCTTAGATTAGTAAAATCGATTTCGAGTGTTTTTTTATAAAACTGGTGCGGCGCATGAGAAGATAAAGAAGTGTGTGTACCTGTATAGCTGTAGACAAACTTTTCAACTTTTTTGACAAAAAAATTCCAAATAATCACTGAAGGGCAAGTAAGAAGACTCACGATAACAATCCTGAAAAACAAGCTCTACCGGTAACCGTGCCTACTGAATATAGTCGGAAAATAGACTTAGATTGCTAAATATTTACTACGTAAAAATATGTCATTTCCCGTAAAGTCGTTGAACTAGTAGAAGAGCTAAGAAGTTATTTATTCATATTTCCTTTCTATGTATGTAGGTACTTTGTAATAAAAAAGCTTAAGCACTTTGGAAATTGTGAATTGATAACTTCTTCACTCGGCTGCATATATATATATATATATATAGGTACCTAAACCTAAAAGGAAAAGCTGATTGACTGATGTATCAACGCTCAGGCCAAACTATTAAGAAATTTTAAATTTTGCTCACGTATTTCGCACATGACGTAGGCATCCACTAAAGAAGGATTTTTAAAAATTCAAACCCCAAGGGCTTAAAATGGGAGATAAAAGTTTGCATGAAACTTTTTATTCCTTGGACATATATTCGTATGAATTCAGTACGGAAAAAATAATGAGTTACGTATTTCAGCGTTTTTAATATCAATCCCCTAAGAGAATAAAATAGGGGATGAAAGTATTAAATTATTATAAAGATATCGTTTAAAACCAATTTTATGCGTGCAAATGCTAGTTATACATACATCGACATTCGACAGGAAACACACTGGAACAGGAACGGACGTTTACCTTTACAACATTCGTTTAGACTTTAGAATCTTGAGGCAGTTTAGACTTATTAAGATAAAATCTAAAGTTTAGACTGAGGACCAAAGCTGCCGCAAGGGCAGGACCGACTCATCTTGCCGGGTACTCAATACTCATATAGGTAAGTTGAGCTTTTCGTAAGTCAAGTTTGTACTTGGTTATGTGGCTACCTAATTTGGTTATGCAACACCATTCACTGCGCCCGCGCCGGGGCCATCGGTCTATTATCTAATTATTGCATCACCTATTCTTATGAAACCGATGTTTATATTTAACTTACCTTTTTTTTACATCACGTTGTCCTGGATTTTTAAATCAATAATAAAAGCTCACACACATCTGTATACCCAGAATATTTATTTGATTATTTACATTAGTGTTAATAGAAATGGTGTTTTTGGTGACAATTGACATAAGATAATAATAAGTAGCAGATCCACTGGAGAAAAAAACGAATACCTAGAACCAATAAAAAATACAATGAGTGCATAAGATAAAGTTATAAGTAACTACATAGTTAAGTACTAGGGCACATTTTTATTCGGATTTTTAGTGGTCATAAGCTCGTTAAGCCAGTGATGCCATTTTGAATCCCGACAAAGATTATTTTTATCTTTTTTACGACTACTTAAGTAGGAATAGGCAGGTAATTAAGTATCAAGAAGTTGACAAGTGAATGATATTTAAGAAATCGTGCCGACAAGCAGTCTCACACCCCAGACTGTTACGTGCATGTGAAGTCGGTCGTTGGACTTTATGTAAGAGTCGAAACTGTTTTGGACATACCCATACCTCATAAGTGGGCAGGTATATCGCAAAATTTTATACACATAACTACTTAAGCGCTTATTAAAATTCTAGGCTAACCGAGCTGTAGGAGGTAAATGATATAAATATTAAAAAGTGGAGTCATTATTCAAAACTTTAAAAATTCTGGCCGATTTCCATTACAGATATAATAAATAAATGACTAATCAAAAAAAACTATATTAAAAAAACATTAACTCAAAAATTAGCTTAACACCTATACATTTAAATAAAAGTATAACAAAATAATTATGAGTCTGCTTCACAATCTTCTAATATTAAGTGTCATTTTGCTTAATCGGAAGTTTTGTTACTGCTTACTTTATATCGAGCGACGAGAGATACATGCCAATAAGCTATCTGACATTTATCATTAGATTGTGAAACATGCCCTAAGTATAAAAAATAATATGAGCTAGACTCTGACAGCAAAATAATTAAAACTACAAGCTCTCCCCGCTCATCATTCATGTAAATTACAGTCTTTGTATTGGTTTTCACAGATGTCGCCACGCGAATTAATTTCGTCACTCGTCGGTAGATGGCGGTATAATATCTCAGCACCGCGGATTTTGTTATTATTTTCTTGATAGTTATTATTATTAAACACGGTCCTCTGCATCTTTTCAATAAAAGGTGTAAGTTTACATACAAGCAATTTGATACAGCTTATTTCTTCCTGGGATTCCTGTTCTTCTACGATTTGGTTAATTAAATCTGGCAGAGATTCGTTTTTAGCAGTTGCAAGGAGTTCTTGTAGTCTTTCAGAATTTTTGTTTAGTACGAATTGAAAAGGATCCTCAGCTCTAAAGTTTTTATTCGGTTTTTTTGGTCCAGCCAAAAAGGTTGTTATCTGAAAATTGAAAAAATTATATTTATTTACATTTCGCAAGCCATTAGGCACTAAATAGGTAGGTAAAATAACCTAACTTAACCAAGAGCATGTCACGACATGTCTAAGAAGGGTTCCGTAACTATCAACGCGCAATAGGTTTCTTTGAATTACTTCAAAAGTTATTGACCGATTTCGCTCAAAATAATTTTCCTAAAGAGTTTTTAGCATAATCTATTAGCATGGAAACTTACAAGTTTCTCTCATAGTTTCGAAATGCCGAAGGGGGGGGGGGGGGCAATACAAATATCCCACACAATGGGGTAGAATGAAAAATAGTTTTCATCCCCACTTCACATGTATGGAGAGCCACCCCTAAAATATAAAATGATTATTATTTTATGATTCCAAAACCGAGATCTATGCACAATCTATAACTGTACCCAATTTCATCCATTTATATTCATAATTAATACTAGCGAATAAGCTAGAAATGCGGACAGACAGACAGACAGACGGACGGAAAATTTACCAATTTTTACAATATAGACTGAGCTTGCTGTGGTAAATAATAAAGATTATAGGATTAAAACTTCAACAGTAAACGTACTTTGTGCTACCCACAACCCTAGTGTGGAGACAGCAGAATGATAAAAAAACGAAAAAAGTCACAATAGCCATACACCATACTGCCTATCGTCCATTCGGCTACCAATGGATCAGTTAGAACTGATCCATCGGTAGCCTGTATGGGCGTGGGTTATCATGACAGCTTATACTGTTTATGTGAATATGGACGAATTGCCGAATGGATCAAGCCTGCAGGTTCATGCCAATTGGACGATAGACAGTAGGTACGATGGCTGCACTTATGTACCATTTGGGCAACAAATATCAAGGCATTGACGGCAACTGCACTAATTTGGTTCGGCTGTAGACCCAGCAGTCGGACTATATGACGCCACGGAGACAGGGGTGAAGCCGGTTTCACATGGAACTCATTTTCGTCAGAAAACTTCTTGTCATTTTCCGTAGATTCATCAAAATTAGGAGGTCCGTGCCTGAGAGGTGCTTGTTTCGAAGGTTGGAACGCTCGAACAACAAAATCTGCTACTTTTAATGCCACTGATTCAGACCCTGTAAAACAGTAGCAATATGTAAATAAATTATGTTTTAATTTCAAAGATTAAAACACTTTTCATAAAAGGTACTTTTAAATAAAATATTAAGCATTCAAATTATATAAATTTCTGTTTTATTAAATAATTTAAAAAGTCCTAGTATATTTTAATTAGACTATGACTGGGAGACAAAGATGGATACAAACCTAAGAAATCTTTGGCGATGTTCATCCCCGCGTTAATATGGTGTAAAATCCCATTGCTTCCGTAATTTTCTTTAGCACACACTATTTTAACGAGCAGTAGCCATATCAGTAGTGCCATCTCGCCCTGAGCGCTTGAACTAGAATGAAGCCAAGCTTTCCAAAGCTACGGTCCGGTAGCCACCTTGATAGCTGCGCAAGCGCATTCATCTCAGTAGAGCATGAAATTCGTCTTCATAAATGACAAATACAGGTTGATTTGTGTTTTTACAAATAATATTTTATTTTAATGCCTTAGAAAGGAAAATAATCCAAATGTAGAGACTTTGGTAGAGACTGATATAAAAGATCTTTAGATGTTTAAAACTTTGCTACTTTCCAATAGATGGCTCTGTACCTACAGAAAATTATTGTCAATGTATATAAAGTGTAAAGTATGAAAATTGACAAAGTATGAAAAAGGCAGTACTTTATTTGGTCCTTGCGAATATAATTTATTTATGCACGGTTTCTGAGTTGAATTAGTCGGTAGTTTATTAATTCATTACCTCTATTGGTTCGATAACTTTTTTCTGAACAAAAGTGACATTATGTAAATTGTAAGTTTATAATTTAGGTATATAATGTCACTTTTTTGTTTAGAAAAATGTAAAATAATAGTGTTTTCGGCATTGAAATTTCCCCCGGGGCAGGCAACTTGAATGTGTACATAAATAGTCGAACAAACCCAATGATTCACGAAGCACAAAAATTCCTCTCTATATTTCTATGTACTTCTTTTTTTGTTTTATTTTTTAATTTATTTGGCATGTTACAGTACTGAATAGTTATTAATAACTGACATTCGGCTATTTCCGTACTGATTCGGGTTGCCCTGCGCCGGGGGAGTTTTCGGTGCCAAAAACGCCATAAGTTTAACCTAACCGACCATAGAGGCCCGTTTATCGATTTCATAACTCGTAAATCGTAAATTGACACTGCTACTGATAGATGTCGCTGACACAGAAAGAACTTAATTTTTTTACAGAAAATTATTATTTTTTTAGTTTTAATTGTTTAAAGCTTCATTTCAGGTCCAAAGTAACAAATGTTTTTTTATACAACTGATTACATTACATAACAAAATAATTTAGGTATCCTCGAAATTTGAAAGCGATTCATCTAGTGACCACTAGATTGATCTTTTGTGACTCTGCGCCAGATAGACTTGGTTTATCTAGAGTTTATGTAAATATTCATACACCGGGTATTAGTGATAAAATGTATAACTATTTAATAGAACAAACATATGTATGTACATAGTGCAGGTCTTGCTGTATATAGGAAGCTGACTCAAATTTCAATAAAATTAAAAAGCTGCATTGGTCCAAACGTGGTTTGCATATCACATCAACAATGAGTCATAGAGACGCGAAGGTTTCAGACCATTCAGTTGTCCGCTACCCAATCCCCTTTAACAAAAACTGGCATTAGTAGATTTAGACCTGCTCTGAAATAAACACACGCTGTATAACTACAATATATTTGTCAAAAGCAAAAATGGCAACTGGCAAGTCAGAAATTGCAAAAGCTTTTCTAGCTTTCATACATTTTGTTATACTATTGCGGTAGGGTGGTACATAAAATATATATTTTTTTAATTATTAAGAGGTCAAAGTGGAGACGTACTCTTGCTGTACCTAATATGCGTAAATCTGCGACTTTTTAATTTTATTTTCGTAGTAAAGTTTTATTGGAGTTTTGTAGATACAAACATTTTTGGACAAATTAACCCAAAATGCGCCCTACAAAAGCACTTAGTTTTTAGGCTAGTGCCTACAGCTACATAATCTATACAAATAAATAAAATTGAAGTATCTGTTTGTTTTATTACTTAAATATTAACAGCTCTTCACTTAATGTATATAAAGTAGGTATATACGGTTAACGGTACTTACTAAAAGAAAAAAATATTTTATTTTTGTCTGTCTGTTAGTTCCGGCAGTGGCGTGCACAGGATTATGACACTGGGTATGCGGCGAAGTACTCGGTCACAAAAACTTTTTCGTTTATAGATTTTTAGCATAGCTACAGCCAAGCGACGGATCTCTAAGTCGAAACCATGCCAACAGAGCAAGTCTTAGATGTACTACTATTCATGTACATCTTCTACGGCAACGCAGACAAAACAGCGATCGATCGTCGCGGCGGAAGAAATTCTAATAAGTAAAATAATAAGCATATTTTAAAATATTATAACAACTCACCAGTCAGTCAGCTTCAATTTTCACATATTCAAGGTTCCGGTTACTTGAGATTACTATATCCCGATGTAAATTACTAAATAATATGCAAGGAAAACAATATAATTTAATCGTGTGTACACAACCACACAGCCAGTTATACGTTTCATAACTTTTAACATGAAGTTTTCGAGTTACATTATTTTTTTTGCTGGTTTAATTGTTGTAACTCGGGTACACACCTACCTTTAGACAGAATTTGAATCTTTTCACTGAATGACAATTGTGAGAACTTGTTATTTTTAATTTTTAATAATCACACATTTTCAACACAAACCTCACAATCAAATAACATTTTAAAAAAATCAACAAACGCACTAGTAAAAGCAAATCACTACAATTATTATAGAAACTCAGTAATAAACTGTTAAATGTACACACTTTCAAATGTTAAAATGAAAAATCTTTTAAGAAAACTATAAATAAACTGGAGCGATTAAATTGTAAACAATGCTTATCACATGAAATATGCAATATGGCCCCCGCGAAACACAAAACGTTTCTTCTATTTAAACAAATAAAACCTTACTAAACAAAAATACGTAATGTGCATACGTGTTTTATTAGATTTCCGTCTATTATTTTACTCGGATTATAGGCAACGAATAATTTCCGACAAGCCAGTTCGGCGGTTTTCGGAAGCGATCGGATAGCCGAACCGAAGCCGAGAGCCATCGCCTGCCGCTGGAGTTATCGCTATATAATCATGTCGATATTCATGGGTGTGTGCGTTTGCGAAGTATGAAAATTACACATACATGCGATGATATGTCCTGCAGAACGCAACGGCATGAGATGAGTTGCTATTTATAAAATGTTAGGCGTTTTTAAGTTATTATATTTTTTTAATTAATTTATTTACTATTAATTAAAGTCATCTAAAACGTACGAACGTTTTATTTAAATATCTGTGAATGACAAGTAAAGCACTGCATTTCTGCCTATATGGAGCGCACGCCCCTGAGTTCCGGCTTATCTCTGAAACGGCTGGACAGATTTTTACGGGACTTTCGCTGGCTGTGCAGATGCTGATGTTATAAGGTCTAACATCTAAGGCTACTTTATCTTAGGGTTCCGTATAAAAAATAGGGTCCGTTTCCGTTTGTTCTATGCAAACGAGGTTGCGGGCCCCAGCCAGTTTTACAATATAAATTAAAACGGTACGTTTTAAAAACGTAAAACAAAACGGTTAGAAAACAAAACGGTCTGTCTAGGAGCGACACCACAGTTTTACAACTGTGGATGTTTCAGTCGTAAGACAGACTTACGACGGTCGCGTCCCAAGTGAGACACGATAGTCTTAAGACAGTCTATTGCATTACAAATTATATGAAGATGCGCACACTTGGACACAATACGTCTCATAGACGAAACTGTCTAAGAGTGACACAGCAGTCTTAAAGCTGTAGGTTGTCTATGTGAGACAAAACTGTCTTAAGGCTGTCGTGCCCCAAGTGAGCGCTCTTCCTTAAGTGTCGTGCTCGGTAGACCACGATAATTGACCCAAGTCTGTCACCAGGAACACATCTCGTGCTAACGTATCGCCATGGTGCGCGTGTACATAGTGCTAGTATTCCTCAAAATAACATCATCCGAATTGACTACCGAAGAAATACAATTTCTAAATCACTTGTCGATCGATAAGCTGCTCCAACTAAAGAATTCTTTGAGAAATGTTGTGCCGTATGATAATTCGACCATCACCACACCAGAATACTCGGATAGCTTTGGTGCGCAGGCGCTGACGATGAAATTGCCAATAAGACGAGGAGATTACGAGGAGAGTGATGTGAAGAAGGGTGACTACGGTAAACTGAGCAACATATTCTCAATGTCCGTGACAACACTAGCGTTCCTGGCATTTGGGGGTTATCTCTTGTGTCTCATAGTGCACGCAGTGAGGTCTAAGCAGACGACGATGACGGTGCCCACCACACAGGCGACACTTTTCTTCAACGCCGGGATAAAAAGACCCCAATCGCAGTTTGCAACGTACGGAAGAAAGAGAAGAGAGGAACGCAGTACTGAAATTATCATACCTCCAGAACAGCTGTTTCTTTCTCTAACTCACCTATGCGAGGGTTATGTCAAATGGAGTAAGCATAATTATAGTGTTTAAAAATTTATTTGAATTAATCGGCGAATAAATATTTAAATGGGATACCTATCCTATTTAATGATTCCTTCTAGTTACAATATTTTATATTACATATTATTAATTCAGAGGAAGGCTAAGCGCGCACTAGCGGCCTGGCCCCAAGCGCCCGCCAGTGCGCGCTTAAGCGAAAAGTTTACTCGTAATAAAATTAATACATCGTAAAAGCTGACCTTATTAAAATCTTACCCAATTGGAAATACTTATTTTATGAATATAATCTAATTATTATCGAATAACTGTTCTAATGACATTATGCTTTTATTTCTTATAATTTCCTGATTTTATATAGCACGTATCCACAGGCCTACTTATATCTTAATTGTAATATAGCAAGTTTATTATCTTATACTTTAAACGAGCAATTTTTGTTTAAGTATAATATGCAATCAGAATCTGGGAAATGGCTACAAGTATTTTCATGATTCATTAAATGTATGAAGGGGAAGAAAAATCGATCCATAGATATTATTCTTATCCCTGTGAAACCGCGCATTTTTTAAATTATATAGGTTTTTTTCTTTTGTCGTGAAACAATACCTATACCCATCAATAGTTTTTACTTTATTAATATCATGTCAGACCGAATGGAAGTTTGGTTAGCGACTAGCGTACATATAATTCTTGCGCTATTGGCAAACCGGTGTCTCGGATTCGAATCACGGCTCGACGAATATTTTTGTAGTTCTTTTTTTTGTTTTAATCTACTAGAACTCCGACCAAAGCTCGGTTACCCAGGTAGGTACTCTTCTTTAAATTTCAAACATATTACCGTATACTTAATATGGTTATGTATGATGTTCATGACATACTGTACATGTATAATTTTAAGGAACCAATGAATCTTATAAAACTTAATAGGTACTTATAAAAGTGTTCAGGGAAACGGGCGGGAAAGGGCGTCCTTCAAAGTACTACGCTTGGTACCGTAGTCAACATCTAGGAAAATCTCGCGCGGCGGCGACGTAGAACTCTGTGCTAATACAATAAAGTTGAAAATCGAAAAACATGGGTGTCGACTGTCGTATTGAAATTTCGAGTGCCGAGCTGTCATATATTTCAATCTCATATATGACAGCTCGACTCTCTAAATTTAAATTTTCAACTTTATTGTATTAGCGCAGAGTTATATTATCAATGCTCAGAATTTTCCACTGCCTTCCGGATTCCGGATCATATAATCCCAGCCTTAGTATACCAGATTCGGGAAGAGTCTGGCACAAGATACATTATATACAGCTTTATTTAATATTGAAGCACAACAAAACGGTGTTTACATTATTCGCAGGAAGCCAGATTGCCCGCAATATACCTACAATCTGTAAACGTTTTCAAACTGTCAAATTATCGAGCTAGCACCTAATAATAGCAGCATCTTCAGACTAATATGAATTCCACTTGAAATTCGCTTAAAAAACTCATCACTCGAAAATGTTCTTTCGGCTAAGACTATAAAAGGAGCATTTCTGCGTGTATATTTAAAGTTTTTATCATGTTTTACATTGTTATTTCGGTGTGTAGGATGTGATGAGAATCTGCGCGGGATCTGTCTTCGCCTTCTGTTTACCACAGACTTCGTTAAAACATATTAAACTACGCTCCTTTATGTTATTGCTTTAAAGAATATAATGTAAGATTCAACATCTGTTAATGGAAATGGTCCTTTTTTAAGTTTAAAATATGTTAGGGAATTTATAAATATTATGTTTTTATACATAATATTAATAAATTCCCTAACATTTTACAATACAAGGGTGTATTTTTGAAGAGAACGAGAATCGACTACTGATTACGATTATAAATATCCTTTTTTGTTTTAAGACCACCTGTATAGCTCTGTATTCCACAATCTGAATACATAGGTATTACACACTTGGTACATACATACTTACCCCGGTAAGAGTGAAGTTGTCAAATTACGTTCTAAGTAAGAACCGAAAACTTGCACACGTATTTTTCATATGACGTAGGCATCCACTAAGGAAAGATTTTTCAAAATTCAACCCCCGAGGGGGTAAAATAGGTGATAAAAGTTAGTATGAAACTTTTTATTTCTTGGACATATTTGCATGATATTTCGTATGAACTGAGTACGGAAAAAATAATGACATGATAATAATTCATCGTTTTCTAAAATTCAGCCCCTAGGTGGGTAAAATAGGGGATGAAAGTTTAAAACCTAAATTCACGCGGGGGAGTCCGCGGGCAACTAATGCTGGGTATACTCTTAACTGGCTAAATCAAATAAAATTTGTAATATTTATTTATTTGACTAAAGAAAAATTACTTTACGATAATAATCGGCTTGACACCTATTATAATACTGCGTCTACATAACATATTAAACAAACTTATTCTGGTCAATAATAAAATGCATATAACATGTGATTAAAATATCGAATAGCGATTAGTAGCATGTTCATGGTGTAGTAAAACCGAACTTATCTTGTTTTACACTTATCTTTTACATCTGTCGCGTATCTTAAACGGCGTCTGTGGTTTAACGATGTGATTTCGACTCGAATTCAATTACATTTAAACTCAATCGTAAAGGTTGACCTGTCGATATTAACTTGGTGTAGCTCAATAACTATAAAATCGTCGTGTCGTTTGAAACAAGACTGAATAATCTTGAAAGTTGAAGCATTCACTGTTTATGACATTATGTGGGATTCAGTAATTTTTAAATTTAGAATCCGGGTTTTCTATATTCAAACTGATTCATATATTAAAATTGAGCGTATATTGCTAATTGGTAATTTGAAAAATTTATGTATTTTAAACTTTATTATTAATAGTATTGATATTTAATGCGAAATTTTGAAATAAAATATTTTTTCAATTATTTATACTTAAATTTTTTACTTAAAAAGCTAAAATAAATTTAAAACAATAGAAATTGATAAAATTTAAAAAAAAATACGTGACTGTGAACACGCCACGATCGGTCAGCATAGTTGTGTGACGTCATAATGTTAAAGCTATATAATGAAAAGTCAATAAAACGACTATAATTTTGAACTTCGAACGCCAATACTTACGATCGCCAGTTGCAATACCCTAGCTAGGGCCTAGAGTGAACCTAACATTATGACGTCACACGCGCTCGGATTTGTTCGAGAGCTGTCGGCGGGCCTCGGTACTGGATTCAAAAAATAATTTTTATTAATTTTTATAAATTAAAAATAATTAATATTGATCTAACTTTAGAATTATTGCGAAAAAAAATTATTTTGTTATAAAACTATGATCATTTATCACAAAAAAAAAATAATAATTCAAAAACCCAATTAGCTCTTTACCAAAAATATTATCAAGTTATGTATGTAAATTTTGCAGCTGGCAGTTTCGAGATACATAGTAGGTGTAGGTACTTACCTACAACAATTTATATTTTATGATATCTATGGACGCTTCACACGGCCAGATTGACATATCTGGTAAGTATCGAAAACCTGTGTTACGGGGACCAGACAACGGGAAGTATATTGAATACTTTTATACTAGTAACTAATCACTAGGTAGGTATACATATATTTAAGATTTTTATTAAATTGTACACATATTTAATACACTCAGGAACATTGAAAACTTTTTGTTCCCTCGGTGGGATTCGAACCCGCGACCTCCAGCTTGAGCGTCGATACGCTAACCACTGAGTCACAGTCCACAGAGGTCGTCAAATAGTAATTTATTTGAGTTTGAATTTATAATAATTTGCTCAGAGCCTCAGATACAATATTTTACCTATATTTAAAGTTATTGCTGCTTTGATATTCTTTAATTTTAGCTTTAAATCTTAAGATTAGACATACCTAAGTATATTGTTTCTCTAAATTAGTGTATCAAATGCATAGCGCATACTACATAATATGACTCTACAATCTACATGGAATTTTTATTACAGCAGTTGTTCGTCTTCTCAGAGTAGTCAGGTTTGTGGCCGTCAACACCAAACCATCAATGCGACCCTTATCTGATCACGTAAACAACTGTTAAACACTTGTTTACTTTATTGTGAGAAAACATGAAAGCTGTCTTTAAATGTTTGAAATTTTATTGAAACAATTTTTAGTGAAACTACAATACCAGATATTAAATGCATCCTTTCCGTTAGTGGGTAAGGCAAGTAGTGCCATAGTTAACAAATATCTAAATAACTGTGTAGTAACACAGATTAAAGAAAGAGGAAAATATTCTAGATTCTGTATGGATATACAGAATCTATAACTATACCAAATTTCATCCATTTATATTCATAATTACAGAAGCTAAAAGCGCGGACAGACAGACAGACGGACGGAGAGAGCGAAGAAGACGCTAAGGCCAAGAGAAGTTTCTAGAATTATTCCGCAAGATAGATACAGACGGATGCGATTGACATAGACTGTGCCGAACCTTATAAAGTATGTGCGACCACGGCTCTACCTTGACAATTTATGTACCTATACGTTTCTGCATTTCTATCTGAATTATTTTCTTGTTTCGGCCTTTTAGACCCCTTTTTTATAACGTAATCGGGTTATAGTTTATTTAATTAAATTTTTTTTTCGTATTTTTCCGTTTCCCAATCGAACATATTTTTGGAATAGTATTAATCAGTACCTAATCAAAACTCGCATGTTTTTTTTTTAATTGGCTTCGAGACAAAATTTGTTCTAGATTTTAAGAACAATAATAATAATAATATTTATAAAATAAAATATATTTTAAGAATGTAAAATAATATGTGTAACATAAAAGTTATATATTTATAGTCTTACTAGCTGTTGCTCGCGACTCCGCCCGCGTAAGTATAGTATCCCTCGGGAACACTACTTTTTCGGGATAAAAAGTAGCCTATGTTTTAATCCAGAGTCTAAACTACTACCATACCGAATTTCATCGAAATCCGTTCAGTAGTTTTTGCGTGAAAGCGTAACAAACATCCACGCTTTCACATTTATAATATTAGTAAGGATATTACGTAATGTTCGAAAATTGGACAACTGGGTTTGTACGACCGCATTTTAAACATGTATTTTGACATATTTGTGCAAGCACGCCACAAATATAGTATATATACATATTTGTTAGAATTTGAGGTTCAATTTTCGAAATACAAAATATTGAAAAAAAAAAAAAATTCTTAGCCTATGTTACCCGCGGCATTATTACGAATCTATGAACACCTCATGTATTAAAATCGGACCAGTAGTTTAGACGCTACGAGGGAAAAACATATCTACATACATAGACTCAAAATTATTACCCTGCCTTTTGGCTTCGCCGTAGTCGGGTAAAAAGACGGTGCTGCGTCTGGCCTCTTGCGAGTCGTCTCACCAGTGCCTCTGGGTTATGAGAGTTACGAAAGAGACATCAGACAGTGCTATTGCGTGTTGCGCGCATACTCGGGCCCATATTATTTAAAGTCTATCCTGATTCCTGCTTATCTGGCTGGTTTCAATGAAACATCCCACCGTCACCGAAATCAGTGTGACCTATATTAATAGATTACTGTGCTTCAACGTAGGTACAACTTTGGTGGCATAGAACTCGTGCCTACTCTGGTATGGTTATTGCTTTCCAACAGGAGATGTGTGTGATCGTTTACAAAAGCTTGTGTAGTTACGTAGGTTTGTATAATTAAATACCTAAAAGAAGTAGCGACAAAATTTCGAGCGGCGAATTGTAATTGCAATAATCAGAAATTCAATTTCGTTACTATTACAGTAAGGTCTAAAACTGGTACACTGTGTTCGTCGGCAACCGTACACAATCCCAATTCTGTTGCCCCCACAAACCTGTCAGTTCGACACTATAGCGGGTAAGATGCCGGTAAGTCATCGGTAAGTGTACGTAATAAGCAACATAAATATCTCCAGCGGCGACGTCGCGGCTCTGTTGACAAATCCCGCAATAAAATATAAGCATTTACAATAAAATTAATTATTATTTACACGGCGGCGCACACCCAGCCCCGCGGGAGAGAAACGTGTGGATATGTCTTTATTTTTTCGACTTAATTGTAATTCTATAAACCTATTCTATTTGATGAACCCGCAAAACACCCGTGAAAACTGTTGACTGAGTAGCTGTGAAAATACAGCTGTGAAAACTAGTCTCCCATAAAAAGACATTCCTTACGAAGCATTAGCAATGATATTTAAACCACGATTAATTATTTTGTTTTTAAACCCCGACGCAAAAAGAGGGGTGTTATAGGCTTGACGTGTGTGTCTGTCTGTCCGTGGCATTGTAGCTCCCAAACGGATGAACCTGTCTTTTTCTGATACGTTGGGAAAGTCACTTGACCGACTAATGGCCGGTTTCTTAAGTATTTTGTCGGTAGCTTATCTATTTGATTGCGCTTTTAATTAGTTTTAACGCGTTTGCGTCATCCAATCCGAAGCGCTATTGAATAGATAAACAACTAAAAAAACACCTCAGAAACCGCGGGATAAGACAGACAGTACATTAAATAGCTTATGTGTTGCGTAAATATTTTTATTAGTAATTTTTATTGTTACAATCTCTACAAAAAAAAACTAGCAATCTCTCTAAATCCGTGTCTTCAATATTTGCTGTTCGTTCGTCAATAATAAATAAAGGTCGTATCCCACTAGATCTCCGGCGCGCGGCGTGCTGGGTGTTCGGAGCCCCGCGGCGGCGCTATCTCGTGCTCCCCCCAGGGGTGCAGTAGGGTTGCCAGCTTTTCTATACTACTATTATAAAGAGGAAGATTTGATTGTTTGTTTCTTTGTATGTTTGTTTGTACTATTAAACGACGAGAAAATGAGCTTAGTGGACACCACTGTATTTCTAGGAATAACACTAGATTGGAAAGTTACAGTGAGGTCCCCATATTGCAAATCTGGCAGATAGGCTCAGTTCTGCAGCATATACAGTCAAAAAATTTGAGAAATTTTCGACGAAGACACAGCGCGACTAGTTTATTTTAGTTATTTTCATAGTATAATGTCATACGACATCCTTCTATAGGGAAACGTTGCGGACATTAACACAATATTTGTGCTGCAGAAGCGAGCTATACCTTCTATTTATAAGATGTCTTGTTTTAAATCTCTGAGAGATAAGTTTAAATAAATAGGTAAGTATTCTGACTGTCGCTTCTCAATACAATTTGGACAATGTGTTTTACGTCAGACGGAACTGCAGAAACTGAACAGATCTGCGTAAGTGGGCCATTTTTTTAATACAATATAATATTTATTATGTATTGGTAGTTTTTGTACCATAAAACAAATTTTTGATTGTTTTGTAAACGATGAAAGGTATGCAATATGCATCATACATGCGTGACTGCCACTCGTATCTAGTAAAGATTGTGTAAACATAGATTATCTTTAATCTATGTTTACACAATTAGTAGTAGTAGTAGTAATACTTAGGTAGTAGGTACCGCGCTTAGATGATACAGTATATACATCATGCTCATTTTAAAGCACGGCTGGCAACCCTCGTGCAGGGGGTCCCGGTACCGTCACCAACGAAATTTATTCAAATAAAAACCCACTAGGTGATCATATTAATGATTTGTTGCCGCCACCCAGACTATAATTCGCTAAACGTATTTATTACTAGCGCATTCAATTTGTTTTTAATAAATTTACAAATATACATTTATGAATTATACATTTTGGTGGTAACTATAACTGTTTATTTAATTATGGTTCCTGAGGTGAATAGTAAGCTACTTGAAAATTTAAAGGCATTTCGGTTTAAGTGTGATTTTCTTTCGAGTTTAATATAATAATAATAATAATAATATATATGGACGCTTCACATCACGTCAATCTGATCCCGTGGTTAGTTCTCAAAGAACTTGTGTTACGGGTACCAAACAACGGAAATATATTTAATACTTTTATATTATACACAAATTTAAGATTTTTATAATATTAGGTCCTTACATATGAAGTTGGCGTTTTGTCGTACTGGCCACTTTGATCTCAAATATATCTTCTTTGGTCAGGAATTCCAATTTAAAATTTATACCGCTATTTACTTCATGCATTTGTGTTTCGAAAACCGTAATTCATTTGTTTTTTCCTTTTTTGGTTTTTTTCTTTGCGTCACTCTGTTTACAAAATGAAAAACTTGATATATCGTATTATTTTCGAGTACGAGTTCCACCGTGGCACCAGTGCTGCAGAAACGGCTCAAAGTATTAATGATGTGAACGGCGGCGGTGTCGCAAAAGAAAACACAGTGCGTTTTTGGTTCCAACGTTTTGTTTCTGGAAATTTTGAACTGCAGAACAAGCCCCGTGGACGGCCGGAGACCAAAGTTGATAATGAAGAATTGAAGGCTATTGTGGAAGCGGATCCATCGCAAACCACGTCCGAGCTAGCTGCAGGCTGCAGTGTTAGTGATAAAACTGTTTTAATCCACTTGAAGCAAATTGGGAAGGTAAAAAGGCTTGAAAGGTACCTGGTAGGTAAGGTATGGGTATCTCATGAATTGAGTGCAGCGAACCGACAAACGCGCGTCGACTGTTGCATTACATTACTGAACCGGCACAATAATGAAGGGATTTTAAATCGAATCATTACCTTGTGATGAAAAGTGGATCCTGTACGATAATCGGAAACGCTCATCGCAATGGCTGAACCCTGGCGAACCAGCCAAAGCCTGCCCCAAGCGAAAATCGACTCAAAAAAAGTTACTTGTGAGCGTTTGGTGGACTAGTGCCGGTGTCGTTCACTACAGCTTTCTTAAATCTGGCTAGACGATTACGGCAGATGTCTATTGCCAGCAACTGCAAACTGCAAACTGAAAAGCTAGCTGCTAAACAACCGAGGTTGGTCATTCGCTCTAGGCCACTGCTGCTTCAGGACAACGCTAGACCACACACTGCACAACAGACGGCTAACAAATTAGAGGAGCTTCAATTGGAATGTCTTAGACATCCACCGTACTCTACCTTGCTCCAACAGGTTTTAATTTTTTCGAAATTTGGATAACTTCTTGTAAGGGAAAAAATTCAACTCCGATGGGGCAGTCCCAAGCGCCTTCAAAGATTTTATTGATTCCTGTCCGAATGGTTTTTTTAGTAAAGGAATCAATGAACTACCTATGAGATGGCAAAAGTGCATAGATAGCAATGGTATATACTTTGATTAAATAAATATATTATGTTTAAAAAAAATAGACTTTATGTTCCTCCTTTACAAGACACCAATTTCATATGTAATGACCTATAATATATTATACACATATTTAATACACATCCATGACCCAGGAACACGGAAAACTTTTTTGTTCCTTCGGCGGGATTCGAACCCGCGACCCCCGGCTTGATCACCAACTCGCTCAACCACTGAGCCACAGAGATCGTCAAACTTTCGCTTGTATGTTGCAATTTACAGCCTCCAGGTGGCGTGGGGTTCCTATAGCTCCATTCCTATAGGCTTCACTTACCACTTGGCTTTTGAAGACCCTCATCCAAATCCTTACCTATTATACAGGCTAGGGCTTCCCTATGAAGGAGAACCAGCCTTCGCCACTGCAGCCTCCAAGTTCCAAGTGAAGTGAGATACCTACTAATTTGTCGTTTATTAGAAAACTTGACAAGTAAACGCCCGTTGAATATTTTTATTCCTATTGGATTAAAATGTTCGATTGGGTCAATTTAAGGACAATGCACTAACCTGACCTTAGAACTCTTCCGGCTTTTCACAGGTTGCTTCAGTTTCAACCGTTCGGTGTTTCATTACTATCGTTTTACCGCTTCGGGTTTTTTTATTACACACGTCCAGACATCTATATATGGATACGTGAAGCGAAAACTTTCAGTGCAGTTTTACGAGAATTGTGTGAACGGAGGAGTGTGAAATTTGGCACAGTTAAAGTTTATGTCGAGGAGGGTCTGCAGAAAGCTAATATTTTTTAAATAATTCTTAGAAATACATAAAATTAACAACAACACACACTACAGTGTGTTTGATATAAGTATTTGTTACACGTTGGCGTTTGTCAATCTGTTACAACATTTAATTTTTTTTTATTTCTTCTATCTAAGAAGCAAAAAAACACTTATAAAATTCGATCTTAAAAATTATATGAATTAAGTATTATGGGCGACCTCTAGTTATAATCAGGTCGTTAGCGGATAACACGTCTAATGAGCCCACACGAGAACACAAATAAAACGCTAGAGAAATCTCTAGATATTTCCATAGACACTATAAATTTTACAGCATTTATGATGAGTTCGAATAAAAGGATATTGGAATTAAATTTATAACGGTTACAAAAATTATTTTACATTAGTTTTATGCATAATGATACAATTGTTTACAACCGGGACCACTCGAGGTACATACCTCATACCAATAACGAACATTCGTTATATACACTTCAGCAGTCGCAATAATTAACACATTTCTAGAACACAGATATATTGGGCCTAGGTTTTGTTATCATCGATGAATTAGCAGAGTATAAAATTGGGAATAAAATAAAAGCTCGCCTGTGCGTTTGATACAGAAGATTCCAGAATAGCAGTTTCCGATTAATGGGTAAGTAAATGATGAAATAAGATAGTGACAAAAAATTAATTAGACATAACCTCCATACGTTTGCCAATTTTAACTGACTTCCAAAAAAGGAGGCGGTTATAAGTATATACAGGGTGTTTTTCCAGTCAGTGTCCAAACTTTCAGGAGTGAAAATACTATTGAATATAAGCAACTTTTACTAAGGGATCAACTTTCCTACTTGAAAAAAAATCTGCCGTTTCCTACAAAATGCTATCTATGCCGAAGCCATTTTTAACTTTTTTTAAATAGTTGTTCTTGTCTGCCCCTGCGGAACGGGGAACTCCAAAAATCAAAGGGCCTCTTGGTTACGATGTCTAACTTGGCTACTCAGGAATTTCAGCTGTGGCAACCACAATATAATGCTCAATAAAAACAATTGAACCTAACCTGTAAACGGTACACGGATCACGCGGACCGCCGGCCATCATAATTCGCAGCCTCCGTCCGCCTCTCGGCGTCTCACCGGACTTTTATTGTGATTTACACGCCCGCGCCCGACCCGCTCGCGCTGATGCCTGATCGCACGGCCAAATGATATTACCACTTAATGGGGTGTTCGATACAGAGTCGTTTATTGGGCCTAATTAGAAAAATATCTGACCCGCAAAAAAAACTTAAAAAAATGTGAAGGATCAAGAAATGTGTGATACAGTGTATTTTTTACAAATCAATTAATCAGTGGAAATTCTCGTTTGTGTAACAACAGACGAAATTAGAATATTTTAATTCCTGAAATATGTTATGCTGCTGGAGCATAACATATTTCAGGAATTAAAAGAACTATAACCCGACCACGTAAATAATAAAAATAAAAAATAAAAGACTGCAAAAAAAACATACATAGGTACCTCAAAAGACCGAAACAAGATTGGGCTGAAAGCCTAAGTGAAATAATTTACATTATAATATTTGGTAACAGGCGGGACCATTTATTTTTGTACAATTTATCATTTGCAAATAGTTTCCGTTTTTTATTTTTTTATTATTTATTTTATTTTAGATTTTTTAGTTTATCCAACACACACTTGATCGATTTAAAGCAAAAATACGACTACTTGAATGCATTGATTACAAATTTATTCGAATTATTTAATTAAAATGGTTGGAATGGAATTATGTAATTAAAATGGTAAAATTATTCCTGATTAAATTTAAATACATGGAATATATATATTTTCGAAATCATATATTAATTTCCTTTATTCTGATACCCTACTCGATAGGTTTGGTTAAAAAAAAATTTTAACTACTTACAATTTGGCGCCAAAACCGCCATATGGTATTTTTTCTTTAAATTAGCTACCTAAGGACACTTGGATTTTTGAGACAAATCTAACGATACCTTAATTTTCTAAATCCATCCAGCCGTATAGGTTAATTTCTAATTTAGCCGTATTTTCTAATCCTTTATTCCTACGATACGTAGGAATAAAGGATTTTACAAACATACAAGATACGCGCGAAAAACATAACCCAGTCGGGTGATAAAAAAGGGGTTTAAAAAGGCCGAAACAAGGAAATAATTCAGATAGAAATCCAGAAACGCATAGGTACAAAAATTGTCAAGCTAGAGCCATGGTCGCACCCACTAATGGCATCTAAGCGTCAGTTCACACCGAGATGCGTCGCTTCTAGGTATGAGCTGTCTCTAAGGCCTAGAGAAGTTTCTAGAATTATACCCCAAGATTACCAAGATAGTTTCTGACGGCTGCGATTTGACATCGACTGTGCCGAACCTTATAAAGTAGGTGCGATCACGACTCTACCTTGACCATTTTTGTACCTATGCATTTCTGCATTTCTATCTGAATTATTTTCTTTTTTCGGCCTTTTTAGACCCCTTTTTTACGTAGTCAGGTTATAGTTTTTTTTTATTTCGTAGTTTTCCGTTTCTCAATCGAACATATTTTTTGAATAATATTAATGAGTACCTAATCAAAACACTTGTACATAATTAAAAATATCTCCTTCACGAGCGCGGAGCTTACCATTTTTTTTTTATAGATTTAATATCGATAAAAATATTATAATTTATTATATTATGATAATAAAGAAACGCAATTGTGAGTATTCAACAGTCAACATGAATTCACTAATACACAGGGCCGGATTTAAAATTAGTGCCGCCGGACACTGAAGAAAATGCTAGATTCACACATCACAGAAATTAAACTTAAAATTATATTTTTTATCTTATTTTTTTTTTAATAGAATAACTAATTGCTTGCTCATTGCATGAATTTTATTATATATTATACTTCAATAATATAAAAAAATATTTGTTTTTGTTCCAAGAATCCATAGACAAATGATAGATCGAGCGCCCAGTGAAGCCAATCATATTACCTTTGTAAGAATCATGAATTTTGCACTAACGATGACTTAAGATTGTATTACATTTGTTTGTCAGGCAAACATACCTGACTTTGTAAATTGATCGATTAAATCTTCACAATCTAAACTTTAAAGTAGACGTACACGTACATATTTTATGCATAGAATAGCCAATCTTTTGAGACTATTTGCAGTCACTGTAAAACGTAAGTAGTTTTTAACTCGTTTCAAACAAGAAATAAAAAATGATTAATTAATAGAATTAATTAATTATTATAATGTGCATTTTTGATAATTGTAAAAAAATAATTCTAAAAATATTTTTTTTACTTTCCAAATTTTGCCGCCTCACAAAATTTGCCGCCCTGGGAACTAGCCCTGACTGTCCCTAGTGTAAATCCACCACTGCTAATACACCGTATAATAAATGTATACTGCGATTCAGAAATATGTAAGACCCGTATAGTGACATCTATCGAATGAATATGAGTAATAAAAGTGCTAATAATTTATTTCATCTGCATTAACTAATTAAAAGCCGTTGAACCGATTAACCAATTTTAATCTAGTTTTTTTTGTTTGAAAGCTGACATAGCTGACTCGTTCACTATTGACAATTTATTAAAAATTTTGTTTTAGTGTGTACTGTCTATAATAAATTATGTTTATAAAATAAGAATTGTTTTATGAAGGAAAAATAATATACATAATTATTATATAAATTATATATTTGTCGGAGGAAGTCATGAGTCAAGTTGCATCTTGATTGCTACTGATTATTTGCATACTGATTGTTTACAATTGAATTAGCCTTAAATTCATTTGATTACTTTTAAAATCGTTTTTTAATTTAAGATAATTTGTAACATTTTTATCTCACGTAAAAACCTTAATTAAAATTAAATCGTAATTATTTTGTTAACGGGCAATCAGAGAAGAGCGCGCGCGGGCCTCGAGTGGGGTCGAGGCGCCATCTTTACTTTACAGGTGCGGACAGTGTGTGAAACACATTTGAGTGTAATCAGTCGATCGAGTTGGATCGTGGTGTACAATTATATTTTGTGTTTACTAGCTAAAGTGAGATCGGTGTCCTGAACCCACTGCTCGATCTTAAATTATTTTAAAATTACTGTTTTTATAAATTTATGATTAGTGAAAATACTGTTACACACTGAATAAATTAGTGTTAACCAGTGATCATTGTGTTTTGTGCCCGCATTTTACCCACGATGACGCCCACTAAACAAGCAACCGCTACTGAAAATGATGTTGAGGACAACGTGTCTCCGACATATTTATAGTATTTGATGTTCGAAAATTGGACAACTGGGCTAGTACGAATTGTACGACCGCATTTTAAACGTGTATTTTGACATATTTGTGCACGCACATAAAAATTATGAAAAATATATTATATACATATTTGTGATGTGCTTGCCAAGACCTTTCTTTTGATGCCAAACACGTGATGATTATCTCGCGCTCGGTTTAATTTTTTTAAATCTCTGAATGAATGAATCTGTGGTTCAATTTTCTAAATACAAAATTTGAATAAAATATATAGCCTATGTTACCCGCGGCATCATTACGAATCTATACATACCTCATTTACTAAAATCGGTAATTTAGACGCTACGACTGCCCTCTATAAATCATTACCCTTCCTTTTGGCTTCGCCGTAGTCGGGTAAAAACTTTCTTACTCTTAAAGGACATCACAGATGGCGAAGATACTATAATATTTTCATATCACGTACTGTACATAATGTGAAATATATCCAGGCATCTTAAGATAAAATATTATAATACCATCTTCGCCGTCTGTGACGCCCTGAAATGTTGAAACTGAAAAATATTTCGCCTTGAGACTAATAGTCGCTTTTTCCAAACCCAAGCCAGTTTTTGTTTTTTTTTTAATAAACTGTGTTTTTTTACACTTGATCTACCATATTTTGCCATAATCGTTGTAGGTACAAGCTTTGTGAAATTTTTGTATTGATATACACATTCAATAATTCACAAACTCTCTGTGGGCAGCAGTCGCATAAAGGACCCGAGACAACACGTAGGTGGGTATGATTCATAACAAGATTCAATCGATGCCAAGTTTATTTTAATATGGCTAAATTAAATTTCCTTTAAATGCAAATAAATTATGCATTGTCTAGGACTTTCTACGTTATCGTTTATAAACGATTTGATTGAATGCGGCGCCACTGCTGCAAATTTACAGCTAGTTTACTATTATGTGTGAGTTTTAAAGCCGAAGTCTCGTAACTATTTGTGATCATAATTCTGTTTCGGTCCGTGCGGTGTCGCATTCACACCCGCTTCCATCGCGCGTGAGCGAGTGCGATAGCGCGCGGACCGAAATAGGATTATGATCACAAATTGGTATGAGCCCAATTATCATCTTCTGGCAAAAACTTCCTTAAACTTTTCTTAATATATTTCTTAGGCGGTAAAGTTGCAAATTCATAATTCAACAAGAATAATTTATTTCATAGAATACAACATTAACAAAATTTATTATTATTGACTAATGTGTAAAGATTTGTTCTTATTTCGTCAGTATTTGGGTTATAATGAATTAAATAAATTTAATAATAATAGTTTATTATTACATCGCGACAATTATTACTTTATATCTTTGTTCAGCCGGCTAAGAGCGAGTCGCCAGTTAGTGTAGAGTTCCGTACTCAACGCAACATTGATAGACGACTCGCTCTTAACCGTCAGAGTGTCGCAAATCAATTGATCGGTTTTATTTTAAATAAATGTCCTTTCTGGTGTGAATAAGTCTAAGGCTCGGACTACATCATCCGGAATCTCTCCGACCGGAAATAAAACAGCACCGAAAATAGAGTTGAAAATCGTACACACGAGCGTCAAGTTTTTAAATTTTTTTATTTTTCTATTTTCATCTCTATTGTATTTGCGCAGAGTTCGACTTTCAGCGCTGTTTTTTTTCACCTGAGAGATTCCGGATAGTGTTGTTCGAGCCTTAAAACATGTTCATGCACATCAAATATAATGTCTGTAACTAAACGGACTGACAAAGAACACGAAGCTTACGGTCTATATATATGGTTAGTTTACCTCCTGAGATTGACAAGGTTTCCATAGGAAGGTCCCACGCCTTTTTTTATATTAAGCAAAAATTACAATATTTCGGATATCTATAAGTGTGATAGAGGCTTTAAGGAGTTAGGAGTTCCCCGCTTATTGTACGTATGAATTCCATTTATTCCGATGTTAAGG
Organism: Phengaris alcon alcon; assembly: GCA_037179445.1. Taxonomy (NCBI): domain Eukaryota; kingdom Metazoa; phylum Arthropoda; class Insecta; order Lepidoptera; family Lycaenidae; genus Phengaris; species Phengaris alcon. Next base: position 247,260 of record JAYRCH010000310.1, on the reverse strand, counting down.
CTGAAGTAATATATTATACTTAGATACCTGAAGATTTTATCTGCTACTGAACCCCGAAAAATAATTAAATAACGACCACATCAAATGAAAATAAACGATTTTATTAGAAACTAATAAAATTTGCATAATCCTATATCGTTCTATGTAATTTAATATTAATTGCCTATTAAATCAAGAACTGGCCCAATATAAATATCCAAAGATATACTACCGACTCGTACACGACATTTATTTCGTTCGATAATCAAAGATTTATAATCATTATGGGTAATATAATGCAATAGGTTAGTTTTGTAAAATTATACTTACGATAGTTATGGGCACTAGGTATAACTATACCGAAACATTATACTTACGAGCCTTTTTAGGTTCATTACTAATGACCTCAAGAGACTTGAAAGATCTTTGAGATAATGAAAAGACTTTAATGTGAATATTATGAGGTGTGCAGTGTGCTCAGTAAATTTACAGCTAGGCAAAAAAGAGTATGACGCGGTGACAGCAGGAGCTAAAAGCATCCTTATTAGATATATCCTTAATAGATTGGAATGAAATTTATTATATTTATTAGTTATATCTCTCTTTTTAATATAATACATCAATGGTTATATCATAATATATTTTAAATGAAATATGTCATTTCAATCTAATATATTATATTAAGGATTTTAGCAACTTAATAGTAAGGTAAAATAAATCAAAAACTATTTACCTATACTAATTAACAAATTTTAATGTTAATGAAATATTTAAGTACATCAATTACTAACAATTAGACATTAAAAAAAACTGCAACTTCTGCCATAAACATAGTCAAAATAAAACATTTTTAAAAACACTGTCTTTAGGCCTTATTAAACTATGGTAGTATAATAAGGCCTAAGACTTTAAACTACAAAATTAAACAAAATAAACTTACTTTATTAGGTAATTAAGATCTACATAAATAATAATAATAATACAATAATCACAGCAAAGACTTCAAAATAACATTTTGATTATAAGAATCGATCTGGATCTCAAAATAATGATCATCGTCCTCCTCTAGCAAACCAACGCACTCCCCATGGTACCACTTGCTGCATTTACAACACTCAAAGCAGCCTCTTGGTCCTGCTTAGGTACACTGTGACAGTACCAACTCTCTACAATCTCAGTATTGCTTATATTATCTCTGGTCTTTTTTATTTTTTAGTCTTTTTTCTGTTTTATTTTATCAAATAGGTCTTTGGTTACTGGAGTTCTATAAGTAATAACCTATCTTCTAACCGTTGATGACTTTTCAGTATTTTAACTATTGTAGGCATGAGCTGCTTAAATACTGTTATTCTAACCAGAGTGCGGTACGTAATCAGACTGCCGCCACCAGGTCCAGACCACAGTGATCGTTTGGTAGTCCCTATAAACAATAAACCAAGAAAAAAGTAGTTATAATTTTTTTTTACATTTCTAAAGGCATAAAATAAACAGTCACTTGATAATGCTAAAAAAGGAGTGTTAATAAGGCCTAAGGTCGAATTTTATAGGCTTTAATACCCGCCGACTACTATGTAAAGAAAATTAAAAAAAATAGTTATTCGGTCTTGACAATATTCCAACATCACAATTCACAGCCCCCTAAACGCATGAATGCTAGACAATTAAACTACAAAATAATGTAAGAAACTGTAATATTAACAAAAATTACTTACGTTTCATTAGACTGTTATATTATAATTCGAGCTTAGCGTCCGTATATATCTGTATAATCTAGAGCTGTAGCAAACCGCATGTATTCGGTACTGATAGGGTTCCCAATCCTTCCGGATTGCCCGGGTGACTCCGGTAAACCTCCCGATCTCCCGGAGTGCAATAATTTCTTCGGTTTTTCTAGAAATTAAATGCATCCGTCGCTCGCTCGTTGTTACTCACTCGCTTTGCGGCCACAACACCGCGCGCCGTTCCACTGATGCGGCCGGTCTAAACCTGTTCGTCTCGCCGTCGAGAAAGAACCAATCATGGAACGGCATTACTTAACTCCAGGAATTATTAAATATTGACTTAGATAGTGGCAAATTGTACGATGAGGCTGGACTTTTGTGTGAGATGCAACCACATCTCGTTGAAGAAAATCGAGTGGATTTACGCTGGTATGACTTCTATACGAAATCAAAAGACAGAAATCCCTGTCCTGAATTGAGAATAATAAATGCCGTGGAAAAATATGGTTGTGCGAATGCTTCATGCAAGTGCGTATTCAGCATGATGAAGCAAGTATGGAGCAAGGAAAGAAACCGAATGAGTATTTATTTAGTAAAAGCAGAGTTACAAGAACTAACAAACTTCGATTTTTCATGTAAAAAGTATCATGATTTTGATGATTTTGTGGTGAAAAACCGACAGAGTTGGCAACCTGGTAGGTACTGAGTAACGCGTGAAAAGCGCCATCTAGAACCAACCGAGTAACGAAACGTTACACATTAATACATTTCGTTACTCGCATTTTTCGTAGTATGGGTAAAAAACGGAAAAGTGAAAAAATACACCTTACGCAGCTTGGTATGTAATGTATAAGTATGTTTTCTGCAAATTACGAAAGTTCCGACACCGCGACATCACACTATATGCGTACGAAATACGACATGATTCGTTGCTCTAACATAACATAGCATGTTATGAGGTATCAGAAGTAACGAGTAACGTAACGATACTATAGTAACTAGTACTAGTTGTTATAGTAACGTATACATACGGGTACGCTTTTTTTCGTTACTTTTACATCTCTACTATAATCTATGATGAATGACGTCAAACTGATGGCACCGAGTGCGCGAGTGAGACGTGACATGTTTGGGGCACTATCTCTGATTGTTAGCTACCTATGTCTGTGACTTCGGGCAACGGGGATTATTTTAATTTGTGTTTCTGATACTTAGGCCTTATTACCCGATGGGCCTTATTGGCCGCACCTACATTAATATTCTGTATTTTAATTTTAATAAATTAGATATCTAATTATCTACTTTGCAGTAACAAATGTAGTGTGACTAGCTAATTTTTTATTGTATTTGGCATTGATATTACAATGCCAAATGCAATGGAAATTTTGTGAAATATAATTAAAAATAAATAATAACTATTAGAAATGTAATTTAAACAAAGTAAATTACCATTTCACCTTTAATGAGCAGGTGGAAAGCAGTTTTGATATCGATAGCTATTAAATGTGTTGTTGCTAAAAACTTTAAAAATATATTTTTACTACCTTTAATTTATTAAAAATTGAAAAATTATTAAAATAAAATTACTTGCAAATACTTCTGTCCAATATAGTTTTTAATTATCCTTTTTAAATCCGTTCTACGACTTTTTTCATAACTTCTTTAAGTTGTGAAATCTATTTTATGTTTTAAAGAACTTTAGAAATAATTTTTATATTAGGAGAGTTACCTATTATAGTAAGTATGTGAGCCCGCGATTTCTCGCGCGCTAAAGGAATTCTCGCGGCAACCGTAAATTTTTCCGCAATAAAAAGTAGCCTTTGTCCTTCCCCGTGGTCTAATCTATAGGTATCTGTGCCAAATTTCATTAAATCGGTTCAATAGTTTCGGAGCATATTAAATGCAAACACACAAACAAACTTTCTAATAATATTAGTACATATAATACTTAGATACTGTTCGAATCTTGATTCTCGTCGAGTCGTAGGTAGGTAACTACTAGGTAGGAAATATAAATAAAACATTAAAATGTCTGGCTCGTATAAAAACTTAATCTATAGACTACAACCTCCAGTGAATAATATTTATAAGTTATCAAATTAATTTACATTTCATTCATTTTATTCAAATTTAATATACATATGAATAAAAATTATCATAATAAAAGGGTAGCTTCATAATCAGGCACATTCGTTTGTTTATGAGTTATGACGGATGTAGGCATAAGTGTGATGTACGTTAATGCTTATTATTTATTGTAAGAACTGTTAGTTATGCAGTTATAGTTGTAATTTATTGAATCGAGAGGCTTTCCTGTGGCGACAGATCGGAGGCTCTATTTCCAACACACTCGATAACGGACCAAGATTATCGGATGATTTGTTGATGCACTATACTTGGGTTATGTGAATTAGAAATATCATAACTGGTTCTTGCCGGGTATCTAACAAAGTTGACTTTTGTGTTTTATATTAAAAACAGGTATTTATTCCGCTTTACTCCAGATTCCTATGTAGCGAAAGGAAAGTAAAATGCCTTTTGCCTCAGTTTAGAGCTAAACCCAACAGGCAAACAAAGAAAACTTATAAAGCGACTTATTGTTAAATTAGGTACTCAATACTTAATAATACATAACCTATATTATTTTGCATAAAGTATGACGAACTCGGACTATTGTCTACGATACATGTACTGACTTCGTTTCGAATTTTCTCATTTCTACGCACACCTATCGCATTCGCAATCTGCCTTCATGAATAGCCTACTCTGACCCGCGCTCGGGGATAATTCCCGTCAACGCACACTTTATTAGCAGTTGTGTGATGATATCGCGGCTACAATTAAATAATACTTCGAGAGGTCGTATACGATAACTCCGAGCAGCGAGTTGTGACTTGTAATTAATGTGGAGCTTAATGTCCTATTGGGTCATGATCGCCTGGTACTTTGATTGAAAGATCTTTTTTTTTTGTTCGGATGGCTATAGAGATGCTAATGGCCGGAAGGCCATTTTAGCTTCGTCGGGCTGTGCCTGTCGGTTGGCTAGTAGATTTGGTGGGAAGACGATGAGGGAGTTTGACCCCCCTCCTACATCACTGCCCTGTGGGTTTTGTACAAACCGGTTATTGGGGATACAAGACAAGTGTCCCTCCTGCGTCAGAGTGTGGTAGCTTGCGCGCGGTAGCACAAACGTTGAAAGTTCGCTTGTTTTCATATTTTAAACTTTGCTTCTACGTTTTTCTAACAAACTTAGCGTCCATGGGAGAAAAAACTATCCGTGATATTTTATCTTTTATACATCACCGCAGACTGGAAATGGCGTTAGGGCTTAGGCCTTAGGTGATAAGCTATCAGAAAGTAAAAAAAAATACCTCTGGAATCCTTCCCTTCCATATTCAAGTTAAATGATCATTTTTGTATAAGCCAATTAGGTAAAAGATGACATCCCTTGCACAGTTGCCACTTGCATCTTCTTAACCGCTTATGCAGTAATTGAACATAATAAAACGCAATAAAATGAATTCGAACAAGGAAATATTGAGAAAACATTAATCAGAAATGGAGAAAAAAATCCATAAATATGTTGGAACAAAAAACAGAATTGATTATTACCGCCTCCCGTGCGTAAATATGTCGATGGGCGCTCTCGTAAACTGTAAGGAGATATTTTTAACGGCTAAGATATTTAATATTTATTGCGACACGGACATTCAATACACCGGGATTTATACACGAGCTTCGTATACTAATACCATTAATACCGACTAATAATCGACAATGATACCACATTAACGACGTGAAATACGATGTTGACCTTATTATGTTTTATTTCACCTCGCGCCGCATAAATAAGGTGGATCGATTTATTTTCTGTTTTAAATCGTCTTTTAAACAACGTTTGTACAACTATTTAATGTTTTTTATTGAAATAAAATTGACACTTTCTTAAGCTGGGATCGAAGTTTTTCAAGGTGTGTTCCATAGACTAATCGTTGATCTCGCTGGGCGTAGAGAGACCAATGATTTATCTACGGTATGTTCATTCCATTGTAAGCTTTTCAAGCTATATTATGGTGGTTGCGTCACACGTAGTACGTACCTAACATACAATAAAACGATCTAACAAGAATAAGTTCTAAATACCTAAAAAGTGAAACTATATTAGGTCCTTACATATGAAATTGGCATTTTGTCGTACTTTGATATCAAATATATCTTCTTTGGTTAGGAATTCCAATTTCAAATTTATACCGCTATTTACTCATGCATTTGCGTTTCGAAAACCGTAATTCATTTGTTTTTTCCTCTTTTGGTTTTTTCTTTGCGTCACTCTGTTTACAAAATGGAAAACTTGAAATATCGTATTATTTTCGAGTACGAGTTCCACCGTGGCACCAGTGCTGCAGAAACGGCTCGAAGGGTTAATGATGTGTATGGCGGCGGTATAGCAAAAGAAAACACAGTGCGTTTTTGGTTCCAACTTTTTCGTCCTGGAAATTTCGACCTGCAGAACAAGCCCCGTGGACGGCCAGAGACAATGCGGTGTTAGTGATAAAACTGTTTTAATCTACTTGAAGCAAATTGGGAAGGTGAAAAAGCTTGAAAGGTGGGTACCTCATGAATTGAGTGCAGCAAACCGACAAACGCGCGTCGACTGCTACGTTACATTACTCAACCGGCTCAATAATGAAGGGATTTTAAATCGAATCATTACCTGTGATGAAAAGTGGCTCCTATACGATAATCGGAAACGCTCATCGCAGTTGCTGAACCCTGGCGAACCAGCCAAAGCCTGCACCAAGCGAAAATTGACTCAAAAAAAGTTACTTGTGAGCGGTGGACTAGTGCCGGTATCGTTCACTACAACTTTCTTAAATCTGGCCAGACGATTACGGCAGATGTCTATTGCCAGCAACTGCAAATCATGATGACTCCGATTTCCATTCACTCCACAGCCTCTTCAAAGATTTTATTGATTCCTGTCCGAATGTTTTTTTTAGTAAGGGAATCAATGAACTACCTATGAGATTGCAAAAGTGACTGAAACTTTGATTAAATAAATATATTATGTTTAAAAAAATCGACTTTATGTTCCTTCTTTACAAAACGCCAATTTCATATGTAATGACCTAATATATTTATTATCATAATTATTTTATTTTGCTACAAATTACAATATAGAATATAACAAATATGACGTTATGTCAGGGAGTGCTGACATACAAAACTATGTTCTACATTCAAAATGTCACTTGCCGACCGTCGGCAAGCGACGCATAATAGGGTAATACTATATGGCTTTGTTTGAAATGGTTCCGTGTAGGCTTCCCGGGCGCTGTAGCATCCGGAAAAAGCCATAGCACAATATGAGCAGGAAAAGGTAAAAAAAAGATATCAACACGATTTACCTTTTTTTTAATTCTAATAATTAAATAATATATTGAACATTTAGAATTACTTCAAGATTATAGTCTTATCTAACATAAAGAGTGTTTCCTTATATTTTATAATATATGTATTGAATACATAGATGTATTATATTAAAAAGAGGTAGATATGGTATGAGCGCGCAAAAAGTGAAGACTCGAAACTGCCCTAGTGGGACAGTTTTTGGTTAGCAAGCAAGCATTGACGAGTAGAATAACATAATGAAGAGTGGAAAAACATATTATTTTAACATCATTAAGACAGCTACCGACATTATAAGTATAGGTAAATAATTAGTAGCCGAATACCTATACGACCTCGCCTTTCCATACTAAAAACAAAGATCCTATTTAGATAAGTGAATAGCAATATTATGTAAATATAGATTTGTATACTAATCCATATTCATTATGTTCACAGAAGTAACAATTGCTAAAATCGCTTGTCGATGTCCAAAATAATGTTAACTGTCCTGTCTCCTAATTCAACATATTAGTGACAATTTTTTGTTTTGTTGACAATATTGTTCGTCTGACAATCTACCGGTATAGGTAAATATAGTTACGTTAGCATATTGTGCTACACATAGATAGTTACGTTTGTGTGTATCTGTGAATAAACGTGTGCAGGACCGAATTCACACTACGGCAATAGTTATAATATGCAAAACTCTTTAGTATGGCTAAGTACTTTTCAAATGTAAAAACAGTTGGTTAGCATTTCATCACAATCACAATGACTCCGATGGTAAAGCCGCTTCTACATGCTTGGTGTTTCGTGCAAATAGCGCACACATCACAGGGTTCCGTTGTACTATAAAGAACCCGTACTAATGGCTTTCATTAAGCTCCCATACTCACAGTCCAGCCTGCAAATCTAGCGCTGAGGCCTTGATGCGGACTTGTAGACAAAAATTATAAATGATTAAAATCATGAGTAATCAGTAATGACGGCCATTACTCATTAATACCGGTACTGGATTTGCAGGCTGGGGCCCGATTCTCGTATTTAACTTAGACTTTCAACTTACCGTCAATTAATTATAAATTAATCAACCTGGTATCATAAATTGAACGAAAGTCGGTATTCTACTACACGATTTTAGTACATTTAAAATCCCAAGACAGTCATTATGAAATTACATCTTAGTTTAAAGCGAGTACAAAGACAGCTGTTGCTTGACGTTTGGACGATGCAGTGTTGCCAATTATTGTCAGTTAAGGCGCGTCTCCTGCCCGTGTTTTTTTGAAACATTACACAAAATCATCGAAATTGGGGCGTGGCTATGCACATTTGTGTACGCATACACAATGTTTTGTCTTCCGAGACGGACGGAAAACATTCCCCGCGCGGGTCCAGAGAGAGGAAGGCAAAAAAGTAATTTGTGCGTAAAATAAATATTTTTACGTTATGACATCCCCACATGTCAAAGTGAAAAAAAAATCCTGTTGACGGTTTGGTTCGAGTCAAATTGGAGTCAAGTTTATAAATATTTGAGAATACTGTTTTCTATGGATAAGTGGTTCGCTCAAATCTACAATCAAGCTTCGATACAATAATAATTGCATCGCAGTGAAATTCGTCGTTTCACGTTTGTTTGAAGTTAGTAAGTAGTAGAATACGATTTTGCTGTTTGATAGGATCCGGACTATAACGAACAAGTGTCGAAGCTGCATAATTGTTGGATTAAAATAAATAGACATTAAAATAGAATTGGAGTCGACGTTCTGGACAGTGGACGGTAAGTATGCCTCTTTACAAATGTCACATTGGTATGGTTGGACATAGTCGCTCTACTTTCTACCAACTAAATATCTTTTTTTAAAGGTGCATACTTTATGGCATTAACTTTATGCTTTTTTACTTTATTGCTCTTTTATTAAAGATATTAATAAGTTTAAAGATATTAATTAATAAGTTAGATTTTGCTTATAAGTAGTTGCACTTTTTAGGCTGAGCTCTATTGAAGGTCTTTTACGTCGTGCTAAAAACTCTTTAGGAAATTGAACAATAACTTTTGAAGTAATTTAAAGAAAACTTATTGCGCTACGGAAACACGCCTTAGACATATTATTGTTCTGACATGCTCTTGGTTAGGTTAGTAATTAGTTGAATATTTCGTAAATATATCGATACCTTCGTTACATCAAAACTTAAGTACATAAATCGTTTTACTTTTTAGTAAGGCTAATAAACATTGAGTATTTAGGAAGTGACCGGCCCTCGCCCGAGACACCCGAGGGATGTGTCTATTTGTTGACACAGGCCGCGTATCGCAGTAGGATCGAGCATAAAATCGATTTTATTGTCATAAAAACAATCCGAGTCGTTCATCTTCCTGATTCGGATCATTCAATGCACCCGTTCGCGTTGGTTTACTGCTGTTCATAAATTATAGTGATTAATCTGCGTTTAACTACTTGTATGTAGATCTTTTTATATCGCGCTTAATTCGAATCAAGTGGTTTTTGGGGTATAACCTAATACTTCCTTGTTCCTCAGCTCTGTGAGTTTAGTCGTAACTTATAACAGATTCGATTTTACTTTCAAAACTTTTATTTCAAGTCATAAGGAAATAGAACGCTTTGACATCACGTCAATCTGGTCCCGTGGTAAGTTCTCGAAGAACTTGTGTTACGGGTACCAGACAACGGAAATATATTTAATACTTTTTATCCTATACTTATACTTCCGTTTCCGGTTGCCGAACTGTTAACATCACCTTGCACTTGTCATGTCACCTTACACTTTGATGTTGCCTAGTGTGGAATATCACATTTTTATAAATTAAATTTTAAAATTGTTGACTATAGATATATAAATCTAAAAGAAATAGGCATTTAGATTGATGCGTTTAAAAGTTATAAGCAAATAAAAAATTACGTCACAAGTTGCTACCGCCATACATTTTGTAATGGCAAATGTATGACGAGTGCAACTCGTGACGTCACAGGCAGATATATAGCTCTCTTTCATATTGTAAATTTAAATTGTTTGTATCTTTGTTATTTTTTAAGATATACGAAAATGGGTTCTAGTTTATTAACCTGTTGTCTAATATCGAATAGACGAAAAAAATTTTTAGGAAACATGCCTATTGTGTCACTACTTTTTCAAAGCTACAGTTACAATTACTGTTGAGATAAACGAAGACCCTATGTGACATTTTTGTGTATAAAACAGTGACTATAATAGTGAAAATAGTGTTTAAATTATCATTTTGTGGTTCAACATTCAGTAATTTTTCAATTTTGTTCTGACAAGTAACAGCTGTGAATGTGACTTTTGACAGTGACACTCGAATTTAAAAGTGTCACCTAAAACATAGACAAAACGTCAAACCAAGCAGAGTTGCAAAGTGCAAAACAGTGAAGAAAAAAAAATGTTTAAAATGCTTTTTGATCAGATGAAACTTGAAATAAAAAAGCAAACTAATACTATTTTCGAAAAAAATTAATGAAAAATAGAACCTTTCATAGAATAAAAGAAAATCCATTATATCTAGAAAAAGAAAAAAGAACATTTTATTATTTTGCCTGGAAGAAAAAGAGAACTCTTCGTAGGAATTGCTACGTAAAGTACAGGAAATTTTCCGTGATAATTTGAAAATTGGATTAGAAGCTGATGTTTCAAAGATCCATCGTATCGGGTTAGGCAAAGAAAATAAGATAAGACCTGTAATGCTGGCTTTCTCAAATAGCTGGAAAAGAAGCGAAATACTTAAAGCAAAGAAAGGCTTTCAAAACGTTAACATAACTGAAGATTTTCAGAAAGAAATTTTAGAGGAGAGAAGAGCATTGAAGCCAAAACTTGTAGAAAAGCGTGCTAAATATGACAAATTGATAGTAAAAGACAGCAATCCAAACAATTAAAAAAGTAAAAGGGATCAATCAACCTCACCACATAACCAAAATCAGCCAAAAAAGGCGGCAAGTACTTCATTAACAAAGGAAAATATAAGGAATGCATTTGATCTGATAAGATAAATCATACTCATTCTCTAGTACCACAAATCAAAATTAACCTAAGTAGCAATTAAATATCAGTAACCGCCAGCGGGCTTCCCCAATACGATCACCGTGGGGAAAGAGACCACTACCCTCCAAAAAATATCCACTTATCAAATCCTCATTAAAACAAAATAAAATGTGCAAAATCAAGAAGAGACAAGGGCCTTCAAATATGCACATATAACGTAAGATCTCTAAAGAAATAATACTAGAATACATATTCAGCTACATAGGAGAAACACAGGGACTTCATGGTGTTAGCTACCTAATAAAGAAATCACTAAAAGACAACATATTAAGCTTTCTGAGAATATCGGAGAGTGGCTCGGCTAAAACTAAACTTAACACTATCGGTGATTCAAGTATATTCTCCCACGGAGAGCTCTACCGACGAAGAAATCACAAAATTTAACGATGACTTAAGTAGAGAACAAGAACTAGCAAAAGTAGACTAATCATTGGTGACTTTAATGCCAAAATTGGACAATCCAAACATCACGAAAATCTTATAATGGACAAACATTGTTACGACATAAGGAACAACAAGAAGAAAAAATCAGGAAAATGGACATGGCTATCACAAGATCATGAAACCAAAAATGAAATATTGAGTGATGACTTCATATTGAGCTCCGATCCAACATCTGTTTACCAATGAACTTCTAATTTAAATATGCTTCCCGTCAGATCACAGGCTCGATAAAATTAAAAAACCAAAATTTTGCCGTGGGTCATTCAAAACTATGTCCAACAAACTGAAGTCTACAAGTGAGAAAAATAACTACATTCAAAACCTAAAAAATAACCTAGCAGATTTACAACAATTTATAAATAAAATCCTATAGTACAGTCTTTTAGTGACAAACTGGAAGAAGCAATTTCAAAAATCATGAAAAAAGATGAAAAATTAAACATTACAAACAAATTAAAAAATATCATCAGCGAACACTCAATAACCTTAATTAATAAAAGAACCGAAATTATATTTACAAAGAACAAAACCAGAGAAATGAGAGGAACTAAACAATTTATTTAAACAAGCCAACAGATCAATCAAAAGGCGTTATGCTAACCATAGAAAATAAATTATAGAGTAAAATATACTCACTTTTTGAAGCTCAAAATGGGCCTGGAAAAAAATCTCTACACACAAAAATTGGATACAAGTTTGAATAACGAAAAAGGCGAAACCAGAAATAGAGAGTATAATAAAATGTGCTTTCTATACATCTATTTTATATTTCTATATTTCTATTATATTATATTATTATATATTTATATTTCTCTTTAAGAAAAAACCACAACATGAAAGACAATGGCAAAATAATAGCAATACAATCGACGAGAAAATAGGAGAACAAGTAGAACCAATAACAGAAAAAGAAATAATAATAATAATATATATGGACGCTTAACACTACGTCAATCTGGCCCCGTCCTAAGTATCCGAAGAACTTGTGTTAAGCTGGGTATCCACTAGAGGCAGCCTCGGGCGCCTCGGACGCCTCGACCCGAGGCTGCGCTTATGGAGACGTTGTCTCGAGTCGAGGCTGCCGCGACTCTGAGGCAAAATGTGCGGCCGCGGCGCGAGCCAGACTTTGTCGGTAAACGGGCGTGCTCAAAGGAGCCTCAGTGCGCGGCGTGCGTTCAGTGGAGACGGTTGTGCGTATGCTCGGATCGCGGCAAGATGAACAATAAAGATAAATGTGTTCAATTAATTAAGTTGTATGAAAAGCATAGAGAATTGTGGGATCCAACTTCACCAAATCATTATAATACTAATTTTAAGGAAGATTCTTGGAAATTAATAAGCGAAGAAATGAAACTACCCGTGATCGAATTAAAAAAGAAAATGACTTCACTTTGTGGATCATACCGAAGAGAAAAATCTCGGCATAAGCAAAGTCTCATCACTGGATCAGGTAAAATAAAACATCAGTTTTTAAAATTAAGCTGGATATTTCTTATTTATTCTACTTACTTAAATTTATACCTAGCGATACATTTGACTCCAATACCAGTGATATTGTTAATAATAATAATACCTAATGTACTTTTTCAGGCCGTAAAGATGTAAACGTGTCGAAGTGGTTTGCGTATGACCATTTTTACTTTTTGGCGGAAAAGAATTCTCCCCGCGAGACTCAAGATTCAATGACACAAAACTCCACTGACACTTTAGCAGGAAACACAAGGGAACCATTGTCATCTGTGAGTATTTTATTTATTCATATTTAGTATCTATTTTGCCACGGTATTTGTCCATTAGTAGCAAAGTGTGTAGCCAAATGCAATCTAATTGCTTTTGCATCATTTGTGGACCTTCGAGGGACTAAACGTAAGGGTAGGAACGAATTCGATTCATGCTCATTTCTCCACGATCCTGGCACAAAATCTCCATTGTTTTCAGTCTAAAGTACCTGGTGGTGTATAAGTATTTGTCCTTGTTTTTCTTAAAAAATTATGCAAATAACAGGTTGCCAGCACCACTTTTGTAGCTATTTCTGGTTCCAATAACATGGGTTTTCTTAATACTCTAAATACAGAACTCATGATGCCAAAAGCATTTTCTACCACTCTTCGTGCTCTGGATAGACGGTAATTGAATATTCTTTCTGGAGAACCATTATCTGGAGTTCCTTCAAACGGTTTCATAGTGTAATTATTCAAAGCAAATGCCTTGTCACCTAAAATGACATAAGGCACTTTAAGCGTATATGGTGGCTGTAATATACTGGGTGCTGGTAAATTTATATCATTATTTTCTAAGGATTTGTATAATTCACAATTTCTAAAGACTCCACCATCAGATATACGTCCTTGGCACCCAACGTCCACATACAAAAAATTGTAATTAGCATCAACCAATGCCAGCAATACGATACTGGGAAATTTTTTGTGATTAATGTATTCTCCATTACTATTTATTGGTGATTGAAGAATAATATGTTTACCATCAAGGGCGCCAATGCAATGAGGAAAATGCCATTGGTTTTCAAATTCGTCTGCTGTTTTTAACCATTCTTCTTTTGATGATGGTATCTGAAAAAAAATGTCAGTAATAAAATAATTTATTTTTACAGAACGTTGAATCATTCGAATCAGCTTCAGCTTCCCAACAACAGTCACATCCACCAACTTCTCAACAACAGTCACAGCCATCAACTTCTCAACAACAGTCACAGACATCAATTTCTCAACAACAGTCACAGCCATCAACTTCTCAACAACAGTCACAGCCATCAACTTCTCAACAACAGTCACAGACATCAACTTCTCAACAACAGTCACAGCCATCAACTTCCCAACAACAGTCACAGACATCAACTTCTCAACAACAGTCACAGACATCAACTTCTCAACAACAGTCACAGCCATCAATTTCGAGATCGTCAAATAAAAGAAAAACGACTAATGATTATGCAGATACTATAGATTTAGACAAAGCGATGGAGGTGTTAAATTACACAGATGATAGTTATGACACGTTCGGTAAACATATTGCTTCAGAACCAAGAAAATATGACCCAATCACTTTAGCATATGCTAAAAAGGGTATAACGGATGTACTGTTCCAAGCTGATATCGGGATGTTATCAAGAACTCAACAACAACAAGGATACTTCACTCAACAACAAAATTCTGCGAACACAGAAAACACTGAAGATTTAACATCGCTATAAAATACTATTATTATCTGTCATTTTTGTAAACTTTGTTTTTTTAAATAAAAATTTTGATATTTAGCATACGGGTCGCTTTTTTTAATATTATCACCCTACATTAACAATAAAGCTAGATTAAATACACACACATACCTGAATATATTCTTTGAGGACTTCTATCATGGCATCACATGTTGCGCGAATAATTTTTTAAATAGACTGCTTTGATATTCTAAAGAGGTATTGCAAACTTGTAAATGAATCACCACTTGCTAAAAACCTCAGGGTAATGGCCAGTCTTTTTTCGTTGAAATTGCCTTGCGGAACGACGTATCTTTTTTTCAATTATTGGTGCAAGCTTGAAACATAACTCTTCAAATGTTTCATTGGTCATTCTAGTAAAATTTCTGATACTATCTTCTACACCTTCAAAGGCCATATCCGAAAACAACTGTACATTGCGATAATTTCGCTGACGATATAGTTCCTTTATCCACCATCGTCGTTTTCGTTTCTCACATTTTTTCCTTCTGTATTGCCCTATAACTACCAATGCTGCAGCAACTTTACGTCTGTCACACATGGTGGTAAAAGAAATACTGAGGAAATTTCGGCTCAGGTTCGAGGCTTGCCGAGGCTAGCTATTTTCGTGAGCTCAAGTGGAGACACATCAACTCTCCGCGTGTCGCGGCAGGCTCAGCTTGAAGCTGCTCAGCCCGAGGCTGCTCAAGTGGATACCCATCTTTACAGGTACCAGAAAACGGGAAGTACATTTAATATTTTTATACCTACATATATTTAAGATTTTTATTATATTATACACATATTTATTACACATCCATGACCCAGGAACACAGAAAAACTATTTTTGTTCCTTCGGCGGAACTCGAACCCGGCTTGAGCACCAACGCGCTGAACCACTGAGCGACAGAGGTCGTCAAATAATAATGCAAATCAGATCATTAAAACCCGAGAAAAGCCCAGGGGAAGATAACATCACCAATGAAGCCCTAAAAATAAGAGTGCCAATACCTTAGTTACATATCTAGCTGAATTATTTAACTTAGTACTTGAAAAAGAGGAAATACCATCACTCTGGAGTAAATCAAACATAATATTATTGTATAAAAAGGGGAATCCACTTGACATAGCCTGTTATACTACAGGCCTGTTATATAATACCTATTAGCTTACTGTCAACTATATATAAACTATTGTCATCCATCATCCTTAGACAAATAGGACCAGATATCGACAAAAACCAACCAATTGAACAAGCGGGGTTCCGGCCAGAGTTCCGGCTCTACAATAGATCACACACGCTTGAACAACTAATAGAGAAGTTCAACGAATTTAATAAACTTCCTATACATATGTTTTGTGGACTATTCCAAGGCGTTTGATAGTATAGTACACTCATCTATATGGACTATCCTAAAAAATAACAATTAAACAAAAAATATGTTAACATCATTAAATATATATACTCTAAAAGCGTCAGCAGGGTAAAGCTAGAAAAACAAGATGAGAAATTCATAATTGGAACAGGGGTAAGGCAAGGAGACCCGCTGTCGCCAAAGTTATTCATAGCTGTAGTTGAAGACATTTTTAATAATATTAATTGGAAAAACAATGGCATATGGATACTCAACAACAAATTAACACCCTGAGGTTTGCGGACGACATTGTTCTCTTAAGTGAATCTGCCACAGACTTAGAATTAAACTTTGGCATTTTCATCCGTTATTGGATGATTTATACAGTATTCTCCGAGCGAAGTAACCACTCTTAAAATACTGTAGTACCTGGGACAGTTGGTTTTTTTAAATGTCGTATGGTTGCCCAAGTTCACATAGCATTCTCACAACACAGTCAGCCTAGTCCAGAGGAATGACTGGTCAATACGTCTGGGGCCAACCATGAGCGGATTTCCTCACGATGTTTTCCTTCACCGCTGGAGCATCCGTATAATGTACTTGAGATCTGAAAAAGTCTCATTGGTACACGCCACAACCTGGGAATCGAATCTGCACTCTCTTGAGTGCGAATCAAACGGTCATCAATCAATCCTTTATTGCAAGAATGTGGTCTACATATAAGGTTTTAAAAATATTATAATAGCTAGGTTCCAACATTCTGCCATCACAATGGCGCGCAAAATATCCTAAACATGCGCTCTACCCGGTGGTCTACGGTCTACCTACTAGGCCACGGAGCTCTTTTAATTAATGCTACAAATATTGAATTTGAAGATAAAAAAAGTTGGATTTAACATAAACGCGTCCAAAATTAAAATCATGTCAAAAAGCCACAAGACAACAATACAAGTAGGAGAAACATTGATAGAATATGTAAACGAATATGTGTACCTGGGTAAACTAGTGTCTTTTAACGTAAATAGTAAAGAAAACGAAATAGACAGGCGTATAAGCACAGCCTGTAGGAACTATTGGGCCCAAAAACACATCCTAAAAGGAAATTACAGCCTTAACATAAAAAAGACATAGTCTTTTTTATGTTAAGGCTTGGAAGACTTCCGGCATTCTTCCAAGTCTAACTTATGCCAGCCAGACATGGGACTATACTGAAAGAGTGAAACATAAAATTAAATCATGTCAACATGCAATGGAATAGTAGCATACTGAAATTGAGAAAGATTCAAAAAATTATAAACGCAGACATACGTATGAAAACAAAGTTAACAGATGATCTTTATTTTAGTTTAAAACAGAAATGGATATGTGCTTGTTTCTAGATACAGTGATAAAAGTTTCCAAATAACTAAATCGCAGGGCCCAAAAGGCAAAAGAAAATATGGGCAGACGACATAATAAAAATAGCCAAAGACCGAGATAGGTGGAAAAAAATGGAGGCTTTTACCCATAGTCAGGGTCAAAATTTTTTATTAAAAATTGGTATTTTTATATACTTTCTGAACGTCGGTCTACATGATGCCTACCATCATAGAGCGGCCACATAGCAAATAAACTTATTATCTAAATATAAATTTATTGATTGTATATATAACTGCTAAGTGGAAATAAAGCTACAATAATAATAATAATACTATACATGTATTTAAGATTTTTATCATAAAATACACATATTTAATACACATCCACGATAAAGGAACACAGAAAACTTTTTGTTTCCTGGCGGGATTCGAACCTGCAACCTCCGGCTGGAGCGCCCGCGCCAACGTGCTAACCGCTGAGCCACAAAGGTCGTCGTAAATAATTTGGTAAATATGTATGTAAGCAAAAACGTCGCTTATCTATGTATGTCAGTGATCGCGACCCTACATTTGTATACATATAGATATAGCCCGGATAGCTCAGTCGGTAGAGCATTGGACTTTTAATCCAAGGGTCCAGGGTTCAAGTCCCTGTTCGGGCGGCTACTTTTTATAAAATACCCGCAGTTATTCAATTATTACTGCGTAAAGACTTGCTCTTGCATGTGCAACATTTAAAAATCATTATAAGCAACCAGGCTTAGACTTTAAAAATGTATTTTTTTTAAGAAAGGTCAAAGCGAAATCCCTACCACCTATTCGCCGACCTGACAGCCATCGAAAAGAACTGAAAATTTAAAACTATGTAGTAGACGGTCACCTACAGACCCGGTGTACCACATTTGACCTTATAACAACGCAACAAATTCCAAAAGTGGTACACCGGGTTTGTCGCGCGACCGTACCTACCACAGTACCTACTACCTATCAAATCTACGATGAAGAAAATTCTAGAAATATAAATACATAATACCCAATTCTCATTTGGAATACTAGGTAATTTGGAATATTTTGCTCTTTGTGAAAAAACTAAAAGCTTTTTTCTTAAAACTCAGTGCTACAATATACCTATACCTTCCTGAATAAATATCTGCATTCTGTACACATTCTTTTATCTTCGTTTAACTAGGTAATAGATCTAACCTGTGTTTATTTCGTTTAGTAATAATTAATGTTTGGCTAAGGCTAGATGTTGCCCGCGACTCCGTGCGTGCCTGAGCATCCCGCGAAAACCGTACATTTTGCCGCGATAAAATGTAAATGTCCTTCCCGGTTGTCTACTCTGTATATGTGCCAAATTTCATCAAAATCGGTCCAGTAGTATCGGAGCATTTTTAATGCAAACAAACTAATCTTTCCTCTTTATAATATTAAAATAGACTAGCTGTTGCCCGCGACTATGTACGCGCAAAAAAGTAATCTCGCGGGATCAGTAGATTTTGCTGCGATAAAAAGTAGCCTAATTTCATCAAAATCCATTCAGTAGTTGTTGCGTATGTCCATACATTCATACATACAAACTTTCGCGTTTATATCTTATATTAGTAAGGAGGACGTAAGGATTTTGAAACTTTGCACATGTGATTTTGCGTTCGCTGCGAAGCATCCATAATCTATATTTTTGACACCTGGCTATTAATATAAACCAACTACCAAGTGTCTGAAATAGCTGCTGTTTCTTGAAGATCTCTATCTTCCTTGTATTGATAAATTAATACTAGCACTAAATAGGAAAATACACAACACAATTCATCAAAAAACATTTTACTTGTGGGAGTACAATTTAAAACGTTGCACTATTCCCACATTGGTGACTCTCGTCAGAACACGCCTCCATCTGTACATCATCATCATCACTCCCCACCCCACCGCACGACACCAGCAAGCTTCACTCTCTTCGGGTACCTCGACCACCACCCTCAACGCACCGCGGCATGGTCGAATTATCATCGGCTTCATCGAGCACTTTCACTACAACGACCGGTCAGCAAGCAGACCACAACTCTCCTGGTCAGCACGTAGCATCGGCCCCGCACGGCAGAACTCCCACTCACTGGAGCCCGTGCAGCTTCACTTCCGACTCACTCTCTGGCACTGGCGACTCAAACAGAAGACTCGCGATTCGACCCCCAGTCTTCGCGGGGGAGTGATGTGGCGGACCTTGTAGCGTCACAATCCTGAATAGCGTTATCGAAGTTTCGGTAGTTCGGCGCTATATATACAGCAGCTGAATTGACCACAAGTGGGCTTCAGCCTGACCGATACCATCTCGCTCGGTCGGAGATCTCCCTTAGGGCTTCCACTATCCCCACAATACTTTAAAGTTTAAACTATACAAAAATTTAATACACATCCATGACCCAGGAACACCGAAAACTGTTTTGTTCCTTTGGCGGGCTTTGAACCCGCGACCTTCGGATTGAGTATCGACGCGCTCAAACACTGAGCCACAGAGGTCATTGAAATTATTTTCAGTATTATTGATAAGTTCTATAAGCTCTCGGATGTACAGAAAATACTTAGTAAATATATATAATGAACTAGGGCACTTTTAAATTAATTAGCATTAATCTAAAGTATATATTTGGTGTGATGCGATGAAGAGCAAGTTGAGGAATGATAATATTATAGTTGTTAACATAATATAATATATAATATTAGGTCATTATATATAAAATTGGCGTTTTGTAAAGGAGGAACATAAAGTAGATTTTTTTAAAACATAATATATTTATTTAATCAAAGTATATACCATTGATATCTATGCACTTCTGCCATCTCATTGATTCCTTTACTAAAAAAAACCATTCGTACAGGAATCAATAAAATCTTTGAAGGCGCTTTGGACTGCCCCATCGGAGTTGAATTTTTTCCCTTGCAAGAAGTTATCCAAATTTCGAAAAAAATTGTAATATGCTGGAGCAAGGTCCGGGGAGTACGTTGGATGTCTTAGACATTCCAATTGAAGCTCCTCTAATTTGGTAGCCGTCTGTTGTGCAGCGTATGGTCTAGCATTGTCTAAGAAAGCTGTAGTCAACGACACCGGCACTAGTCCACCAAACGGCAAACGCTCACAAGTATCTTTTTTTGAATCAATTTTCGCTTGGGGCAGGCTTTGGCTGGTTCGGCAGGGTTCAGCCATTGCGATGAGCGTTTCCGATTATCGTACAGGATCCAACTTTCATCACAGGCAATGAGTTGATTTAAAATCCCTTAATTATTGTGCCGATTGAGTAATGTAACGCAGCAGTCGACACGCGTTTATCGGTTTGCTGCACTCAATTCATGAGGTACCCGCCTTTCAAGCTTTTTCACCTTCCCAATTTGCTTCAAGTGGATTAAAACAGTTTTATCACTAACACCGCAGCCTGCAGCTTCCATTTTATAAACAGAGTGACGCAAAGAAAAAACCAAAAGAGGAAAATACAAATGACTTACGGTTTTCGAAACACAAATGCATAAGTAAATAGCGGTATAAATTTGAAATTGGAATTCCTAACCAAAGAAGAAATATTTGAGATCAAATTGGCCAGTACGACAAAACGCCAACTTCATATGTAAGGACCTAATATAATATCTATGGACGCTTCACACCACGTCAATCTGGTCCCGTGGTAAGTTCTCGAAGAACTTGTACCATTAATACTGTTACAATTAAAAATAAACAAAATATTACCTACATTTGAATTTGGAGTCTGTAATTTTTATATGATTGTTCATTGTGTTTTCTTATTTTGGCGCCAATACATTGTACAATATTTTGCGATATTAAAATGGAGTGGGGTGATAAAGAGAATCGAATTGCTGTGATTGCATTACACAAAGTAGGTATGGATTTGCGAAATGCGATTTTTATAACTCTCCATACGCTTGGTATTAGTAAAATGTTTGTGTACCGGGCTATTAATACAATGAGACCTCCTCTGTTTGTGACAGAAAAGTAACTGGCCGTCCACGTAGTGTTCGTACGAAAAAGGAAAAAGCAGTAAGGGAAAGAATTCGAAGAAATCCTATCCGAAAGCAAAAGATTTTATCTCGGGAGATGAAGATAGCATCTAGAACCATGTCGCGTATTTTAAAAGTTGACTTAGGACTTGCAGCCTATAAGAGACGTACTGGTCATTTCTTAACTGATAATTTAAAAAAGAATAGGGTGGCAAAATCGAAACAACTACTGAAGGGGTACGCAAAGGGAGGTCACAGAAAAATTTAGTTTACGGATGAGATTTTTTTTACAATTGAGCAACATTTTTACAAACAAAATGACCGTATTTATGCTCAACGACACGACACAGTGCAACGTGGGCACTATCTGACTTCAGTGATAGTTTGGTGGGGTATTAGCTATGAAGGAGTGACTGAGCCATACTTTTGTGAAAAAGGTATCAAAACATCGGTACAAGTGTATCAAGATACCATTCTTGAGAAGGTAGTGAAGTCCCTTAACAACACCATGTTCAATAACCAAGAATGGTCCTTCCAGTAAGACGCGGCGCCGCCGGGTCATAAAGCTCGGTCTACATAGTCTTGGTTGGAAACGAACGTTTCGGACTTCATCAGAGCTGAAGACTGCCCGTCGTCGAGTACCGATCTTAATCCGCTGGGTTATGATTTATGGTCAGTTTTAGAGAGTACAGCTTGGTCTAAACACCATGATAATTTGGAGTCCCTAAAACAATCCGTACGATTGGCAGTGAAGAATTTTCCCATGGAAAGAGTGCGTGCTTCTATTAATAACTGGCCTCAACGTTTAAAGGACTGTATTGCAGCCAATGGAAACCACTTCGAATAAGCTTTTTATATTTTAAATTGTTTTATATTTATGTATTAAACTAACACACTGTAAAAGTAATAAATGTTAATTGCAATAGATTTTTTTTTTCTTTGTTACAGTATTTATGGCAAGACTAGGTATATAGTGTAGACGTATCCGTGTTAGGCATATCTCATAAAAGCACCAATAAAGGAGAATTTAAGAATTGTTGCTGTATTATTATTAAAACCACTCAAGCGTAAGGAGGATATGTAAAAACCAAGACGTCGTAGTTCTCTACTTATTTATTTATTTATTCATGGACCAAAAACAGTTTTGCATCAGAAATAACGTACAATAATAAAATACATTCAAATTTACAGCTAGATACAATAAGTAATTACATTAGATTAGATACTTATTTATTAAATTAATTACATCAAAAGCTAATTATTAAAATAATCATAGATAAAATTATATTTCAATTTAAATTGGTAATAAAATCACAATAATTTAAATAAAGTTATCTGGAACGTGATTACATTTTCCTAAAACAACCTTTTTTTTATTATTGTAAGGCTATCAAAAAATACTTAGGTATCTTAAGGTAATATTATACATACTTAACTACGATAGGAACGCTTTACGTACTTACAAACTTATATAAAGAGCACAAAGGTCTACAAAACAACTACCCACGAAGGAATTTTACTCTCGGTATTTCCACAAAAGTGCAGAGGATAAGAGCTAGTAAGAGCTAGATCTTACGCTACGAATTTATATTTGCAACCCAATGTTCTTACATTAGGTAGCAAATGTAAATTCGTAGCGTACTACCATACCATCGTCCATTAAATGACCACAGCTGGGCTATGTGACCGTAGAATATATCTTTGATATATTTGACATATCGTATGACGCTATTCTTTAATGAATAGTTGGAGAATTTCGTGTAACTACGAAACGCTATTTAGTTTTTACGATACAAAATACAATAACAATATATGTATATGAGAAATGTTGGAACAGGGCGTATTGTTGTCCGATTGAAATATATAACTATTTAACACAACATTACTTATGTAATGACAGTATAAAATTTTTTTTTTCTTAATATCCGAAAATTTCATGTTCAACATTTCTTGACAACTCGCACTAAGCATGGACACAATCACTGTACAACGCACCGACTTTGAAAGTCACACACCCGACGCGCAGTATCGTATTTTATGGGACAATCTGGACAAAATTTAAGGTCACATGTTACATATTTTTGGAAAGAGAATCGAATACTGATTGAATATCTTTGTTTTAGATACAGCCTGTATATTAAAATTGAGTACATAATTATATATGTGATTTAGATACTAAATCACATATATAATTATGTACCGTCCGCCTGGTGGTACATTCCAGACTATTGTTATTGCTCAAGCCACAAATTAATTCCAAATTTGTAATGTACCTAATACCCATTCATATTATAATATTTTAATTCTGATTTTATTGACGCCAAAAAAATTTTTATTACGTCCATTGTTATTTTAATTTGCAATTAATGGGCATTCTGGCCTGCCTACTCAATACAAACAAGCTACATATCTTTAGAGAGGACTATTTTTAACCGACTTCCAAAAAAGGAGGCGGTTATGCACTCGGCTATATATATATATACAGTATATTCAACGATAATTCCTGTCTGTGACCGATTTTCAAAATTCTTTTTTTGTTGTAAAGGGTCCCAAGTTGGTCCTGTTTTCAACAAAGTGGTGATCTGATGATGGGATCCATAAGGAATTCCTCGAGGGAATATACAGTATATTCAACGATAATTCCTGTCTGTGACCGATTTTCAAAATTCTTTTTTTGATGTAAAGGGTATAATCCCAAGTTGGTCCTGTTTTCACCAAAGTGGTGATCTGATGATGGGATCCATAAGGAATTCCTCGAGGGAATTCCTCGAAATTTGTATGGACACATATGGTGATTGCGACTTTTTCTGAAGTAGTCTAAGCATATACTACCAAAAATCAAGATTTTGCACCAATGTATACCCTGGATCCAAAAGTGCTGATATGGTATATATATACCATATATATGCGAATGCTAATTTCGACTCGACTCTATATATTGTAGATGACAAAGGAGAAGAATTAATATATTAATGACTAAATGGCAATCCGTTTATAATATTAGTAAGGTAAGGATAATATAATTATAATATACATACATACATACATACATACATGCATACATACTGTATACATACATACTTCAAAATTTCAACGAGATAATAATAATATTAATAATCGTTAGGCGATGTTTATTCATATAGACAGTAATTATGAATTCTTATATCAAACAAAACAATATTATTTAAATGTGATGTCGAGTGTATTTTAATAAACATAAACATAAAATAACTGCATAATATATTATAATATTATAAATATGATTTGGACTATGGAATGTTTAAGGGGATAATATTAAGGTCGTCGTCGTCATCGTCGTTGTCGTTGTGGAACGTGCAATATATCAAATGAATTTCTACAATATGTAATCAGTCAGTCCGATTGGCAGTTCGTTTGGTACCTATGCGTACGTATAACACTTTTGTGCGCACACGTGGAAAATTTGAACGCCGCACGAGCGAACTTCACAATTTGCCTGTACGCGCAATGTAATTCGTGTACAGGTAACTTCCGAAACAATGCGTGTACAGGTGAAGGTGGGAAATTTCATTACTTTGTTGACTATAATTTTGTGTGCATGCGTAAAAAGTTCATAATTGAGGAGACTAGAGCGATGCCTGTCCGTCTGTGTCAGCCGGTACGCTCAATGGAAACGTGAAAAAAGCAGTTGTCCGCGCGCGTTGCGTGCAAAGGTGGCGCGTAAATTTGTTGTAAATTCGCGCATTGAAACGATACGCCTCGCGTAAGCGTTAGTACGATCGGATCGAAGTAAAATAATATTTATATATTAAATTAATTTTATTCCTCAAACGATGCTCACATTACCTGTAGTCTGTACACGTATTTAGAGTGCACGGAGCGGCACGCGGACCACTGCGTCGCTCTATCTAATCTCTGTAACACACGTACCACTCACTCGCACAACCTCGGTTGTTGTTGTGCGTACGTGCGTGCGTGCGTGCGTGCGTACGTGCGTACAGTGTGGTACAGTGGGTAAAATGCAGAGACGTCCTCGGACGAATCACCTGGCGTAGGGCTGAGTCTCGACAGATCGCAGCACGACGCTGCTCTACCGAGCACAACACCCCGCCTGGAACGTAAGTCGTCTGCAGACTATTCCGAGCCCCGACATCGAACTGAGCTAGTTCGGAAACTTCGACGCCGTAATGCACGCGTTAAGCATGTAAGCACCGATCGTCGCGTTCCAAATGGGCTTCGACGTCGCACCTTACGAGTAAAGCGCGACTAGTAAAGTCACATTGTTTAGAGCCTCCCGACCCTCGGGGCTCCATAGTGAGTATATCCTTGCCGGATTCGGCTAGGCTGGCTTCGGCCTTAGAGGCATTCAGGCATAATCCCGCGGATGGTAGCTTCGCACCAACGGCCGCTCGGTCGAGTGCATGAACCAAATGTCCGAAACTGCGGTTCCTCTCGTACTGAGCAGTATTACTATCGCAACGACAAGCCGTCAGTAGGGTAAAACTAACTGTCTCACGACGGTCTAAATGACGGTCAACAATCCAACGCTTGGCGAATTTTGCTTCGCAAGGATAGGAGAGCCGTTATCGAAGGATCAAAAAGCAACGTCGCTATAAACGCTTGGCCGCCACAAGTCAGTTATCCCTGTGGTAACTTTTCTGGCACCTCTTGCTAAAAACTCTATATACTAAAGGATTGATAGGCCGTGCTCCCCGTGCTCGCAGTCCCTATGCGTACTGAACATCTGGATCAAGCTAGCTTTTGCCCTTTTGCTCTACGCGAGGTTTCTGTCCTCGCTGAGCTGGCCTTAGGACACCTGCGTTATTCTTTGACAGATGTACCGCCTCAGTCAAACTCCCCGCCTGGCAGTGTCCTCGAACCGGATCACGCGGGAGTTGTACGGCAACGAGTGTTGCCGCCACGTCGCCACTCTGCACGCTTGGAACGAAACACCGTACGCACGTCGACTGGATCGACCGCGCACCGCTTCCACCCAATCGAGTAAGTAATGAAACCATGAAAGTAGTTGTTTTTCAGCGGCGACCGCGCGAGACCATCTCCCACTTATGCTACACCTCTCATGTCTCCTTACAATGCCAGACTAGAGTCAAGCTCAACAGGGTCTTCTTTCCCCGCTGATTCTCCCAAGCCCGTTCCCTTGGCTGTGGTTTCGCTAGATAGGGACAGCGGGAATCTCGTTAATCCATTCATGTGCGTCACTAATTAGATGGCGAGGCATTTAGCTAAGTGAGCCTTCAACACATGCCATCGTCCAAGTGACCCTCCGTTTAAGGAAGACTAATCATCATGGACGAGCCGGAGGTCCCCGAGTCCCAACCTCCCTACTAGCTCATGTGCCAGAGGCATTTTGCGGATTAGGTGTTCAAAGGCGGTACTAGGGCTGTTCGAATAGCAGGATTCAGTAAACTGAAGGGTCTAGTACCACCGCTAGGCTCCGCAGCGGCCTTCCCCACAGGATCTCCCTCCACGTCAAGGTTTAACCCGAGGGGTTAAACCTTGATAGATAACGACGGTCTCCTTGACCGTCGTCATCTGATTGAACCGGGTCCAGTTCATGTGTGACCCTCTCAACACCAACTCTGGAATTAGATTCAACAGGGAAGGTCCGAGCCCCAGAAGCCGGCGCTGCTCGTTCAACGACGCCCGACTCCAGATACCACGCCAGGAGAGCGTACAAGATGTGGCCTGGACGCTACCTATCGGAAGTCCTAGTTTATCGGCAACTTTCTCAACTAGCTTCTGCGTCCCGTACTTACTACGTTTCGCACGGTGTACATCATCAAGAGGTCGCTGACGCGAGACTATCTGGGCGTCCCAAATCACTCCGTCCCCTCCTTTAACCGCGATGATATCGGGCTTTCTGACCCCTAGTGCGGTTGCTATCTTCGGCTCAACCTCCACATGCCACCCTAGGCGGCCCATCTCTTCCGAAGACCCGCACGACAAGATTATGGCGTTCATTCCGACCGCCGTGTGTCCTGTGACACTGCTGGATGACATGAGCCGTTGTCTCCCTAACCGTGCAACCTGCACGGCAGTTCAACTCCGACTCAATGCCCTCCCTTCGCCCTCTCGTCGTCCGAACCCTGGACAGGAGCACGTTAATGTGAGTGTGCACAAACTGCACGAAGTCCCGGCCGGTGTATCGCCAAATTCGCTCACGTAACCATTTGGTTGACGCTACGGTATTGGAGGATTCTCTTAATTCGAACCCGTCGACTGAGCGATACAAGCTTTCACGCCAGTAATCCGCCGGAGAGGAGCCATCGCTGGAGCTACTACCCCCTCTGGTAACATTGGTGATCTTTCTCAATTGATTTTTTGCCCAGTTAAGTTTATTTCGGATCTTATCAGATCTGGCGGCGGCCCGGGCTGCTTCCCACGTCGAGCGATCGAGTGCCCCGTATATCTTAACAACGAGATCCGGAACAACCGCCCTCAGTGATGGCACACCCAGACCCCCGTCCTTAACATCCGAATGGAAGTAAGCATTGGGAATGTCCTTAGCCTAAGCCATTTCCTCACTGCACTCCGGATCTGAACGTCGAGCATTCTCAATCTATCGTCCGCGATTTTGCCCAGGACGAACCCGTGCATAAACCTTTGGACGAGATGCCCTCTCACCATTTCCAGCCTCTGCTGTGGTTTGAGTTAGCCTTTGTGATGTTATTCAAGGCTTTTGTAATATCATGCTCTAACGTTACGCATCCAGTGGCCTGGTAATCAACTCCCAGGTAACGCCATCTCTCCACACAAGTTGCTTGGCGAAGTTTCCTCCGCCCTACCGCGAAGGATTTCTCCGTTGCGTAGTGCAACTTCTTTCTGTGACCGTCCGGCACCATAGAAAGTACGGAGCTATTGCTGTGGTTGATGCGCAATCCTAACTGTGCAGCACACCGCTCTACACCGCACTACATCGTCAGCATAGGCCAGAGCGGAGATTAATTCCCCTTCCAGCCTGTAGCCGACGTACGAAGGCAGAGAATCGAGGATACTGACCATTACAATGTTAAACAGCATGGGCGACAGTGGATTGCCTTGGCGGACTCCTTTGCCTATTCTTACAGGTTCGCTCGAGTTTCCATGTGCGGCTAAGATGGTAGTTGCCGAATTGTACAATCGAGCGACATAGTCAATGAAGGCCTTGGGTAACCCTCTCGCCCTAAGTAGCTCTAGCAGTGCCATCTGGGACTGCTAGAGCTACTTGTCGACTGCGGGTCGACACAGTTGTCGAACGCCTTCGAGAAATCGAGAGTCGCCACGTGACACTCCTTCAACCTTTTACTGTAATCCTCCATCACTGCATCGAGCACGGCTGTGTTTCCGAGCGTGCCATCGGCACGAATAACGCCGCGCTGACTTGGATCCGGTGGGCAGCAAGCCGGAAGCCTCCGCGCCAGGATCGCGTGCAGTTGCCTCAGCGGTATCGACGCGATCGAGATCGGTCGATAGCGACCCGGGCCCCCAGGCGAATCCATTTTCGGCAAGAAGATCGTCCGACTTTGCCGCAGTGGCTCCGGTGTTTCACCAGTGTTCAACCAACAATTGAATATTTCCGCCTTCCGGTCCGCAGGAACTTTCCCCCACTTTTCGGCTCGAATACCATCCGGCCCTGGAGCGGTTCCGGGGTCTAACCGCGTGTCCCTCACTTCACCTATCGTGATGGAATCCCACAGATGTGAACGCTCCTCTGCACCCCCGTACTGTCCTTTCCGCCTTGCAGCTTCCAGGACTTCCGGTGTGGGTCCTTGGGCACCGGACACATGTTCGAATATCGGTCGCCAGTAGGCTTCCAAGTCATCTAGACTATGCTCGACTACCCTGCATTGTCCATCCATCACTTCTGCGGCCGCGCGCCCTCGGTTCTTTTTGTCGAGTTCTAGATGCTAGATGCTCAGAATAGTAGAGTGCTTGCGTACTCTACTATTCTGAGCATCCGTTTGGATACCTTGGCACTACGTGCCCTTTCATCCACACATCCACTTTTGGGAAGCCGCCTCGCAGCTTTCGCGGATAACCCAAAGCGCGACTTCCTCTGGTCGGCCCTCGCAAGAAGTTCTCTTCTTGTCCGCCAGTGACAGTCTCCGCCACGCCCGGGGGCACCGCTACGACCACGGATGGTTCATTAGCGGGACGAGCCATGGATTCACCGACGTCGTCAGGTAAGTCCGCAGGTTGCGCTGCCCCACGTCCTCAGGTTGTGTCAAACCTCCGGCCACAAGTATCTCAGGGTTCGGGGGAGCCTCTGGCACATTCGTCCGATACATTTGTACCAGACTCCTGTACTTTTGGCTCCTCCTCTGCCCTTTGATAGCCTCCAACGTTCTATAGAGATGGGGCAACCATGCGACCAAGTCTACGTTCGTACACTTTCCCTTCTCCGTGACTAGTTGCGCTTCGGTACTAGCCAGCAGTGCCAGTTCCTCGTCTCTCCATCGCCGCTTCACTATGTTAGGAGCAGCTTCCATGTTGGCTGAGACCGGGTGGGCCCTTCTTTTGTGGACTCCCAACCCAGTCTTTGTCGTGAAGGTGCGTGCACAGGCCAAACACGCCCAACCCGACGATTCTGGTCTCAGATCGGAGTCGCCCCTCTCCGTTACAGGAGACATTATAGTCCTTGAACCGAGCTCCTGTGGGAGACCCGGTAGACTGTTTTCATTAGATTCATCTAGAGCAAGGAATATAATTAATTGGGCAGGAACGGGGCGCTAACCCGAACCCGCCCATTCGCCCTGTGTGTTGCGATGGCCCCAAACAAACTAAAACACATGGGCTTGGCCAGCGAGCCGAAGCAAGCCAACCTTGCTAATGCACTCCTGGGGGGAGTTATCCCCTTTTACATAATTCCGTCA
Source organism: Phengaris alcon alcon (assembly GCA_037179445.1). NCBI lineage: Eukaryota > Metazoa > Arthropoda > Insecta > Lepidoptera > Lycaenidae > Phengaris > Phengaris alcon. Next base: position 216,867 of record JAYRCH010000310.1, on the reverse strand, counting down.
GTAGAACGCCAGTCGCTCGCCCCACCAACCAGCCGTGCCCGCTGGGCGGGAAAGCAACTGGCACTCCACTCCCACAACACTCCGACGGAATGGTGGACAAATCATCTATTTCTCTCCGTAGCCTGGGCCTTCTTGGGTCAATGCGGCAGGGAATTATTAGATGTTTACGTACTGCATCCCCAGCAGGGCAGCCCCAGACCTTTCCAGATCAGGTCCCGCCCCTTTGAAGTTGGGCGATGGGATCACCAGCGCCAAGAGAGTCATAGTTACTCCCGCCGTTTACCCGCGCTTGCTTGAATTTCTTCACGTTGACATTCAGAGCACTGGGCAGAAATCACATTGCGTCAACACCCGCGAGGGCCATCGCAATGCTTTGTTTTAATTAGACAGTCGGATTCCCCTTGTCCGTGCCAGTTCTGAGCTGACCGTTGAACGGCGGTCGTACAGAACCGCGCCGATCGAGCGCGAGACTCTCACGACACGGCCTTACGGCTAGGAAGATCCGCGGAAGGCCGGAACGCGGGTCCGGATTCCGCCCACGCGCCCCGAAAGACGCACGAGCATCGACTAGGCCCGGCACAGGCCGCATCCGCTTCCCGTCCAAACCCGACAGGCCCCGGTCCTCAGAGCCAATCCTTATTCCGAAGTTACGGATCCAATTTGCCGACTTCCCTTACCTACATTATTCTATCGACTAGAGGCTCTTCACCTTGGAGACCTGCTGCGGATATGGGTACGAACCGGCGCGACATCTCCACGTACATCCCTCACCTGAATTTTCAAGGTCCGCAGAGAGTATCCGGACACCGCCGCAAATGCGGTGCTCTTCGCGTTCCGAACCATATCTCCCTTGTATAGGATTCCATGGAACTCGAACGCTCAGGCAGAAATGAAAACTCGTCCCGGACCCCTCGGCGGCGTCTTCAGGCCACTTTGGGTTACCCTGTTGAACACTCGTTAGAAACGAGGGAACGATTATTGAAACGGTTCCGCTGCCGAGTTCCGGAATAGGAACCGGATTCCCTTTCGCTCAAAGGGCGTTGTTTATCGTACATACAAAACACGCCACATCGACATAAGATATCTCCTTGAGCTTAGGATCGACTGACTCGCGAGCAACTACTGTTCACGCGAAACCCTTCTCCACGTCAGTCCTCCAGGGCCTCGCTGGAGTATTTGCTACTACCACCAAGATCTGCACCGACGGAGGCTCCAGGCGGGCTCACGCCCAGACCCTTCTGCGCTCTCCGCCGCGCACATCCTACTCGTTACGGCATAATTAAACGCATACGCGACGCACTTGCCCGTAACGGTAGTGTATAGGCAAAACGCTACAGCGCCATCCATTTTCAGGTCTGGAAGCTTCGGCAGGTGAGTCGTTGCACATTCCTTAGCGGATTCCGACTTCCATGGCCACCGTCCTGCTGTCATGAGCGACCAACGCCTATCATGGTGTCCCATGAGCGTTTTTTAGGCGCCTTAACACTACGTTTGGTTCATCCCACAGCGTCAGTTCTGCTTACCAAAATTGGCCCACTTGGCACCATCATCAGATCTCCGGCTTCATAGTTCGAGTAAGCCGGAGTTCTCACCCATTTAAAGTTTGAGAATAGATTGAGGTCGTTTCGGCCCCAATGCCTCTAATCATTCGCTTTACCGGATGGGACTGTTAACAATCGATGCCAGCTATCCTGAGGGAAACTTCGGACGGAACCAGCTACTAGATGGTTCGATTAGCCTTTCGCCCCTATACCCAGTTCCAACGATCGATTTGCACGTCAGAATCGCTACGGTCCTCCATCAGGGTTTCCCCTGACTTCGACCTGACCAGGCATAGTTCACCATCTTTCGGGTCCCAGCATCCTTATAGATACATGTTTGGGGATTTCGGCGGTGTTTAAAGAACTGGAAGCATATGCTACTATGTCAATTACGGTAATCATCATCATCAACACCATCATCACACCATACATCATCACAATATGATGATATAATAGGTACTTCTCATAGTATTTTACACCGACACGGATCTTTGAACATTAGTCATTACTTTGCCGTATGTGGACCTATTTGCAAAATTGTTTTGTTGTTGTAAAGGCTATAATTCGAAATTTGTCCCTTAGTCACTAAAGTGGAGACCTGATGATAACATCCATGATAAATCGAGGGAACTCATCGAAACTTATATGGACACATATACTGATTTTTACTTTTTCTGAAGTAACACAAGCATATGCTACCAAAAAGTAAGCTTTTGTACCAAGGTATACCCTGGATTCAAAAGTACTGAACAAAACTCCTGAGTCCTTATAGATACATGTGTGGAAATGCAGGCGTTGATTATAGAACTGCAAGCATATGCCATTATATCACTTACAGTAATCATCATCATCATCATCATCACTATCTTCACAAGAAACACCAACATATTATTATGATAATTATTATTTTATTATTACACCAAGATAATAATTATTTTATAATATATTATCTTATCAATATCATCACTGGTGATTGTTTAGTAGGTCCACAGATCAGTAATGCTTATTTGGGGATATACCACGGCTTCTCAGAAAACTGGCATAAAATAACGCTTGAGTTTCTTTTGCCGAGAGAGTGAGAATAGCGGAGGCTTGTTTGTATTTATATCTTTCTTAAAATGTGGTAATAATAATATTATAATAATATACCTAACTAACTAAAAAAAGAAATTTATTATTATTTTTTAACAAAAAATGAAAACCGACTTCCAAAGTAAAAATGCACAGAAAGTATGAAATAAAACTTATTTTCTAAAAAATTCCCCTTTTAAATTCGTCTAAAATTTTAACTATTTCGCTACTCAATCTTCATAGTTTTGAAGTCGGTAGTCGGAGCAACTACCAGCCAACTTGAACGTGCGTTCTATAAATTATTGTCTATCAGGATATTGTTTGGGCTGGTGCCTGGTACCGACTAGAGAAATAGTTAAAATTTTAGCCGAGAATTAATTAGAAAATAATTATTTTTTCATACTTTTTTCTTTTTATCCGTTTTTATTTTTTGTTTAAAATAATTATTTTTCCCTTTTTAGTTATATTGACAAATTTTTAAAGAAAAACAGATATTATCTAAATAGTTCGTGACCAAAAATATCAATATAAATTTTCCGCTAGATACTTATATAGCACAATCTCATTATTAGTTTTGTTTGTAATTAACATAAACAAAGGCGAGCGCTATAATGATTCTATATCTGGCGTCACGGATGTATCGCAGGTGCGTTCTGACAGACAAAATAAACTTGCCCTAATCGATTCTAAGCTTTATATTGATCTCAAACGAATGTATCCGATCGAGATTTAAATAATGCTCATTCTCCCTAAATCCTACTACTATTATAAATGTGAAAGTTTGTGATAATGGATGTATGGATGGATGGAGGGATGATTGTTACTCTTACACGCAAAAACTACTGCACTGATTTCGATGATATTTGGTATGGTGGTAGTTTTGGCTCTGGATTAAAACAGACTACTATTTATCCCGAAAAAGTACAGTATTCCCGTGGGACACTGTATTTACGCGAGCGGAGCAGCGGGAAAAATCTAGTGTATTATAAAGAACCAGCTAACGGGTTTTTATTGTATCTAAGAGGAATCTTTTCTCTACTTTTTGTCCATGGCGCGTAAGTGTTTCCTTCTTTTCTGCTGTCGGTCTCGAAACATCCTCTCTTTGGAAAAATGTTTCTATTTCTTTGTCTAATTTAGATACGCGTCTGCTTTTACTTTCAAAGTCGGCGGTCCAGTTATTCCCAAAGGCTCATTAATAATTTCTCTTTTTTTTCAGATTCTTCTTTCAAAGTTCAAACATCTGTTTTATAACATATCTTTTTTCCTTATATTTTGTTTGGTCCTTTTGTATTTTTCTTTGATTGCGTTGGATAGCTTGTTGTATTTCGTGGTATCGTCAGATTTTCTTTAATCTTTACTATTATCACTTGTGTCTTTTTTGGCCCTATTGAAATGTTGTTTTTATATTTTTCATATTTCTTTTTCAGATCTGCTATTTCTTGCTGTAGTCTAAAATGTTCTCTATATTTAGTTTTGATCTATCACTTCTTACTTTATTTCCTCCTTTGTTTTTCTCGAAACGTTGCTACAAATAACATCAGAGCTTTGAGAATTACTAATACCCGAGATATCGGTATCATGAATCATCATAATTCTAATGTCGAAAATTTATAACAGCATTCTGAGATAGGTTTGCTTCAGGCACCAATATGAAGGATAGCTCGGAATATACGAGTAAATATCAAGGACCCTATTTTTATAAAATTCTGCTTCCTAAACTAAGTTTCCAAAATATTTTCCGTGCATTGTAACCAAAGATTTCAAAACTAAAGATAGGCTATGACGTACATTTGACAGAACAAATCTACATGGAAGAAAAAGTTACGCCATCTTAGTTAATTCACCATACCTCAAATGTCAGCCATCTCGATTTCACCATACATCAAATGTCAAAATGGCCCCAAAAACTCTATAAAGTAGTGCCATTTAAATGGAGACACCTTTTGCCACAACATGCCTCGTCTATAATATCTACGTCTATGGCTCGGATACAATTTCAAAGTCTCTTGAGTCACAAGGCTTGTCTTCTGGCTGACATAATTGTCCCCATATTCCATAACTATAATATCTTTCATTTTAACATAAAAATGAGTGATTCTTGTTAAAACTTTAAATTAACTTAAAAAATTCACGGAAATATAGTCCGCATTATTATTTTCTTTTGCATTAGCTTGAACAAAATATTATAATGAAAATTATTCTGATTTGTTACATTGTGACTCATGAGACACGTCTGTATTTTTTGGATTTTTTTTTCGGTTGTAATTATTTCTTATGAGGGTTGTAAGAATTTTAATACAAAAGTTTTACAATTAGTAATTTATTACAGTATTAGGAATTCGGATATTTTACCCAATGGACGTTTCAAGTAGCGAGTTCTCAGGTTTTCTTTAAAAACAATATGTAGTTAAATACGCAAAAGTGCGATGCTCTAGATAATTTCATAAAATCTAATTATTAATTTATCAATTTGATATTAGGTACACTGAAATTAATTAAAAATATAAAAATATTTTCTGACAAAATAGTTGATTCTGTGTATAAGTGGAAGCCTTAAAGGGAGATCTCCGACCGAGCGAGATGGCATGCTCGGTCAGGCCGAAGCCCACTTGTATATATTTCAGATGTTGTACTTAGTCTGGCCATAAATACTGTTACAATTAAAAATAAACAAAATATTACATTTGAATTTGGAATCTGTCATTTTTATATGATTGTTCATTAGGTTTTCTCATTTTGGCGCCAATACATTGTACAATATTTTGCGATATTAAAATGGAGTGGGCTGATAAAGAGAACCGAATAGCTGTGATTTCATTACACAAAGTAGGTATGGAGCCAAATGCAATTTTAATAAAACTTTCCATACGCTTGGTATTAGTAAAATATTTGGGTACCGGTCTATTAATAGATACAATGAAACTCTGTTTCTCTGTTTGTGACAGAAAAAGATCTGGCCGTCCACGTAGTGTTCGTACGAAAAAGGTGGTCAAAGCAGTAAGGGAAAGAATTTGAAGAAATCCTGTCCGAGAGCAAAAGATTTTATCTCGGGAGATGAAGATAGCATCTAGAACTTGCAGTATATAAGAGACGTACTGGTCATTTCTTAATTGATAATTTAAAAAAGAATAGGGTGGTAAAATCGAAACAACTACTGAAGCGGTACGCAAAGGGAGGTCACAGAAAAATTTTGTTTACGGATGAGATTTTTTTTACAATTGAGCAACATTTTAACAAACAAAATGACCGTATTTATGCTCAAAGCTCTTAAGGAGTTTCCCAATTAGTCGACAGAGTGTAACGTGGGCACTATCCGACTTCAGTGATGGTTTGGTGGGGTATTAGCTATGAAGGAGTGGCTGAGCCATACTTTTGTGAGAAAGGTATCAAAACATCGGCACAAGTGCATCAAGATACCATTCTTGAGTAGGTAGTGAAGTCCCTCAACAACACCATGTTCAATAACCAAGAATGGTCCTTCCAGCAAGACTCGGCGCCGGGTCATAAAGCTCGGTCTACGCAGTCTTGGTTGGAAACGAACGTTTCGAACTTCATCAGAGCTGAAGTCTGGCCGTCGTCTAGTCCCCATCTTAATCCGCTGGATTATGATTTATGGTCAGTTTTAGAGAGTACGGCTTGCTCTAAACGCCATGATAATTTGGAGTCCCTAAAACAATCCGTACGATTGGCAGTGAAGAATTTACCCATGGAAAGAGTACGTGCTTCTGTTGATAACTGGCCTCAACGTTTAAAGGATTGTATTGCAGCCAATGGAGACCAGTTCGAATAAGCTTTTTATATTTTAAATTGTTTTATATTTATGTATTAACTAACACACTGTAAAAGCAATAAATGTTATTTGCAAATGAAAATTATTTTGTTTTGTTTCAATATTTATGGCAAGACTAGAGCCTTTAGTCAAGATGCATTCGATAATTTCGGCAGCGAACTTCAAAATCAAAAATGTATGGGATTTGACATAAGTCATCGTTAAGTGACATATCGCTTGCGATGCCTTATGTCAAATCCCATACATTTTATTTCGAACTTCGCCGTCGAAATTATCGAATGCTTTATCCTTAAAGGGCCATACTGACCATCCGTAGCAAAGCCTATGGCAGCGGACTTGTAGGTAAAAATTTTATATGATTGGCACTAATGAGGGCTATTAGTACCGGCGCTGGATATGCTGGATGGGCCGTGAGTATGGCCCTTAAGTTTGCCGCATTGTATCACTTTCCAGAATTTGATCCTTAGCAACTAGCAACACTCGAATGGTCTTAAGCGCCTAAAGCGTCAAACTCACGGTATTAGTACCGGTGCTGGATTTGCAGGTTGGACCGTGAGTAACGCGTTTTAAGCAAGGTTACTCTTGTTTTTTTTAAAAAAATGAGTCGGCTTTTCTTATTATTTTTATGCCTCATAACTATGTTGTAATAATTGATTTTGAGAAATATCAAATAAAAATATTTAGATATTTATAAAAAAAATATTAGTTATACTGTCTTAATAGTTTTTTGAAATTCGTCCCCTAAAAAGTGAAATGGGGATCCAAAAATTTGTATAGTGAAATAACAATTACTGAACGTACTGCTTTGAATTTAGGCATTGCAGACAGTTAGATAATTATTAAACATATTAGACATCCTTTATTAAGAACGATTTTTTGAAATTTATCCCCCACGGGAATGCAATGGGTGTCCACGCGGACGAAGTCGCGCGCATAAGTTAGTAAAATATAAAAGGAAATGTCCTCACTAACTGACTGACGTATACTCTGACTGACTGACGTATACTCTGACTGACTGACGTATAAGTACGCTCGCACAGCTGTAACCACATAAAGTAGAAACGTGAAATTGGGACAGTTTTAATTTACAAATTGTCATATGACATATCTGACACTTAGCAGTAGATTGCCATTAAGCCAATTGACTTGCCATTAAGCCAATTGGCAATTGGCTTAATGGCAAGTTTTATCTCTGTCGCCCAGTATAAAGTAAGCAGTAAGCAGCAACAAAACTTGCGGATAATCTATTCAACACATATAAGTATCATCAACTTAATATAAAAGTACCTACTAAAACTAAAAGCCTGTAATTTATTATTTCATCCATAACTAGCGACGATAACATGATAGGTCAATAAAATTTTATAACAGCTATCAAATGAAATATAATACTTTGATTTAACGAGCATAAATGAATTAAAATGTAAATTAGTACTGATCAACTACAAAAATACCTCGATGTAAGTAATATCTTAAGGATCTTTATGTAAACCTACTACCTACCGAACCTAACCTAACCTAACCGACTACCTAATTAGTAATTACTGTTGCTAATCAAAATAGCATTGCATCCGTGCTGGCCCGAGAGTGACGTAAGTGGTCATAAAATAATTTAAGCGGAACCCATATAAAACACATTAAAGCACAGTTTATTGTAAACAAGTGCAGTATTTGTAATATCACTCACTTTGGCATTCAAAAGCACTCCATTGCGCACGCCCTTTAAGCGCTGACCAATAAGAACGCCGCATTTAAAATTGGAGCCGCCCATTCTGCGCTTGCGCAGCCGTGGACGTGCTAATTGCCAAGCTCAGTTTTTCAGTCGCTCTCGAGACGGACGGTTGTGTGTTGTGATGACGTCGGTCAATAGTGACGTAAATACTTCGAAGATTAAGTTCAGTGTGGAGAGTATACTGGGCATAAATGAACCCCCGGCGACTACGGAGCCGCGGAACGAGCCCCCGTGTGCGGGGTGCGTGGCCGCCCTGTACCGGTGCTGTAGGGACGAACCGCCCCTATTACAGCTGCAGCTGCCAATGCCGTACGCACATTTGCACCCCGCCCTGAGACCTACTTCCGGTAGGTATTGTCTATTTTCGAAAAGACTCAAGTGAAAAGTGCTTGAATAATATGACTTCATAATTATTGTTTGGGAATAAATTAAAGTCAAAACGAATTATAAATAAATAAGACATAATGGGAATATGTAGTTAAAATAAGCAAACAGGATGTTTGAAATCATAATAAACAATTTATCGTAAAGAATATTATTGTTTTTTCTAGCAGGCTTTCAGATATAATTTTATTAACTTGTTAAAAATACGAGTAAAATTGGAAAAAAACTAAGCTAGCTAGCGACCAAAAACAAAAATTTGCGTTTTGCGTTATACATTTTTTGGTAGTCCAGATTTTTTTGTCTCCTCGATTTAAATCAAGCCGCACCTAAAAATGTACCTCAAACACTTAAGACTCCGGTGGCACAGTAACCTATCTGAGGAGGTTTTAACACAGTTTTAGCGCGTTTTTACTCTTGATAAATAAACTATCGCAAAATTATCATAATAATATCTATTACCTACGAGTAAAAATATTTTTAGTGTATTAAAAAAATGGATAAATCAAAGACCTTTTTTTAAAATATGTTGGGAATGGTGGTAAACTCTACATTTAATGTTACTACTACATTTAACCTATAGGCCATAAAATTCAAAAGCTCTTATTTCTGTATCAAAAACCATATACCTAAGTTTTATTAGGGGGCGGTAAATTTTGTCGGAAGCCGTGCCCCTTAATCGGCCGCTACTATAGAATTAAAGCCTACTCAGTAAGTACTTAGCCTACCCCTTAAATAAGGCACTGCCTAAATTTCCCTTAAGCAGGTACCAAAAAATTAGATTGATCTTAGCATTCTAAGTGAAATGTGTAGCTGATTAAGGCAAGGTTCGACGAACTTTTTATATTTTTTCGGAAAGTCGAAACGAAGTCAGTATTACACAAGGGAACAGCATTTTTCTTGCATGAAATATTATGAATTGTTGTGAATTGTGACTCCGCTCAAGAGGAGTTTTTTCTCGCGTCTACCACTACATAAAACAATGAGCCGTTTAGCTTAAACGGATACCTAAATAAAAAAATCGAAGTAGCAATACTACGATTTTTTGATTCAGGTATCCGTTTAAGCTTAACAAAAAAAAATCATGATGGTAGTCGATTTGATGATGAACTTTGAAGAAAAAGTATAACGGCTCATCTAACGTTGTTATTTCAGGAGTTATAGAGACTTAACTTGTAAAATGCGCTTGCTTGGATAACTCTGTTTAGTACAAAATAACGAAATAATATGTAAGTATGTTAAATATTGGTAGGTATAATAGTACGGAACAGTACGTGCGCGAGTCCGACTCGCCCTTGACCGGTTTTATAGTATATAACCTTTCTTTTGCAAACTTTATCAATTTCAAAACAGAACGTAGCGGAGCGAGCAGCTAAAAAAAAATTTACCTATTTATTTCGGAGTCTTCGTATTTGCGCGTTCATAAATTTTTCTGCATTTTTCGCCCTAGAGCGGTAGATTTTGAGGGGCGGCAAATTTGGTCGGACAAAATTGTCTCAAAATGGTTTTGCTTTTACCAAAAATTTATGTAGGTATTTATGTAGGTATTTGTGTATTATACGGAATCACTCCATTCGATCTTTACATAGTATAACTATAAAATGGAGTCGCTTCCGCTGTCTGTTCGCTTAAATCTTTTAATCTACCTACTAAACGGATTTAAATGCAGTTTTCAGTAACAGATAGAGTGATTCAAGAAGAAGAAACGCTAATCTATACAAATGAATGAAATTGAAGTGTCTGTTTATAATTTTAAATTAGGAGCTATTAACTTAATGCATAAGAAATTAGATCTGTCTGTCCGTCTGTTTGTTCCGGCTAATCTCTGAAACGTCTGCGCCGATTTTCACGGTACTTTTACTGGCGTAACTTAGGCTATTCTATCTTAGGGTTCTGTTTAAAAAATAGGGTTCCGTAAATCGTAATCCGTTTCCGTTAGTTCTACGCAAACAAAGGTAGGGCACCAGCTACTTAGTTTTTTTTTATATTTTTGCTTGCTGTTGGACTTTTATTGGTACCTACCTACCTACCTTATTGACTATTGTGTTTATTTTAATATTCTTTTTTGTATCCCACGGGCACACTGTACTTTTTCTAGATAAAAGTAGACTAAGTGTGTGTTAATCCAGAGCTTAAACTACTACCATACCAAATTTCATCAAAATCCGTTCAGTAGTTTTATTTGCGTGATAGAGTAGGTAGCAAATATCCATCCTTCCTCACAAACTGTCACATTTATAATACGAGGGCTGCACTAAAAGTATCGGGAATGGAATATTTCCACTGTTCCTGTCATATTAAAATCTTTTTAATTTAAAACTCCTTGGTTTTAAAAATCGAATACCGTATATTTATTTAAAAAAAGATTCTCGGTCTTGTCACAAGGTCTTGTTAAACTTGTTTAGTCGTTGAGAAAATGGAGTTGACTCGAGAAAATTGTAGAGCGATGATTTATTATGACTTTCGAAGTGGTTTAACACAAAAACAGTGTGTTGACCGGATGATTTCTGCATTTGGTGATGAAGCCCCATCCAAAACCACAATTTATCGCTGGTTTGATGAATTTCAACGTGGACGTGTCAAGCTCAGTGATGATCCCCGTCAAGGTCGTCCAAAAACTGCAGTCACCCAAGAAAACGTTGATGCTGTGCGTAAGCTTATTGAGGAAGATCGACATGTGACATACCGCGAAATTCAGGCAACTTTAGATATTGGCATGAGCCAAATACAAATAACCTTGCATGAACAATTAGGTGTAAAAAAGTTGCTTTCCCGATGGATACCGCATTTGCTCTGTGAAGAGCAAAAAGCGGCTCGCGTTACTTGGTGCGTCAGAACTCTCGAAAGATTCCACGCAGGATCCTCAAATGCTGTATACAACATCGTATCAGGTGACGAATCCTGGATATACGCGTACGAACCCGAAACAAAAAACCAGTCACTAGTTTGGGTGTTCGAAAATGAGTTAAAGCTAACAAAAATATTTCGTTCACGGAGTGTTGCAAAAAAAATGGTGGCCACGTTTGTCTCCAAAACCGGCCATGTTGCGACTATTCCTCTTGAGGGACACAGAACGGTTAATGCAGAATGGTATGCTAACATTTGTTTGCCACAGGTCGTTTCTGAACTCCGTAAAGAGAACTGCAACCGCCGCATCATCCTCCATCACGACAATGCGAGTTCTCACACCGCGCACAGAACAAAAGAGTTTTTAGAGCAAGAAATCATATAATTAGAAATCATATAATTATTAAACCATCTGCCGTACAGCCCCGACCTAAGCCCTAATGATTTCTATACTTTCCCAAAAATAAAGAATAAATTGCGTGGTCAGAGATTTTCATCACCTGAAGAAGCTGTGGACTACCGCCTACCTACAAAACGGCCATTTTGGAGACCCCAACATCCGAATGGAATGGTTGCTTCAATGATTGGTTCCATCGTATGGAAAAATGTGTCAAATTTCGCGGAAAATACTTCGAAAAGCAATAAATACATTTTTAAATAGTAATGTTGTGTCACTTCCTTGATTCCCGAAATTTTCAGTGCCGCCCTCGTAGTAGTAGGATAATTAAAAGGTTTTTTGTATTGGGAAGACATGCGGCTCTGCAGATTTTAACAGTGCGGCACCGCAACGCGGTTATTTGTTTTCGCCCATAATGGATTGAGATCCCAGCCCCGCCAGACTCCCCTTATATTCTTACTGATAAAATGTATGTCATATTGTAGTATTAGTTGTGTACAATGAACGTTTGTATACCCGCCAGATTGTACATAGGGCCAAATCTAAGGTACAGGGCGCTAAAGGTACAAAAAAATTGTACTCACTTTACTTAGATTCTGATAAAGTATATCAATCTCATTTTTTATTCAGAACAACGTAAGGAACAAAACTTACAATGGTAATTTTTCTCTAAACTTAGTATGAACAGAGATATAAAGGTTAGAAGTTTAGTGATTTCTACGTCATAGTTATACGTATTTTTATTACATATTTAACATTTTTTATTTTTATGAAAACTACAAAATAAAAATAAGCAATCCATCTAAATTTCACTTTATAATATTCAAATGTTTTTTCTTACAAAACAAATTCTACTATCAAACGTTAATTGTACCTACACAACTACAATACTACAATATGACATACATATTATCAGTAATAATATAAGGGGTCTGACGTGGCTGGGATCTCAGTCCATAAGGATTTATCAAACAATCCTAATTTGAATTTCCGTATTTAGAAATTTATTAGTCAGTATATCCCTTAGGTACCAGTAGGTACAAAGCAGTGGCGAAGGCTGGTTCTCCTTCATAGGGAAGACCTAGCCTGTACAATAGGTAGAGATTTGGATGAGGGTCTTCAAAAGGTAAGCGGCAAGTAAAGCCGATAGGAATGGAGTTATAGGAACCCCACGCCACTGGTACAAAGCATTATTACCTATTTAGTAAAGTCTACGCTCTATTTAGCGCACTAAACTCTTTCATATAGAGATTTCTAACAGAGGATGATGAAAATCTATCAATGTCGGAGTTTAAAATGTTTAATTTTGTTTATTTCAGCCATGTACCGACTGCCGCTCCCCTCCCCGCCGCACCAGAGCTCCTCGCGCTGTGACGTCACGTCGACCGGCAAGCGCAAGCGTTCGTGGTCGCGCGCGGTCTTCAGCAACCTGCAGAGGAAGGGCCTGGAGAGAAGGTTTCAGATACAGAAGTATATTACCAAGCCAGATAGACGACAGCTGGCGGCGACGCTGGGGCTAACGGATGCACAGGTAGTTAAATGAACACTTTTACTATGACGTTCCCAAGTAAAACTACAAGACCTCACTCAGAATAAAAGTCCTTGCAACATAGACGTATAGTATAGTCGAGGCCCGTTGAGGCAAAAAATAAGTCTCCACTTAAATGGCCCCAATTTTTGAGTTTTCGAGGCCATTTTGACATTTGAAGTATGGTGAAATGAATATAGCTGACATTTGAGGTATGGTAAAAATCAAGATGGCGTAACTTTTTCTTAAATGAAGATTTGTGCTGTCAAATGTACGTCATAGCCTATCTTCAGTTTCGAAATCATTGCCTTACACAAAAGTTACTTAGGTTGCATGTCCATCACTCTTGACATAATACTTATTTGATATATATGGTCCGTATTTACTTTGTACGGTGAAGGCATCTCGCAGTTTTTGTTTAGCCTGAAAATGGGTGATGATAGTTTCAACTTTCAAACTATCATTTTGTATGGAGCAGCTATTATTTTTGAAATTTTTCGTTTCTTGACAGACAGACGACGGACACAAAGTGATCTTATAAGGGCTCCGTTCTTTTCCTTTTGAGGTACGGAACATTAATCGACCCACCTAATTTTTTATTAAATTTTAAATTTAAAAATAAATAAATTAAGCTAGTTTTTAAAAGGTGAAAAAGTACAAAAGTATAAAAGTAGCGTACGTTAGGCCCAAAATCTTTAGCCTTCTTATGAGATAGGATAAGATACCCTGTGGCTTGTGGTACAAAAATGGATACAATAAAAGTCGTGTTTTAGTTTAGGAGAAATATGTAGCACTTATTATATTATACACACCAGTGACACAAAAATATATATTATACATTTGTGTGACTGGATAACATCACAACCTACCTACAATGTGAATCCGTTTCAGGTTAAAGTATGGTTTCAAAATCGCCGAATGAAATGGCGCCACACCAAAGAAGGAAGATCCGGTCTCAGTTCTGTGGGCTCCGTGAGAGATCCAGACTCCACAGCCAATGAAGACAATGAGGAGGTCGACGTAGACACACTAAGCGACTGAACAGACTGACGTACAAAAATTGTGATATATTAGCGCACTCACAGATTAACGGTACTCTCGTCAACGCGTTGGATCGTGGCTCCATTCGTGCGTTGCGACGTCGTAGCGTCGATGTTGCATCGTTTTTCATAAAAAATTATGACATGACACATTAACGCGTTGCGTCGGCGAACGCGACGTTACAACGTAACGACGGACAGGAGACGAAGAGGTAGAGTGGATGATGCGCTGCATGGGTAATAACTCTCTTGTGATGTCGTGCGTCGACGCAACGCAACGCACTAATGGGGCTCAGCCTTAATGGCCTGTGACCCCTCCGAAGACCGAAGATAGTGGAGTGCCGTTCGTCTGTAAAGGTACCCTTCGGGTGCATGCGAATCGCGACGCGAGACCGCGACCCATAATCGAAAAAGGGTCGTGGGGCCACTGCTTAGTATGAATTTATATGGAGCACTAAACAATCCCCTCAACCCGCGACGCGCGACCGGTGAGCGTGGAGAGAACCTAATTGGCTGGTTTGCTGGTCGCGGCATGGAGAATAGAAGGAGGACAATCTCTCTAAGGCAGAAAAGCTAAAAAGTGTCCGACAAAAGTAATTAAATAATAGTTCCAAAACTGGCCATAATGGCGCTAGAGTGGCAAGGGTGTGTGATATGAAGTTAGCAATAAGAGATGAAGTAAAGTGAGTTGAGTTTAGTTATTTAAAATTTTTGACGACTTTAGTAGATTAAAAGTAGTTAATTCAGTAAATCATGAAAATTCTAATGCCTCGTATGGTTGAAAATATTTTTTTATATAAAACCGAAGAAGATGCTAAGATTTAATTATCCGTTTAAATTTTGCCGCTTTACTCCCGTCTGCGTCTGTAGCGCATATATAACACCCCTATTTAATGCTATTTTACGGACACTTCATGTATAGAGATTGTACTCCTTACTTCTATTCTCCATGGGTCGCGGTCTCGCGTAGCTGTCACATAGATCGGAAGGCTGCCTTTAGAGCTCTTAGGGTTAATAAATTATTGAGGACTGATGAATTGTTGTAATCTAATGAAAATTATATTTACTGAACTATTTACAATTATACATAGTTAGCATTTAAGGCTTAGCTTTATATTCTGTACTTCTCGACTAATCATTAATTTGATTAGTTAATCGAATAAAACAACGCCATCTAGTGACGAATATTTTTTTAATTAGGAAGTTTAGGTGGTACCGTACTAGGCGTACCTACGAGACGCGACACGGCCAAATATGCTTTATATGAGTTAAAACGCACTACGCGGCAGTGGAACTACGAGACGCGGCCCTCCATTGCTGTATTACTAGTAGGGATGCGTCGTGTCGCGTCGCTCCGCTGCCGCCTAGTGCGGTCCCACCTTAATACAAACCTCGTTTAAATAGCGTGGGACAGGAAATGAAGTCTGCGATAACCATACGATAGCGTCAACTGATTATAATATGTAGACTTCATTTGTCTCGGTCACTCTTTTATTACTATTTACCTGATATTTAAAATTCAATGCAATCATTCGATGCCTATTTTTATTCAGTGACAAATCACTTTTCTTGTAAATTCAGCAGTAGGTAAAAGAAATTAAATAAAATTAGTTATTGTCTTGTAAATGTGTATATTACAGAAAAAATATTAAATTAAAACAATTACATGAAGTATCTTTATTACTCCTACCTACACATAAATACATAAATATTTACTTTTGATCACTGTGTTTTATGGAAGAGCACGTTTGACTAACGCTCATTTTAATAACACGTCTGTATTTAATAAAGATCTTTAAGTAGGTTAATAGTTAATGACATATAATCAGGGTTGTTAAAACATTCGGTTTATTGTCTACGTGTGTCAGAAATCAGAACTCTATATACATATATGAATACGAAACGAACGAATATATGAAAACGAAATATATAGGTATTAACTTTTATGACATTTAATTTCTTTATAATACAGTCGACTCTTGTTAATTCAAACCTGCGTCAATTTGAACCTCTCTGTATTTCAAAGTTATCACGAATCCTCTAGAAAATCTCCTTGTATTACGAAGTAAATCAATACATTTTTATGCACTTGGTAATTCGAACGAATAAATCGGCGCCACGTAACAAAATGACGCATTAACTCGGCGTCAAACACTCGACAATTCAAAGTTGCAGGGAGAAATAGTGAAAAAGATTACAGAACTTGCAGAGGTACATTAAGTACATTTTGAGACAAGTCCAAATCGTGTAATCGTGCAGGAGCCTTTGTTTTTGTAATGATTAGTTTGACACACACTTCCGCACGCATTGGATTTTCGTTTTTTTTTTCCTTTTCGAACCATTTGATATTTCAAACACTCAATAATTCGTCATATTTTAAGAGTCCTCCTAGTTTCGAATTAACGAGAGTCGACTGTTGTATACTCTTTTTTGCAACAAGTTAATGTCGCACATTTATCTAGTTTTTTTCCAAATGAATCATCAACAATCAATATTATGCATATCGATATTGCGTTACATTTATTTGCGTATCAACCTTAATGTTAATATTGCGGTTTTTATTTGTACAAAAGTAAGTAATAATACTATTATTCAGATGTTTGACGGCTTAGATCAAGAACACCGAAGATACGCCAAGTCAAAAACAAAAAGTTACATAAAATATGTTCGTAAAGTACATTCAAGTTCAATAAATTTGACATAATTGAAAATCCACCTTACTACTCAGTAATACAGCTTTATTGCGCGTAAACAATGCTTAAGTCGTAAAAAAAATACACCAACTTTAATTGTGTTACAATTGTAGACTTTAATTCATTCTCTATAAGGTCTAATATTTACTCATGTATCTTTTACTTTAAACGAGACAATCTTGCATATATTATATACTAGCTTTTGCCCGCAGCTTCGCCCGCGTGGGAGAGTGTTCGTGGCAAAAAACTTCTTTAGCAAATATAAGTGCCATATATAGTTATAGTAACAGAGTAAAAATATTATACACCTTAAAATAAATTTTCACACATACTTTTTAATTTTAAGATATCTCCTGGACATAATCACCTAGATAGGGATAATTAAATTGTATCCGTCTAAACAGCTTCTGCAATACCACGTTATTTCTATAATTTTTTTTAAACTTAGAAAGGGTATAGTAACCTATCCTTAAAAGATAAACATAATATCTATGACATCGCGGACTGTCTAAAGGTCATAAAAGAGAAACAATCCCACCATACATTGTTTTGTTATCTATCTCCAACAGGTTAGGTTAGGCAGCGTTTTCGATAAAAGTTCCCAGACGGCTTGATTTTTACCGATACCTTCAACTATTATTGTCATAAATTAAACAATTTCCACAAAACCTTAACAAATTATCGACCTAAACCTTCTTAAGGAACCACTCTGTCGGTAAATGTAAACGGCATGAAAATCCTTTCAGTAGTTTTTGAGATTGTCGCGAACATACGGACAAACAGACTCGGCGGGGCACTTAGTATCCTATGTCCGTCTCCTGGTTCTAAGCTACCTCCCCACCAATTCTCAGCAAAGTCAGTTCAGCCTCCCCTAACTAAAAAACGTACAAAATGGCATAGGCGGGTAATATGGCACACCTACTTATTTCTTAAATGAAACAAATATTAGTTCGCGCAATGGCCTGTAGAGGGTCGCTGATGACAGGTCGTAACCTGTGGCAGCGCCAGTAGCGTCCGTTCGACCGTGTGGTGCGCATGCGTGTGTCTATGATTTTTGCAGTCACGAGTTTTGATTGTTGGATTTTGCAAGTCGTAAAAGTGAGTATTTTTTGACGTTTATTTGTTTGTACTTAGCGTTAAAATATTGTAATATTACTAAATAAGTTCCAGAATGTTTTGAAATCGCAAAATTCTTGTTACATTTTTATTCGTTGATTTCTAAAATTGGACGTTATGAAGTGGACAAAATGGCATACACCTTGTTCGGGTAAAATAGCATACTATGTCATTTGACCCACCTCTTTTCTATTTCTAGGAATCATGCCTCGCAACTATTCTAGAAAAACAGACAGACAGCGTTGGGATACAATCTCCATGGAAAAGCATTTAACATCCCGCAATCGACTCTTAGAAGACATACACTAGAACAAAATAAAGTCTTAGCTCCAACTAAAAAAGGTATGGGTGTCATCTTACTTTGTATTTAAGCTTTCGAGTTTTCTTAGCATGATTAGAGTGTAATTAATGCTGTAAGTTATTGTTGCAGGTATGGGTAGGTACAAGAGTGTCTTCACATATGAGATGGAACGAGAACTGGTGGAGCATATTAAATTACTAGAAACGAGATTGTTTGGATTCACGAGGAAGGATGTTTTAGAATTGGCCTACCAATTTGCAGAAGTTAATAACATTCCTCATAATTTTAATAACGAAAAAAAGATGGCAGGCAAAGAATGGTTGGCTGGGTTTCGACGTCGACACCCGGACATATCCTTAAGGATACCTGAAGCAACTTCAGCTGCAAGAGCCCAAGCCTTCAACAAGCCACAAGTGGCATTGTTTTTCAATACTTAAAAAGAGATTATTCAGAGTAAAAAAAATTCTCCTCATAGACTCGTACAATGTCGATGAGTCGGCATTATCAACAGTCCACAGACCACAAAAGGTATTTGCTGCTACTGGGCGTAAACAGGTTGGGGCTTTGACTAGCGCTGAAAAGGGGTCTCATGTGACAGTTGTTTGTTGCATGAGTGCAAATGGCCATTTTGTTCCACCGTGTTTAATTTATCCCAGAAAAATCATGAAACAGGAGTTAATAGACGAAGCTCCAACTGGTAGCTTGGGCATTGTGCAAGAATCAGGTTGAATGACAACCATTGTATTTCATAAATGGTTAGTGCACTTCCAAACGCATGTAAAAGCGAGCCTTGATGACAAAGTGCTTTTTGGTAGTTGATGGTCATATCAGCCATAAATTGAAAATTGAAAATTTAAATTGAAAATTGAAAGGATAACATTCGCAAAAGAACGTGGAATTATTATGGTGTGCTTGCCACCTCACTGCACGCATCGCATGCAGCCATTAGATGTATCGTTCTATGGTCCACTAAAGACTTATTTTAATCAAGAACTTGGCTCTTGCACTTTTGGCTCTCTCAAGCACTTGGCTTAAGAGCCATCCAGGCAGAGTTGTTACTCACTTTTAAATAGGTGCAATACTTAATAAAGCTTATGGCAAAGCAGCAACAGTCCAAACTGCAGTTAATGGATTTCAAAAAACTGGTCTCTGGCCTGTTGATCCTAACATATTTCCAGATTATTTGTTCGAGCCTGCTGAAACGACAAATATTCCAATAAGACAAGATCTCGTAGAGCCCGAAGAAGATTCAACGGCAGCTGATAATCTATGCATACCATCAGCAGGTCCATCTCAGGTAGTAGCAGGCAGTTCTACGTCCCTGGTAATTGCAAGTACATCAGCTGCAGACAACCCACGTCCAGTCTCAGTTGCCGAGTCTACAGGCTCAGTTACTGCAGGACCTATGATGCCTACGTCATCTAGGATACTCCAAGACGTGAATATCAATGTTCCTATTAGCGTGGTATCTCCAGTACCTAAAGGAATATATGTGACTGGACAAGGCAAAAGAAAACCACGCAAGAAACCATCAGTATTGGTACTAACTTCAACGCCAAATATGGAAGAAACAAAAGCAAAATCCGCTCGTCTACCTCCTCCAAAGAAAAAGACAAGAAAGATTACAAAAGTTTTAGACTTTAGTTCTGATAGCGAAAATAATTTTTCTTCTTTAAATGCTTACACAGTAACCAAGGACGATGACGAAGATTGTCCTTGTATTTATTGTAATGACCTCTTCTCAAGATCCAAACCAAAATAGGTCTGGCTCCGGTGCTTGAGCTGTAAAAGATGGGCTCATGCATCATGTGCAGATGTTCCGAAAAAGACAAAGCGTTACACGTGTGAACTCTGCATGGAATCGACTGATTTTTGTTACTAATTTAGTATGTCATTTTGTCCACAGCACGTGTGTCATTTTACCAGCCTAGGGCGGACAAAACGGATTTTTTCTAAGTTTTTAAAAATATTTTTAATTTTATTGTTTTTGTACTCAGATGATTGATCTCCATAAATTTATTATAAGTAGGTAATGAACCAAATAATACATAATTACTTCAAGTGTTGAATATTATAAATAAATAAATATTTTATGACTGATTTTATAACTAGTATGTCATTTTGTACGCCTCTCCCCTAAATAGTGTAACTAACACGACTTTCTTTTATATACATATATAGATAATCAGTTTCTCGATAACGACTGCAAGTATTACTAAAAATTTAGTGTGCAGGGAATTTTGGGGGAGAAGAATCGATCTAGCTAGGTATTATCCCTGAAAAACTCCACATTTTTTGTTATATACATATGTTTTTTCTTTTGTCGTGCGGAATTCGGAATGTGGTGGGTTCGAGTCCCGGTCAGATAAATATTTTTGCTTTTTTTTTCTGAACTCGGTTTTTTTTCGGTTATCCAGATACTGATTCATAATATCTCGTATTTACTTTACACTTATAAACATGATCAACTTTACGAGAAGAAAAGTGATCGTTGCGTCTTAAGTGGAAGGCCTATTTGATATAGAATTTACGTTAAATTATATTTTAATCAAGTTTTATGACATACTTAGCTAAAAACGCATAAGATTGAATGAATATAAACGTATTATTTTTGCACTTTTTACTGAGCCCTTCTGCATGTTGCGGGTCGGATAAATCGCCCGCGACTGCGAGACCAGGGGCGCTTACTCACATTTTAAGCTCTCATGATACATTTCGAGCGTTCGTGGGGTATCTTCGGTATACTTGATCTAAGCTTGACGGCAACCAGTGGCGTATTTTGCAGAATGAGACCAAAGTAACCTTCTTGTTTGGCACAAGGCAGCTTTTTATTATGAAATAAGTGGGGCCTCTAGTATTTGTATTTTTAGCCCATTGAACTTTAAATTGGCTATATGATAGTGCTTCCCTAGTGTATTGAATTGTGTGTAAAAGTACGTAGCAAAAACGGAAGTGGTTTCATTTTCTAAATTATATAAATTTGGAAGATGTGAATATTTCATAAGTTTCAAGTATAAGCTTACAGCATATTTTTGTTCATAGCTTTCCCAATACTTATTATGATTTTTTTCTCTAAACGCTTTTGAGAATGATCTATAAAACAAAGCTGCAATTGCATCATTATTTTACTTACAGTTTTAATAAATTAATAATCTACTAATTTCACTTTTCTGTAGCTTCCACCTGACTCCCTTTCTTGTGATTCTCTCTGCCAGCCCGGTGGCCCCTCATGGTTGGGGTCAAATCTGGACCCTTGAGAGTCAAATCTGGACCCTTGAGGGTCAAATCTCGATCCCTGAGTGTCAAATCTCGACCCCTGAGGTTCAAATCTGGACCCTTGAGGTCTATATCTTTGTTCGGGCCTCCTCCAACTAGGACCGGGGCCCCTCTCTTCATACCTGTCGTAGTCCTGACGGGGATTTTCATGGTTCCTATGGTCCCTACTGTGTCTCTCGTATTTTTGATTAGTCTGATAATTTAGGTAATTCTGACTCTTATCTTCCTCATACCTTCTCCTGTCGTCGTCTCTATAGTAAGGTTCGTCGTTTCTTCGCCTCGTATAAGGTGGTTCCTCTGCTCTGTATTTGTGCGGGGACGGCTCTTTAGGTGGAGGT
This sequence comes from Phengaris alcon alcon, assembly GCA_037179445.1. Classification (NCBI taxonomy): domain Eukaryota; kingdom Metazoa; phylum Arthropoda; class Insecta; order Lepidoptera; family Lycaenidae; genus Phengaris; species Phengaris alcon. The sequence continues at coordinate 194,816 of JAYRCH010000310.1, read as the reverse complement.
CTGGGTTCGGGACTTTTGCTTTTTGATACGCTCCGTTCACTTCGTTTCTTCTCTGATACTGGTGAGTGTCTGTAATAAAATGAATATAACTAGCTTTTACCTGCGGGTCCGCTCGTGTAAATAAAGTATCCCACGGGAACACTGTAGTACAGTGTTTACTTTGAGGGGATAAAAAGTAGCCTATGTTTTAAATCCAGAACCTATTACTACCATACCAAATTTTCTTTAAAATCTGTTCAGTAGTTTTTGCGTGAAAGAGGAACAAACGTCGATCCTCAAAAACTTTCACATTTATAAGTAGTGGTAAGTAACATTTTTACAGGATGGAGCATATTTTTTTTAAATTGTAGTTTAACGAATATTCCTTAAAAGCTGGGATGTAAATTTGGTTAAATCCCGAAATTAAATTACTGTCATTTCATTTCAATTTGTTTTCGTAAATTTTCCAGAACATGTCGAGGTTTTTTATCAGGCTTTAATAGGCTACTTGACTCATATTTAATTTCATACATTGAAGGAGTATTTCCTTTAGTACTTGGCTAAGGAAAACGTATTCTAGCGATATCACAAATAAAAAACTTAAGATTGATAAATAAAGTTATTCAAAAATATCCAGTATTTTTGTTTTTTAGTTTCTACTGATGAAAACACCTCGAAATAACTTCCGACAAGGATGTGACGACACAAACACACTAAACACATATGTAGTGAAACGGAACGTTTCTGTAAATAAATAGTTCATGACATCTTAAAATGTTATTTACGGAACGTAACACCGCCATTTTACTACTACGGACTATAGCACAGATTGCAAATAGTACTAGTACGTCACAGCACAAATAATCTATTAACCAACATGGCGAATAGAGTTTTTGGCGGTTTTAAAAAAGTGTATTTTTAAAATATTTTTTTGTAGGTTTTTAGGTTTCAAAAGAATGTAATTTTTTCGTTTAGTTCGCGTCGAAAAAAGCGTTTAGGACATAAATAAAAACAAGGTCAAGTAGCCTATTGTGCTACAACGTTTCACAAATGTCATACTAAAGGAAAATACCTGGAAGAGGATCCGCTGCGGCTTCTGTCAGAGTCCTCGTCGCTGGAGCGCCTGTACTGCTGATGCCGCATCTCGCGTTGCCTGATAAACAATAACGTCATAAGAGGCTAGACCACTGTTTTTTTTATTGCACATATAAAAAGTACTCTTGAATATGAGTAAGTTCTCATATGAAACAGTACATAAAAAAATCTATGTTTTCCTATGAAAACAAACCGCTCTACCTATGTAGAACGGTTTGTTTACAAGATTTCGCAAGTCTCGCGAAAACCGTCCATACAAAAGTCGTACCTAACTGTGACGTCACGATTAGGTAAAAGTGTATGAAATATAAGGTCGCAGGAAAATATGTTTGTAAATATCTCAGAAAGGATGATGCAACACTTTGGTACCCACTTCCAATAGCAATATGTGATACGTCGTTGGATAGCTCTTAGTAGCCCGAGTAAAAGTTCCTATGGAGCCAAGTTCCTATCGTTTGTCGGTTTAGAGTTCTATGGTACCACCAATCCGAATAAAAATATCACTTATTTTAAACGCAATAGTTGTTTTTATGATACTTTGTTTTCATTTCGGTTTCATATTTCGTCACATTTTCGGACACACAACCAGCGAGAGGTAGACGTGAGGAGGTTGCCGGCGGCGGCGGGGCGGCGGCGATAGGAGGCGGGGAGGGGTCAGTGAATGCGCGCAGGCAAGCGTCGCGTCGGTTGCGCGAGAGACATCAGTCGTTTGTTTGTTTTGTGTTTGTGACTACGCTTCCCCGTCTCCCCATTGTATTCAGCGACTATATACGACCCTGGCATTGTTTTTGGACTCCGATTACAGTTTTTTTACGTTGACCCCGGCTTTCTTTTGGACTTCTGCTGTGCACTGAATGTTTAAATGTTTAAAGTAACTGTTGCGAAAATGGAACCTGGCAACAACTGTGTAATGTGTCGTAGAGGGTTCTACCGTGGTAGATATCAGCGTCATCTTTTGGCTGATAATCTACCAATACTATGGCCAGAACTAGCAGCTTATATTCAAGAAAATGCAGTCTTAGAGGTAAGAGCATGAATTAATTATTTTAAAAAGTATCTCATTTTTAAACATTAAAATAGTGCCTCATTTCTAAACGTTTTGTTGTTTTTATTACATGCAAATGAATGGTTGTACCCGTCCAAGTATTTATACCTGAGCCTATGACGTCATTTGCAATAGTGCGATGTGCGTGCGGGACGGGGGTCACATTCCAGCGTAAACACACTCATTGCTTTTTTTACACCCGTTATTTTGCCGTTTTGTCTATTAGTTGTTAGAAGTTGGTAACAAGTTTTTTTTTTCAGGTTGTTTTCGACAATACGCGAAACGTATGCCACCGATGTTGGCAAAGGGCTGAAAATGCCATTAGACCGCCTCCTATTCAAGAAGTACCTGTAGCACCACTACAACAGGATGCACAAATGATTCAGGTTCCCGAGTATTCAAGAGCACCAAACACACCGAGGCATTGTATATTCAATAACTGTCAAAACCGAACCCGTCATAGGATCCCGAATGTTATTAAGATACACACGTTTTGTGAGTATAGGCTTTACATCCCTGACGGTGCAAGAGTATGTCAAGAACACCTCGAAAATAATAACTGGGCTGAACTTCCACAGAATTGTCACGTCACTCATGATTTTAATGCAGCGCAGTTTGGTGACATTTGTGACCTGTTGAGAAATGCCGTACAACGTGGTTCCAGATTGGATTTTAGTACCAGAGGTGCGCTATCCGACGAAGAGATGCATTTTTGGACTGGACGTAATAATGAACAGTTCGACACAATTTTAGAACAAACACCCTCTCTGGTCCACAGATGCAGAAATCCCAGAACTGCATTGGGTATATTTTTAATAAAACTACGCACCGGCGACCCCAACGAAAGGCTTGCAACGCTATTTAATATGACAAGGCAAAACTTAGAACGCCTTATGAATAAAGCGCGTGATTGCCTTACCGAAGATTATGTGGTCCTTCATCTAGGAGTTGATCACATAACAAGAAATAATATTAAAGAAAGGAACCTCATAATACCAAAAGCAATATATGGAGACGACTAAAACTCCAAGGCAATATTAATATGCGACGGAACATATATTTACATACATAAAAGTGCAAACTTCTTATTTCAGCGACAATCATACAGTTTGCACAAGTTTCAAAATCTGCTAAAGCCCTTTTTGATAGTCTGCACAGATGGATACATCATTGATGAAAAGGGGCCGTACGCAGCCACGAAGACAGATGCCAAGATAATGAGCAGCATTATGAACGACAATGAAAATCCAATACACGTTCTGTTGGAACCCAACGATGTTTTTATACTAGATCGTGGCTTTAGAGACAGTCTTGGCGATATTGAAGCTTGTGGGTATGAATACCACGTTCCCCCTTCAAAGAACAGTGGGAAATCTCAACTAACTACCGCACAAGCAAACGAATCTAGAAAGGTGACCATGTGCCGGTGGGTGGTGGAAGTGGTTAACGGTAGATTCAAGCGAGATTTTAAACTGTTTCGCCAAAAATATTTTAACAATGCGTTGCCGCATTTCTTCAACGATTTTAAAATCGCTGCCGCCATTATGAACCACTTCCATGCACCCATCGATAACAACCAATACGCTGATATGTTTGTACAAGAAATAAGGAGGAAGATTGATACACCCAATATTCTACATAATTACGTCGAAACGAAAAGATTGAACAACAGAAGAGCAGACTTTGTGCGACTAGAAGCAAATGATGTACAGTTCCCACAATACACCGAAGAACAAGTTATTTTGTTGGCATTAGGTACCTACCAAATGAAGATTGCAAGATCGTACTGCAGTAAACACCTTCAAAATGGAGTGTACACTATCGAAATATACAGGCAAAATGCTTTGGAAGACTTGCCTGATTTTGGTTTAAACGAAGACTCATGGCTCATGCGAGGCCGTATCCAATCACGACACATTCGAGCAAGAAGATACTATTGCTATATTTTGATAAATAATAATGATAATTGTATTTCACAGTATTATTGTACATGTCTGACCGGACAGCGCACTGTAGGTACCTGTGCTCACATCATATCTATCGTGTGGTACTTAGGATACGCCAGGCATGAGGGATTCGTAGCCCCTGCCTTGTTCCTCAACGATTTGTTGGTAGACGATGAATGATTCATCATCATCATCATTTCATCATCTGATCTTCTAAACCCCATATGTTATTTTCTTTATTATTTGTACCATTTTTTTTGTAAAACTGTGAACCTGTGTAACCTGTAATGTATTATTTGTTACCTGTAATAGAGGTATTAAAATAAACAAAGGAAAACATTATAGTATTTCGTTATTTTTAAGATTTCCTTTTATTTTTCTAATGGAAAATCCACATTACCTTGATAATATATAAGTGTGGTGTTAAGAACGGACTACAAATAAAGACAAGCGCCATATCAACCATTGTTCTAGAAGATAATACCTTTCCAACAACATATCATACATCACTATTGGACCGGGTACCAGATTCCATACAAAGATTTGCATCATCCTTTGTGCGTTTAAGTTCATACTTACTATAATTAATGTTTTCGTATATACTGATGAAGTAGGTTTTTTTTACTAATTTAGCAAAAAAAAATGAAACGTTTTTGTATTTTTGAGATGTATCTAATTACTAAATACACATAAAATATTATATTTTTTAAGTTTATCAAGTAGTAATACCTAAATATTTCTGAGTATATAAATTAAACTAAATATTTTACATGTAGTCGTCTCCCCAATTGGCGACAAACATTGATTGCTTATTTTGATAACTAATAACTTCCACCGTTTAGAAGACCGTTTATAAAACGCATACACGTATAGTGTACACACACGGTGTATACACGTCCTCACAGAGAGCGTACACGTCGGCACACAGTGCGTGTACGTCCGCACATAATGGTGTCGTTTGGTCACACTTTTTATGAAATAAGTGCGGCGTAGAACAGTTGTTCCACGCCGATTGTCTGCGAGGTCGTATTACCTGCGGCGCAACTTGATGGCCAGCTCGCGCATCTCCTCGTCTCGCCGCGCCTGCCGCCCGCGCTCGCGCTCCAGCCGCTGGGCCTCAGCCCGCTTGTCCGCGCGTACTAGCAGAAACACACGTAAATACTATTAAAAAGCTCTACACAGAACTTTTAGTTCGTAAGCCGGATTCTAAACTCAACGATTTACAATAGCTGGAATAATATTTGATAATAAAAATAAGTTTACCGGAGACAGCAATTCTTTCAGTCGCCTCAATGTCGTTAACAAGTAAAATTCAATCTTAAGTCTCGTCTTGTTGTTGTACTACACGCAAAAGATTTCTCAATTAACGTAGCGTTATGACACAAAATCTAATTATATATGTCTTACCTTGGCAACTTATAGTTTCAACTATATTTCAAGTTTTTTTTTTTACGCCACAGTGTTTATTCCATCATATTGAATGTCTCGTTATCATTTGTGATTTGTGTGAAATTGTGTTTTCTTTTTTTCGTCATTCATCATTGTAATCTAAAAATAGCATTAATTGTGGACGTATTTAAATAATTACAAAACTTACATTGTTTCGCCAACTGAGCCTGCATTTTCCTTTTAAGTCTCTCTTTCATAGTGAGAGTTTCTTTAGACGGACCCTGAAAAGCATAAAAATGTTACTAATATGTTACACATTATAGTAACTATTGAGTTTATTTTTACATTAAAAGTTTTCACCTTTTTCGTTTCATATGTAACATAGAATCTATCCTTATCGCAAGAACAAACATATTGTTGACAATACTTATATTGTAAGCAATTAAATTCATTTTTGTAAAAAATTGCCAACAAAATTAAAACCTTTTTTTTGTGTAAACTTACACTCAAATTTTATAATATATATGCGCGCTAAATATATTATGGTATACTATTTAAAAGAAAATAAGTTTTGTTATTTTAACAAAAAATCTTTCTTATGAAACGCCTTATTAATGCCCGATTTCTGAGGATTTTTGTCGGTAGTTTATCTGATTCAATAGAATCAGATAAACTACCGACAAAACCTCAGAAACCGGACACTAATCTGCTAGTAAATAAAGATAGTATAGGGACCGTGCACGACATTAACGCCACTCCGCAAATGAAATTTAGGGCTTATGTTGTGACATAAGCCCCTAAAGCAGAAGTTCGCAAACTTTTCGCTATTTGTAGCGAATGACAAGTGCTTTTTATTTTATTTAAATTATAGTAACTAAAGGGTTTAGCGAAAGACAAAAAATTGAACTTTTATAGACATTTGTTATTATCTATATTAATCTACACTTTTATATCTATAATTATCTACTAATATTATAAACATCAGAGATTTTACAAAATAAATAGAAAAATAAATTTTATATTTGTGTATTTTTGTATGTTTGCATCAGATTCACGCAAAAATTGCTGGACCAATCGTATAAAAAACATTAGAATGCTACATTATTACTATTACATAATATAATGTTATAGTATAACAAAATATTACATATAATTATTACTATTAATACACCTAGGGTGTTGAAAAAAATCCAAATCTTTCAGCGCAGACGCTGCGTAAACTATTGATGATAGAACAAAATAATGTTCTACAACATTATAGAACATACTAATATCTACAAAAAAAGTCCGCGACAGCATATAGCCAACTACTATAAATAAGGTAGTAAAACAACTTCTGTCTTCTAAAATTCAATCAAATTACAGGGACAACAAAACGTTAATTTCTTTAGTGATTTAAATATTAATCCTTACCCAAATAACTAGCTTACTCTTAGATTAACTTAATCGGAAGTTATCACGAGTTCAAAAATAAAATCCGTAAGCAAAAGTGCCTAGTATTGAATTGGTCGAGCCCGTGTGTCAGTTTAGTTCCTAGTATGTGTAGGTTGTCGAGTTATTTTAATATCAGTTACTTCTTCCTTTTTAAAGCAGCATTTTTAATATTTAGTAAAATTTACACTGTCTATTTTTCCTGTAATTTTTGCAGTTGACTATACAACAACAATAATGACCCAGTACCTGGGTAACCGAGCTTTGCTTTGGAGTTCTGATAAATTTATAAAAAAAAACTATGGATGGGCTACGAGGTACTTTTGACATAAATACCGGTTGTCTGTAAAGTCGGTTTACTGACGATAGTTGAACGTGACAACGTCAACAACAACAACAATAATAATGAGGTAAAGGCAATGCGAGGTTACGCTGGTACTTGGTAACGGTACTTGGTAACGATAACGGGTAACAGGTAACGCATGAGTCATGTTTTTTCGTGCGTGCAGCCGGCTCCATCGATTTATAAGACGTTATCACGTCAATAAAAAGAATCACAAAAATTGAACTGACCGAGATTCGAACCCATCACCACATTCCGAATTTTCGAACAAAGTGAAAATTATACTGTATACGCATACCAAACTGCCAATCGGAATGACTTAATAGACTCGAAATTATTGATATAAGTATTGTTGCACGATGAAAGAAAATAAACATATAATATAGCTTAAAAATGCGCAGTGTCCTAGAGACAAGACCTAGCTAGATCGATTTCTCTCCCCCAAAACTCCCTGCATACTAAATTTCATGGTAATATTTGTAGTCGTTTTCGAGAAAACGATTATAATTAAACAAGATTGTCTCGTATTTATTATAAGATTTTGGAAGCAATTCAGTGACAAGTTCGACTTAGCCCCTATTGTTGCACATTTCGGCCGCGGCATGCGCTGCGGTCGTTCAGTATATCCCCGCCATACACTTGCACGGTCCCTATAGGTACACTTTTCTATGAAATAATGAACTTGCATATTATATATGTAATTCTTGACAGATTAATTTAAACTACTCATTAAATTTTAAAAACGAGTTTCAGGCTGCTGCATCGGAACACAGCGTCGCCGCCGCGCCGCTCGCCGTTGTGTTCGAGCGGCGCAAGTGCAAACTTAGGCAAGTTTCATATTAATAGTTTGTTTTGATTGAATAGAGAAAATGAATAAGTAATACATGTACGCATCTCATTAATTATTATAACTTCTTATTCTACTGTCTCAAAACCATTGATCAAAATAGTATTCCGTTCAATAACTACTAAAATATGTAATAGAATAAACGATGTATTCATATAGCAATTGTTAGCAAGACGAGCTGAATTGTAAGTTGAGCGGAGCATGCAAAGTGTTATTATTTAGAGATTTAAGACACCACTTTTCCAAGGAAAATGTTACTAGGTTTTGAACATATTGACATAAGCCCCCAATAAAAATATTTACACAATGGATAAGCTATACAATGTTTTGTCCTTGCCTGTCAAGCAACTTTTTCAACGTATTAGATATCAACGTACAAGACGTTGTTTAGCTTATCCATTGTGTAAATATTTTTATTAGTAAGGGTAAATAAAGGTTGAAGACAACTGTTATTAAATTTTTATCCTTGTTAAAGTAGTGTCATAATAGTGAGGTAAGTATATTTGATCCTAGTGTCAAATTTTACCAATCGTAGGTTTCTTCCGAATGACAAATATAACAGTAAAACTAACTGGTGCTAAAATGTAAGCGAACAAATGTAAAGTGAATGATTCTTACTGACTTTGGAGCTGGCTCCAGATCGGTAATGACTCTGGTTTGACTTAGTGCCCACAGACGACCTGAAATAGATTTGTAACTTATTACAAGAGTAGCAAACTTTAAGAAAGTCATTCGTTTTGGACAATTTTGCAATAAGAAATCTTTAAGACGTATTGTTTTGAAAAAAAAAATTGCTAGTCAGGAATCAAATCAAAATACAAAAATAACTTTTGAAATATGTTTTGATAATAAGTGCACTTAATTAATATTTTTTCCTCATTATAATTTCACACACATCATATATTTCACACACACACTGTAATGTTTAACATATACAAATATAATAATAATAATCTTGATTTATAATTTGCCAGAAACTATTAAGTCTTTTTATTCAGACATTCATAGGGTTCCAGAAACCCTATAAAAAATAACTTATTATTTTAACCTTTAACACTCCCACCTAATACATTCTGTCAAGCAATGTGCTAATTGTCTGATGCAGAACAACACTCAATTCTAAAAATAAAACAGGTAAATCTTTTACACTACAAATATTATTATAACTTATGAATGTTTTCTGAAAAATGAATTTTAAATGTCGGAAAAATTTCACTGTACTTACCTATTTTTCTCATTGTCGGCAGAATCGCTTGAATCAGAATCAAGTGACAGTTCACTGGAAGATTTGTCTTCCTTACGCCGCCCGTAGTAGCGGGGTAACGCGGGCTTATTTTGCGTATTACGTTCACTGCCGAAAAATAAACACAATACATACATACATAAATGTTTAGTTTGTTAATAGATAATTAATGTTTTCAGAGTTGTCCGTTTTTACTACAAATTTATTTAATAAACTAATTCTCTCTCACCTGGATGTGAACCACTCTTAAATACTAATTCAATCAGCTTACCTGTCATAAGACTTTGATCTGGACCTATGGCGGTTCGAATACCCACTTGCATGGCTGTAAAAATAAGTGTACCAATTAAAAATTTAGTATTCCTCTTTACTTTTTCTAACAGTTCTTTTGCAACTATGAAATAATTCGGATGTCAGAAAAACACATCTACAAACTTTGCGGGGCTTCTAGATCGGCGGCTTCCGTATATACGTGACCTCGACCGTGATCGTGACCTAGACCGTGATCTCGATCTACGGTACGGGCTGCGGGACCGTGACCTCGACGATTCGGACCGGGATTTCGACCTCGAGATAGACCGTGACTTCCTCCAGGAGTTCACGGGTGACCTCGAGCGTGATCGAGAAGTTGACCTCGATAGTGATCTTGACCTAGATCTTGACCCCGGCATTCGAGGGCCTATTTGGGGTCTTCGGGTTTCGGTAGCCGGCCTGAAATATACAATCGTATTTTAAAGCTTTTGGCATTTTCAGTTTAGTAATATATTATGATGACATATTATCATTTTAGATTTTTTGTTCTTTATAATTAAAATTAGCGGGCGTAAATACAGTATCTCACGAAAACATTGTACTTTTTCTAGATAAATAATAACCTGTGTTAATTCAGAGGTTAAACTTCTACTTTCTCACCAAATTTCATCAAAATCCGTTCAGTACTTTTTGCATGAAAGAGAAACAAACATCTATCCATCCACCCATCCTCACAAACTTTCTCATCTATCTAGGATGACTTACTTTTTAGGCGTCTTTGCAACTTCAGAATACAATAAATTCTTTTTCAAATTTAATTTCAATTTATCAGCATACAGCGGTCTCAGTGGACAACCTGAAGCAATTATTAAATAATTTGAAGTTCAACGGAAACAAAAAACGACACTAATGAAAAATTATACATAGCTTGTTCAGTTCTACATCATAGATGTAATCACGTTGATTACACATCTATGATAGATGATAGATAGAAATAAGAATGAGTGATAAAGCCGTGAGAGCCTACAGTCCTTGCTTAATTTTTCAAGGCTATAAGTTTTATAATTATAAATTATACAGGGTGACCTGAAATTCGATACATTCCTTTGAAAGACAGAAAGTAGACCTCATTTACAGTAATATTTTTCATGGCATCCCCTATCCGAAAGTTGATATTTACAAAGTTATTGAAATTTCAAATGAGTCAATGAGTCAAATATTATTTTTAAGGAATAAATAGGGACAAACTAAGCGAGAATTTTTCATTATGAGACATGAAACAGAATTTTCTTTTAAGAAAAATGCACAGTTTTCTTAAAAACAGGTGATTTTCTTAAAAAAATGTATGATACAATGCGTACAAATATTCTAAATAACTTCCTTATCTCATTAGCTTTCCAAAAAGGTGCAAATGTCTACATAAAAATATGACGTTGTAGTAAACATATTAGAAGTAAAATGAAATAATGTCTAAATCGATTTATTTGCGATAAGGTTAAAATAAAAGGAAAAACTTGAATTTAATTACGTTTATTGTGTTTAAAAAACATCAATGTTTAATTAAATTTAATAATAAATATTCTACTTTAGGTCTTGTTCAAAATGTGAACCTCTGTTTCTGATACAGGCCCGTAGTCTTCTCCGTACCTCTGTTTTGATTATTCTGGTAGTAAGACTAGTTTTGATTTCTTCTGCTGCATTTCTTATGCGGCTTCTGAGCTCCTCTACAGTAGTTATGGGTGTAGTATACACCAAAGCCTTCATATGACCCCAAAGATAAAAATCACACGGGGTCAAATCGGGACACCGTGCTGGCCAAGGAATTGGCCCGTCTCGACCTATCCAGCGATGTGGGTAAGTTTGGTCTAGCCACTGGCGTACGCCGAGGCGGAAGTGGGCCGGGCAACCATCATGCTGGAAAATCATATTACGACGAGTTGTTATTGATTGGCACATCTTCCATTAAACCAGTAATCTCCTCTCTTAGGAAATGTTCGTACATTTCATCATTTAAATTTTGAGGCAAAAAATGAGGTCCAACTAAATTATTATTATTAAGTTCATATTTTTATGTACATATTTGTACCTTTTTTGGAAGCTTATGAGGTAAGAAAGTTATTTAAGGTATTTGTACGCATTGTATCATACATTTTTTTAAGAAAATCACCTGTTTTTAAGAAAAATGTGCATTTTTCTTAAAAGAAAATTCTGTTTCATGTCTCATTATGAAAAATTCTCGCTTAGTTTGTCCCTATTTATTCCTTAAAAATAGTATTTGACTCATTGACGGTTAAAATACATAAAAAATCACTAAAGAGACAAACATTTTTAAAAATTCGTCATGTCAAAGTCAAAAAGTCGAATATAAAGAAAAAAAATTTGAAATTTCAATAACTTTATAAATATCAACTTTCGGATAGGGGATGCCATGAAAAATATTACTGTAAATGAGGTCTACTTTCTGTCTTTCAAAGGAATGTATCGAATTTCAGGTCACCCTGTATACTCTGTTAAGATAGAATCTAAACTTAACAGAGATGATTGCACGATATAATGCTCCCAATTTAAATGTCAATTATTTTGCCGTGAAAATATAAAGGAATGCACATTGGCTGTGTTTGGCGGAAAAAAGCGCTTGACAACAGTTGATAGTGCTGAAAAAAAATTACACATTCACTAACTTCAATAGCGCTGACACAATCCGCCAGTTTGCTTATTTAATTTGTTTGTTTAGAAATCAGTAAATAGTGTTTTGTGAACTTAATTGAATTAAAGTATTATTAAAATTAACAAAAATGTCAGTCCAAAAAATAGTGAAATATTTGTGTATAAAATAAATATATAAATTGGATTGATACTTTATAAACATATATTTAAGTTAGGTTTGGTTCCCCGGTTTCGCTAACTTAGCGTCCTAGAGGAAAATAGCATTTAGCAGGTGACAGGTGGTGCTTACCGCTTAGCAATCGCCATTTTGCTTACAAGTGCATCCGAACGCTTTTTTCCGCCAAACACAGCCATCGATTTGGTCGAATATAGCCTGTTTGTTAACGTTTGGATTAAATTGAATCTGAACAGTGTACGGCGTGCGCGACGCAGGTGCGGCACCAATCTATCTGGGCGTCTACATGTGCCGAGTGGGAGGCTTCTGTCGCTGATGATGATAGTCAGATACCCACTGGGCTTTTCCTCGTCGTCAGGCCCAAAGGAGGTGATGAAGGTGGGCGCGGCGTCGGGCGTGGGCGAGCGCTCGGGCGACCGCGAGGGCGAACGCGAGCGTGTGGCCGCACGCGATGCCGGCGCCGCGTAGCTCGGCGGCGACACGGGCCGGGTGGCGAGCTTCTTGTCGCTGCGGGAAAAATATAAAATGTTGAACATGCTACGAAATATTGATGAAGCTTTGTATGATAGTTGAAAAGGATAAACGCAAATATGTATTAATACAATATGTCTTTGGAGTTTGGATGCTACAGTGCAAGATCAGTAAGCATCTTAAATGGTACAAGTAAATTGTATAGGTGTTCTATACAAACTTTACTTGATAACATATAAATATTTCTTTGTCAATTGTTTGTGCTTAGGCTACAGGTGTAACAATTTTATACTGCATTTAAGAAACAAATTTTCAAGTAATTCATGGATGTTACTGGTTTAGAAATGAATGACAAAAACCTAAAAAACAAAATAGAATATTTACTTATTAATAACTCACCGATGAGCTCTTCTCTCCCTCCTGCTCTTTCGACCAGAAAACATAGCCTTTTCCTTCTCTTCTCTCATCAGTTGCTTCTGGTGTTCCGCATCATCCGCATCCCCCGTCAGAAATGAGAACAAGTCACAGCCAGCCATTCCAAACTGCGGTCCAACTGCATTCAACTCGTGAGCCTGTACTCCGCATATAAAAGTCATTAAAAAGTCACCAACACAATTTTTTAAAATCAATAATCAAACTTTTGATGTGACTTTGAGAATGATAGACATAAGTTAATAAAGCTAAAAATATAAAAACCTGTTGAGCCTCCATCTTGTTGACATCAATACTAAGATCCACATCAATAATCTCCAAATCGGAATCATCATCAGAGTCCTTCTGTTCAACTTTTTTTGTTTCCGATCCTGTAATTTAATACTGAATGCCATAAAGTTAACCCAAAAAATTAAAGTATTTTTCCATTACCCTAAGTCTTCATCACAGCTTGCATAAGGAAAGATAAAATCTACCGGTTATACTGGAAGGCTGAGCCGTTGGATCATTATAATTGTATCCTATGGCAACACCGGTGCCCTTCTTTTCACTCAACTTCTCTTTTTGCATTTCCTTTTCTTCTATGGTTACACCAAATTGCTCTTCTATGGCCAATTGTTGAAGAAACTTGTCCTCACCTGAACAATAATTAAAATTGTTCACATTTTTTTTTTTCACAACATTCTTTATTCTACTAAGCAGTAACATTTGGCTAGTATTTTTATTTAACCAATATATCCACCTACTATTATAAATGTGAAAGATTGTGAGGATGGATGTATGGATAGATAGATGGATGTTTGTTAATCTTAAACGCAAAAAATCCTGAACAGATTTCGATGAAATGTAGTATGGTAGTAGTTTAAAACAAGTTACTTTTTATCCGAAAAAGTAGTGTTCCCGTGGGACACTGTATTTACGCAGGTGGAGCCGCGGACAAAAGCTAGTAAGTTTAATCTAACAACTGTTGCTGACAATTTTTTGAAAATAAAATGTAATTTTAGAAACAAAATTTACCAATAGATTTTACTCACTTATCCCCAGAAAGACGTTCTGAGCGAGTATTCTGTATCTTTCATAATTGCATTGTCTTTCTTCTGTGTTCAACTCTTCTGGAGGTATATCAGGAGCCTTGACCTCAGGGATGTAGTCCAAATGTGCTCGCACATCGAAACGATCTATCATATTATTTTGATCTCCTTGCCATGGCATCCTGAAACAATTGTTTTGTTGTATATTAGTTCTGTCAAATCCAAATTTAATCTTTTAGTAAACAACTACCACTGCTAAAGTGCTACCAATTTCAATTTCACTTAATTACATGTAATAAAGAAATACAATGACACATTCATTTCACAGAAGCTAAGGATTTGCATTTCGGACATGGATATGGAAAATTAATAAATCAAAAGCACAAATTTTGAAAAAAAAGGCAAAGAAAGAAAACAATTCGTAATTTTTTATAAAAATCTTAAATCTAATAATAATCTCGTAAAATATTAATTTTGTAAAATGGATTTCATTGATGAAAATATTGAAAATGATGGGAACTCGACTCCTTACCGGATCAACATATTTTAAAATTTGCAGGTTTTTAGAGTTCGTTTCTAAAATGTTCAAACTGTAAAAAAAACACACTTTGGAGGCTCCGCATAATTGATTTTATAGCTGATACAGACAAATATTATGTTAAGGAGGAATGTAAGTGAAATGAAAATACTTATTAGCATTTTAAAAGTTTAAATTAATAATTTTTTCAGGAAAATTAACTAAAAATGTCATAACAAGTCATATTTATACCATGGATCAACTAATGGATAATTCAAGGATATATCCTCCATAAAGGAGGATCCATATTTATACTCCGATTCAATTACGGATAGTTTTTTATTTCAATATCCAATCGTTTCGGTTACGGTCTACGGAGCTTCGTAGCTATGGTCTAACATACCTGATTATTTTGGCCGAACTTATTGTTTTGTTTACAAGAAGATTACATTGGATCTGAACAGAGTAGTATAATTAACATTAAAATGCTCACATTATGGCCGGACCTTCACCTGCCGCAGCTACGGCTGGATCCAGATGAATTTTGCATTGTCTGCCATGCAATTGGAGAAATTGTGTCGGCTCAGCTTTCTGTGAAATGTAATAAAATAACATTTTTACCGCATGTATGTAAGTACAACATATTGTATACATGAAATAAGTATGATGTAAGTAGTTAGGTATAGACTATAGGTATTAAGTTTATAATTGTTATCTAATTGTCATAAAGTAAAATAAATAATTGATTGTAGTAAGTAAATTAAAGTAACTTACGATTTTTTCATAAAAATCTTTTCTCCGTTCTGCTCTACGTCGATAGTCAACTATCATTCCGCGAATCAATCGCTCTTGCTTTCTAGCTTCGTGCCACATCTTTGAAAATAGGATAATATCATTAAATTTAAACCACAACATACATTGATAACTTGATATTCGAAATCTAATTTCACGTAAATCGGTGATTGCAGCGCTGAAGAATCGACGCCATTATTTTCTGATTTCTTTTTTTTTTTCAAATCAACTTATCTCCTTTCTCTATGAAAAGGTTTATAGTGAAGAAAAAAGTCTATGGTACTATTGGTAGATTAGTAAATGATTTAAAGAAATTAATTTCAAAGGATTTACTACTAAATCTTATTAATTTAATTGTTTAAAAAAAAACAATTGACACCTGAGTCCTCCCGTGTCCACGGCTACTGGAAAGTAGCCGAAACGTCGGGAAAAAGAAAAGTGCATCGCGACACAATAGGACAATTGGCACTCAGGTGTCAATTGTCCTATTTGTTGAAGTTGTTCAAACTCCCCGAAGTTTTTCAATTATTATTTGTGTTCCGTTCCACGCAAAACATACTACCAGTATCTTGAAGCCGCGGTGACTTTAAATTACATTTTATTTTGTTAAATTAGATCCCAACTAGATGGCAGCACTTAGCCGTCTTCTCCTCTCTTCTCGGTTAAAATAAGAGTACTTTTTATTTTCTATAGCCTCGCGTATCATTCTTGGACGATAACGGTGTTTCTTTGCCAGTACTTGTGGCTTATCATAGGGAAGATTTTAGAAAGGCTGATTTACCCTAATGTAAATAGGAGTGCCAAAATTGATGACGCACAGTTTGGTTTTCGTCCCGGTCTCTCAACGGACTCGGCAATTTGCCCTTAAATCGACAGTCTTATATTATAAAAAACGTAACACATCCGTCTATGCTTGCTTTTTAGACCTTAGTCGCGCTTTCGATCTTGTAAACTATACTGCTGAAATCAAATGTTCCATCAAAAACTGTAAGTCTGTTGAGATACTGGTACGAAAACCAAACTAACTTTGTAAAATGGGGCGACGCAACCTCTAAGGACTTTAGATTAGAGTGTGGTCCGGAGAGGTTAACCCCCCATGGCGTACCGCTAAGGGGAGCTAATTTTTTGCTATCTTTATTACATTTCTTACTTACTTCTACAACTCTACTACCTAGTTACATTTATTCATTTCCTTTGCATTATTTCCTTTGCGTTTCCCTATTCAATTTTTTAACACTTATAATCATTTATTATCTCCGTCCGTCTAAGCTAACCATCGGTTAGCTTAGACGGACAAGAGGTAGAAAGGGTCGAGCAATTCAGGTACCTGGGGCACATCTTAACCGAGGATCTCTCAGATAATGAGGATGTAGTGCGCGAAAGACGGGCACTGGCTGTACGGTGCAACATGCTTGCACGTCGTTTTGAGCGCTATAGTGTTGAGGCAAGGCTGACGCACTTTAGAGCATATTGCCAATGCTTCTATACGTGTCAGCTTTGGCTCAACTGCTCCAAGGCTACGAGAAGCAGTATCAGGGTTCAGTACAATAATGCATACCGTACCCTGATGAGACTGCCAAAGTTCTGTAGTGCTTCGGGCATGTTCGCCGACGCCGGAATCCCAGACTATTTCGCGATTATTAGGGCGTGCGTCGTAGCATTTTGGTCACGCATTCGCTCTTCGGATAATGAGACCCTTTGTGTGTGTGCCGGGTGCCCGGAAAACTCGATCCCAGCCTACTGGCTTTCGGTGCATCGTGGCAGTAACCACAAGTGACAATTTTAGATTTTTAGATTTTAACATTTTAAATGTATTTTTATTTTAATTTATATTTTATTTTATATATTTTAAACTTGTCACTATTTAACTTTTATTTTAAATTTTATATTATTTTAAACTTGTATTGTGTTATTTTATGGGTCTATTGCCTGAATTAAACGATTATTATTATTATTATCAAATCTTATGTAATGGCGAGGTTGATCCAGTGTGTGTTCGCAAATTGCAGATTTATTGTTGCGACGTTGTTTAACATCTGCGGTGTGCGGTGACAGACACGACTGGCGGGAGATCGGGCGCAGGCCCGACTTTTTACATGCCCATCCGACGCATGAATCATCTTTCTTGACAGACAATCAGGTGCAGCCTGCATTGTCCTAACCAAACTTCGAAACAACATTTTTTGTTATTCCAATGCGGGAATCGAACCCACACCTCCGAGTCGAGAGCCAAGCTCCATTCACTGGACCATGGAGGCTGGTCCAACAAAAACGAATAAATAAAGCACCATCCTCACGGTCCAACACCGGCAACAATGGCCGTCATTAGTGTCAACCATTTTTTATTTTTACGTACAAGTCCGCTTAAATTTGCACGCTTGAAGGTACATAAAGTGGCATGCTCACGGTCCAGCCTGCAAATCCAGCACTGGTACTAAAGGCCGTTATTAGTGTCAATTAATATTTTTTGCGAATTATTCCTTTTAGGTACGCTTTCCTCGTAGATACACTTTTGAAAAAAGTGCGCCTTTATTCAGTTACATATAGGTAGTGAAACACGGACGGTGGTTATCAAACTTGTTTATTAGTTGCATTTGCACGATGCACAAACGTATACGCGTACGGCGCGTACACTACACCTCCCGACTTAATTAATAACTATATCTAAAAATTACATAAGCAAATTATAACTGAGTTATGAGACAAAACTAAAGAAGTGAATTATTATTCTATAAAAGTTTATCTTAAATCTAAGTTATCTACCATAAATATGGATATGCACATAATATTATTACTGATACCTATTAATATTATTTATTATCAGTAGGTATGCACAATACAACTAATTCAATTTGAGTCAAGTGCACAAGCTCGCGCGCGACGAGGGCGCAGTTCAATAGTTTTAACCAGTGGCGGGGACGCTGCTCACGGCGCCTCGTGCGCCGTCGCCGCGCTCAGCTCAGCCTCAGCTGCATCGACGGCGTCGGCCAGCGCCTCTTCTACAGTTACTGCGCTCTCGTCACTTACATTATTCTTAACTTTACCATCCGAGGCGCGAGACAGCGAATAGCGGTTTTGTTTCTGTAACAGAATTTGATCCGCGTGCCGCCTAACAGTACCAGTAGCTACGCTTACTGAAAACGAAGCGGGACCTACCTGTTCGCTGACTTGCCCCTCGACCCATTTATCATTAGTACGTAACGAGTAGTCTCGCACAAAAACCCTATCACCTACACAGTGGTGGATTTACACTAGTGGCAGTCAGGGCACTAGCCCTGACTGCCACTAGCAGGGACTGCACTAGCTAGGGCACTAGCCTAGGGCGGAAAATTTTGTGGAGCGGCAATATTGGGAAAGTAAAAAAAAATATTTTTAGAATTATTTTTTTACAATTATCAAAATTGCACATTATAATAATTAATTAATTCTATTAATTAATAATTTTTTATTTCTTGTTTGATACGAGTTAAAAACTACTTACGTTTTACAGTGACTGCAAATAGTCTCAAAAGATTGGCTATTCTATGCATAGAATATGTACGTGTACGTCTACTTAGCGTTTAGATTGTGAAGATTTAATCGACCAATTTACAAAGTCAGGAGTGTTTGCCTGACAAACAAATGTAATACAATCATAAGTCATCGTTAGTGCAAAATTCATGATTCTTACAAAGATATATGATTGGCTTCGCTGGGCGCTCGATCAATGATTTGTCTACAGATTCTTGGAACAAAAACAAATATTTTTTTATAATAATGAAGTATATAATATATAATAAAATTTATGCAATGAGCAAGCAATTAGTTATTCTATTAAAAAGAATAAGATATGAAAACTATAATTTTAAGTAAAATTTCTGTGATAGGGCGGCATTTTTTTCAGTGTCCAGGGCGGCACTAATTTTAAATCCGACCCTGCACCTACAGCTACGTCACGGTGCATGCCGCCGGCGCGCTCCACCTGCTGCAACTGTTTAGCCCGCACACGCTCCTCCACATCGAAACGCAAAAGATCTAGACGACCGCGCAGTCTATGACCTAAAAGAGCTACCGCGGGGGTACCCCAGTAGTTGTGTGCTCGCATTTTCGATATTGAATCAGCATTTTGTTAATTGCTTGCTCCACAAGCCCCTCATATTGAGCCTTCTTAATACAATTTTTAACAATTTTTACTGCGTCCTCTGCCGCACTGTTACGCTTAGGCCTATAGGGACAAGTAAGATTATGTACGATGCCATTTTTATCAAAATATGATCTTAATCACTAGACGTGAAAGGCGAATCTAAAATATACAAACTAAAATTGAAACAAACGAAAACAATTTATCCTGGCTAATGGTTGGGGGAACAAGGAAAAAAAAAAGACGTGAAAGGCGGCCCGTTATCGGTTACAATCTGTGATGGAAACCCGAACCTAGCGAACAATTCGCGAAATATTTTAATAATAGATGAGGCAGTCGTGGTGTTCATTTGATACACTTCAATCCACTTACTATAGGCATCGATTAAAATCAAATAGTGTTTATGTAATTAATGTTTACCATTGTACTCGCCAAAGTCAGCGTGTAACCTCTGCCAGGGGCGCGCGGGGAACTGCTGGCGGCAAGCACTACTATACTGACTTACAAATATTTTCTATCTCAGCATCGATTCCCGGCCAATAGACATAACTACGTGCGATACTTTTCATTCTTACAATACCTAAATGGCCCTCGTGCAATTCAGCTGGAATATTTTTACGATACACTGGTGGAACGACAATTCGAAAGTTATAAACGATACAACCATTAACGATTAATAAATCCTTTCTTCTATCAAAGTAACACTTTCCTTGACGAGATACATCTTTAGGCCAACCGACAGATATATATATATCTTAAAACATTACATAATATTGAGTCTTTTGCAGTAGCTTTTGCGATATCTTTATGATTTATAGGAAACTCATTTTCTATAAAAAATAAATACGATAGAGACGACAGTCGTACGACCTCTTTAGTGCCAGATTTGTACTGTAGCGGAAGTTGAGATAGGCAGTCCGCGGGTGGTCTCGCGGAATTGATCCACTCTATGGTAAAAGTATAGGCGTAAAACGAAATAATATAAATAATAAAATATAATAATAAAACATAAACGCGCGCATACCTTTGTAACCTGCTAGCCGCCGACTGCGGAATACCTACCTTGTTGCCGAATATGTGAGACAACGGCTTGTGATCCGTACGGATAGTGAGTCCGCTCGCGCGAACAGTTTTGGAGAGAGCTGGGCCACGAAGGCCTCCACGCTCTCCACCCTGAGATCCCTAGAGATGGTGGCGTTGCGAACGTACCACGGGGCGCCCGCGATTCGGCGCAGCACTCGTTCTGGGCTCTCTGCAACAACCCTTTCTGGGGTGCGGAGAGCAAGTGGTGCCACGCGGGTGCCGCGTACGTAAGGCGGGACCGTACGTACGTGGGACGCGTAGGCTGGACGCAGCTGGGCTACCGCTGATTTAGTCTTCGCCACCGCCGATGAGCATTGAGCGGCCATGGAGAGTCGGCGGCCGGCTATGGTGACCCCGAGGTACTTCGCCGTCCCTCCCCATGGGATTTCGGCGTCTCCGATCTTCAGAGGAGCCGGAAAACCTATTCTCGTAGAGACGGCGAGCGCCTGGGACTTGCCTGCATTTCCAGATAGTCTCCATTTGCTCAGCCAGTCCGGGAGAAGGTCCAGCGTCCTCTGAAGCTTGATGGCGGCGTAGTCAGGAGTCAGCAAGCTGGCGATGTAGGCTCTGTCGTCAGCGTACAGCGCCGCGATGGTGCCAGGGTCCTTAGGCACGTCGCTGGCTTAAAAATTATATAGCCCCCTGAGAGAGCACGCTACCTTGAGGCACGCCGGCGGTAATGGGATGCTCGCCGGAAAGAACTCCGTCAACGCGGACCTTAAGGTCCGGCAGGAGAGAAAAGAAGCCACGAGCCTTACCAGCTCGGATGAGCTTGCAGAGCAGACCTTCATCCCAGACACTGTCGAACGCCTTTTCCATGTCGAGGAAAACTGCGACTGAGGAGTTCTTTTTGTTGGCCGCAACGGAGAGATAGTGCATCACGCGTATCAACTGGAGCGTGGTGCTCAGCTGCGACCTGAAGCCAAACTGTTCCTCGCGAGGAGGGAGGTACGGGGAAAGGTGTTTAAGAAAGAGGAGTTCAAAAGTTTTTGAAAGGGTAGAGAGCAGGGTTATAGGCCGCTAGCGTGGCGGATGGCTGTGGACGCATCGCGACGCGTCTAGGAATATTTATAGCCGGGTGTCGCGCGCCGCGGGCGAACGAGACAGGGTGATGTGTGAAAACATGATGGTGATATGCCCAGCTGGCTAATCAATCAATAACAACCTTTTTCATCCTTTATTTTTCATTATTTTCCATCATTATTTTTCTTTGTTAATAATTATAATTACGATAAAATGTTGTATATAAGCCTGTACATTTTGTTAATAAATTATACTCGATCTACAGTAGTGGAGTGAACTCCACTACTGTAGATCGAGTTTTACTCTCTACCCTGAAGACCTCAGTAATACCTCTAAAAAGGTGACCGTCATCGGTACACCCCTCCATAAATTTTTGGAACTTTTCAGGAATACAACTTAATCCGTACGGTGTCCGAACATACTTGAACGTACCGACGTGTGTACCTATGGCTGTACACGCTTGTGAATTTTCTTCTAATAAAACTTGTTCATATGCGTGAGCCAAATCAATTTTTGAGAATACCTGAGCGCCGCTTAACGTGGCGTACCAGTAATTGAGAATTAACCGTAACCTTGTAGTCCCCACAAATTCTAATATCCCCGTTTTTTTTGACCACGGGTACAATCGGTGTTCCATACTCCGAATATTGAATTTTTACTTTGGTTAATTTTATTTTTTTTCCTTCTTTAATTAATCTAATTCTACTTCGACCGGTTTACGCAACACTAAAGGTAAATTACGAGCTTTAATAAAATATATAGGTTTGTTGTCTAAGACTGAATCGAATCGTACATGTTCCTAAGCCCGGGGCAAAAACATCGGCAAATTCGTAACTTAGTTTCTGTACGATATTAGTTTATTAGGCAATATTAGTTTTATCTAGTTGTAAACAACGTAGCCACGCGCGGCCCAACAGCAGCGGCCCCCCTCCGAGGATCACGTACAACGGGAACGCACGCGCAGCGCGCGTCTCGCCGTGCGCGTCAACCATAGATGATAAGTACTACTACTGAAGGCGTCAACACACTTGCACTGGGCCCAGCGTTAGCATTCGTCACATAATTATCGTACACATCACATAATTTAACACTTCGTACGATCAAACATAGAGGTGTCGTTATGTGACAAAATTGTACGATAATCCAACGTATGCAACATAATTTTGCGATAATTTTTTTCTGTTCAAATGTTCCCACCAAAATTGAAATTTTACTATGCTGCCCTCTCGTATTAATTCTGAGTTTCTAATCATCTACTTTCACTTGATAATAATATAAGGTCAATGGATTTTGTGTATACTTTATACAAAGTACAGTTCCAATCTGACTAAAAATTTTAATATTTTAGATACCTACTCTTTAATGCTTAGTTCATGGTTATTGTTGTTATTGTAAGTGAGACGTTTATGCCTTTCTAATATATTGAAAAATTAAATTATTTTAGAAAAAAAATATTGTTTTGTAATTAAATGTTGTTTATTCACTATTTTGCTTATTAAAAATTAACATAGCTCACAATAAATAGGCTTTAAAAAAAATCTGTTTGTACGTTAAATTGAAAAAAAAAACGATAATTTTACCGCCCTGACACATAATCCTGACGGCCAACAATGCCAACACTGACTGGGCCTTCAGTAGTACTACCAGTGTTACCAACTCTCAGAAATATTTATCCCTGAAGCTTGTGTCAAAAACCCCTAAAATCGCCTTAATTATTTAGTTGTCCTCCTAAAAATATATAAATTTAAATATAAATTCATAATGATTTAGAAATAATATGCTGTAATATATTTCAAAAGTCTTTTTATTATAAGTTATTTAATACATAAAATATTTCTTCTTCGTCTGAAGATTCAGATTTTTTGGAATCATACATGTTAACATTGAATAAATTTAACATTTTATTAGATGGATTAAATGTTGTACAAGATCCACCATTTCGATTTAATGTAAATCGGACTATCATGATGCTTTGCAACATTTTAATAGATAATCTATTCCGCAATTTATTTTTAATGACATTATAAACTGAGAATGCACGTTCGACACTCGCGTTTGAAAATGGAACAGTGGCAAATGCTAATCCGAATTTTGAAATATTTTCAAAACGTTTACAGCCAGCTGCGTCACAATCATTATAAACTTCAAAATAAAAATCAGTTGAAGAAGAGGTATTCGTCCATATTTTATTACTTAATTGGTGCCACTCAGACTCGATGTCATTTTTCTGGCCATATATATGAGTTCGCTGAATGTGATTCAATAATGGTTTTATATCGGGTTTGACTTGAGATGTAGCAACCCTTGGGTGCAAATCAGCAACCGTTTTCAACAGTGATAAATTATCTGGAAGCCTTTTCTGAATCTGCTCGGCCAGAGAATTTATAAAAAGTTCTTGCATCGTTCCCTAACATCCAACAGATCCTTTTCTTCAAGTTGTTGTGATATGGTATGAAAGTCAAAACCAAAATACATTGATGCTGTATGCATCAGATGTTCCCGGAAATTAAATTCTATCAGTTCAGAGTCCACCAATTTTTCTAACTGTGAAGGTACAACAAGTCGTATTAGCAAATTTTTGTATAACAAAAACAAATCTTCAAACAATTTAATAGGTTCAACATTGTTACTTTGAAAAAGTAAGTTTAATTGTGTCACATGTTTTAATTCATTTCGTAGAAAAATCAATAAAGCTTTAAAAGGAAGCCTCCGCATGATATCATAAAGCTGTTCCGCCATGTAACATTTGTCATCAGATTTAGCAATAGAAAAAAGCAGCTTTAATTCCTCCCACTGCTCCAATATTGTGTTAATAGCTTGATAACGAGCGAGCCAGCGATTTCCGCTAAGTCCTTGGATTTTTTTCGGATCAGTGTTATTATTCATGGTTTAATACAATGTTCTGTAATAGTCCAAACCTTTAGGGCTGTATGAAAACCAGTTATGGATTTCTCTTACAAGAAATTCTAATTGGCGTGGTAATGATTCAGCCGCCTTTTCCGCGCATAAATGCAAAGAATGGCAAACACATTTGACAACAATTAAATCAGGCAGTTCTCTTTTTAAAATAGCAGTCACCGAATTATGTTTACCAACCATAACGTTTGCTCCATCAATGCCAATTCCGATCATATTTTCAATTTTTATGCCATCCTCTTTAAGTTGATTGACAATTGCTTCATGCACACTTTTTGCATCACATTCTGTTATCTGTATTATTCGGTAAAAAGTTGTAACAACTTGCTTTTCCTTGTGAGAAAAAAAGCGAATCATAATGCATAACACTTTTTGTGTCGAAAGATCAGTACTTTCATCTATTATAATAGAGTACGGAAAATCTCCTATATTTTCAACCAAAGCTTCGAGCATCGATGGACCAAGTACATTTTTTATTAGCATTGAACACTTAGTTCGATGAATTTTTAGGTTTTTTAGAGCATCTGATGAAGGATCTAATTGAGGGAGTATACTAATCAAATGATCTACAGTTAACAGGGAACAGTGCTCGGCAATAAAGGCAGCGATTTTTAACTCGACAATTTTCGTGCTTTCTGACAAGACTGGTTTATTTTGCTGATTTTTCCCAGGCTGTGGCTTTTTTATGTTTTTCAGTTTTGGCGTGACTAACCAAGTCTTTTTTATGAGCTTTTAACACAACACGGCAATATTTACAGGTCGCCAATGTCTCACTCGTAACATCTGGTGCAAGCCAATCTGCAATAAAAACATAAATTGTAAATAATTGTAAGTTTAGTTGGGAAATATAATCACAACATGCTTTAATTTTCGTGAAAAAATAGGGAAACATTCAACTATGGCAACACCAACACCACTCAATTAATTTCTCAAAAAGTCAAAGCAGTCAGAACATAAATGGTTTAAAAAAAAACAATCAATTTTTATAAATATTGTTTAAGTATGCATTATGTCCAAATCCGAAATAAACTTTGAAAAAGCCATAACATATCAAACATCACCCACTGACCGACTTATCCACTGCAACAACTACCTATATACCTAAATAAAAATACCTTTTATAAATTTGATTGAAGAACGAGTACTGCCGTAGTTAGATGACGCCGATGATACTATTGTAAAATAAAAAATCATAAATATTGAATTGAATTGTTTGTCTTGATCATTTATAAATTACAAAAATGCAATAAAATCTATTTACCTTTTAGATCTGGATCTGTTTCCCAAATCTTCGTGTACTTCTGACTGTACGTTTTTTTTTTTTTATTTTCCTTCGGCATCATTAACACATTTCTTGTCGACACACAGTACAAATCAAAATCGAAATAACAATTGTCGTAAGAATATTCTTAATCTATTTTTTTGGCGGTATCCTATCTGACATAACCTAATGTTAAACATACGTTCAAGTACAAAAATATAGACTTATACACAACAATAATCGCTATAATATGCACAGACAATAAAATGACCGCCAGTGGCGCCAGTATAGCCGCCAGTCATAACAGAGTGGTTGTAGAATTACATACTAGATGTCATTATAAGTCGCTAGATCAAGAAATAAATATTAATATTATCAGTTTAAAAATATTAAAGAGTCAAAAAATCCCTGAAAATACCCCTAAAAATTTCAGACCCCTAAAAAAATCCCATTTCACTTTTTTACCCCCTGAATCTGGGGGGAAAACCCCTAAGTTGGTAACAGTGAGTACTACTTATCACGGCCGATAATCTCCGACAACGAAATACTGGAGGTGCCGCCATATTGTTTTAGTGTCGACTGACATTTCAGAAGCGCTGTGATTGGCTAGGAAACACGGCCATTATCTGTCAATTGTCATCGCCTTCGGCGGCGGCCATATTGTTTTCATTACATGTTCTCACAGACTAATTAGAGATACTACGTATCATGTACTGTGTCGATTGAGTGAAGTCGTTTGTGCTTATCCTCTCCACTTTATATGTAATTGAGCCTACCGTGTCTCTTTTGTGATTTATCATCATACGTGATGTATTATCAGTGCTGTGTGTGCAAAAGATCGCGACAGGACGCTATTTTGTATCATTTCCGTGTACTGCGAAAAGACGCATTAAGTGGTTAAAGTGTTTAAATCGGGAAGATTTAAAGGCATTACCAGAAGAGCAGCTTTCAAAGCTTTTTGTGTGTGAAAAACACTTTGAAAGAAGATTTCTTACAACGAAATCCCGACTCTTAGGTCTTGCATATCCCTCTCTGTTTACTGAAGACGAGATTTTGAGCGGACTTCCATCTCAAGAAAACGTTGGTAAGTCGTCAGGCAAAATATATCTGTGTATAGTACTTCGGAATCAGTTCGCATAATCATTATTACAAGAATTTGTTTAACAATTCTTAGGCTGCTTATATCACTAACCCATCAACTCCCAAACGGCCACATGCGGCTGGGATAACAATAGATAAGCTTTGTGTCTGGTTTTTCCACAATCAAGGTATTAAAAGATAATAATATGTTTTTCTTTTGTTGTTTCAGAGAACATGGATCCTCAGAATGACCATAGTTACTCTCGGAAACAACACTTTGACCACACATACTGTGCGGAACAATCTAAAGGTTAGTAAATTGTGTCAATTATTATATTACTAGATGACGCCCGCAACTCCGTTGCGCCAAAATTCGTTTATCGCGCGGGAACCGTACATTTTTCCGGGATAAAAACTATCCTATGTCCTTTCTCCGGACTCAAAGTATCTCCATGCCAAATTTCAGCAAAATCGATTCAGCAGTTCGAGCGTGAAGAGGTAACAGACAAACAGACACACTTTTGCACTTTCTTTGCCTGCTTGGTAGAGGGGGTACGGGTATGGTTTCTTATCCCCATACAATCAGCATAATAATTTAAAAACTATTGTTCAATGCCAGGGGTCACTAATTAGTTCGCTGTCCATTTCAAGGAAAGAAATGTCCTTCGCCCCTGTCTGAAAGTTTTTCGGAGTAGTAGGGTAAAAATAAAAATAAAGAGTAAAAATAATTAAATTTCTAACAAACCAGTGTTGAATTTTTATTAATATTCAATGAATTTTTTAGCGACAGCCGATACAGTTACCACTACCGAAATAGATAGTCAGCTTCAAACACAGGCAGGAGTAACAGGTTAGTAGCTCGTTATTGTGATTTTGTGTTTATTCTACATATTATATTTGATATTTAATTATTTGATATACTTTTAATAACACTCAAACAGTAGTGAAAATGTTTTTAAGAATGCAACACTTAGGAAGTAGTAGTAGTAGTAATATATATTTTGTCAGAAAATATTATTATTTTTTTCAAACAACAGCTAAAATGACTAAACACAATAATAAATGAAAAAAGTGTATTAGTTATCAATTGAAACAAGGTAATAATTTCTTTTATAATACATTGATTTGCAATGTTTCAGGTCACAAGACTGTGAGGACTCTCACATCTTGTAGAAAGCGCTTAATTAAAAAAATTAAGAGTTTAACACCGACCTGTGAAATGATTTATAAGGAATATAAAAAAGCTAAAAAGCTAGCTGACTTCCACCGCAGAGCTAAGAAAGCTTTGAAGTTTACTAAATAGAAGTCTTTTGAAAAGCTTACACAGCATATGAATCCATACGCAAAACAAATTATGAAGATGCAAATTAACTTATGCACAAAAAAGAAAAAAGGTTACCGATTCACAACTGAAGAAAAGCTTATAGCTTTATCTATAATGCAACAGAGCCCCAAGTGCTATAAGTTTTTGCACAAAATATTTATACTGCCATCAAGATCGACATTAAATAAAATGGTCTGGAAACTAGATATACAAACTGGAATCTGTCCACAAGTCTTCAATTTATTGAAAAAAGAGGTTAGATAATAAATTAAATAATGTGGTTGTTCACTAGTCAATAAACAATGTTATTAGCTTAACAATTATTATCTTGAATGCAATGGCAAACAATGTAATGTAATTATTGTTAATTTTCCTAACATTGTTAATTTTTTTCAGGTGGCAGAATGGAACGATAAAAAGAAGTGGTGCTCCATAATATTCGACGAAATGTCATTAGATACTGCTTTAACTTATGATAAAAACAAAGACGAAATAAATGGATTTGTAGAGCTACAAGAGAGAAAAAACAATTTTGCTGACCATGCACTCGTGTTTATGGTTAGAGGAGCAATTTATAAGTGGCAACAACCAATAGCATTTTATTATTGTGAAGGAGCCACTTCAGGAGTTCAGTTGAAACAAATACTGAAAGAAGTAGTGACAGCTGTAGAAGGGTGCGGCCTAAAGCCAGTTGCTTTGATTTGTGACCAAGGAGCAGCATTCCAATCAGCTTTAAAAAGCCTCCATGAGGATACCAGACGCCAACAAATACTTTCAGATCAAGAACCAGGTTAATACTATTTTTAAATAATCTCATATCTCCATAATATAAATAATGATTTTTAAACTATAGTAATTTAAAACCTCTTTTAACATGCTCTTGTGTATACAAAATCAGAGTAGTAAAAAAATGTATTATTTGATAATTTTTTCCAAATATTTCAGATGGGAGAGTTCTAATTAATGGACAACATTTAAATATTATTTATGACCCATCTCACCTTATCAAAGGAATAAGAAACAATTTTTTAAATAAAAATATTAAAGTTGATGGCAAAGTATCAAAGTGGAGTGACATCGTAGATGTTTATGAAGCTGATTGTTATCACGCAGAAGCCAGGCTTTTGCATAAATTAAATGATCAACATGTGATCCCAGACAAAATAAAAAAGATGAAGGTTGGTTCTTTAATAATTTATCAAAAAATGTTAAGTTCTTTCTAAACTACATAATTGTTAGCTTCTGACTATAATAAATATTATTTTTTTTTCAGGTGAAAAATTGTGTAAAAGTTTTCAGTAAAACAGTCTCCGCAGCTCTTTTCTACACATCAAATTTTTGTAAGTAATAGTAATAATATAAATCTAGGTTTTTTTATTTTATTAATTATTATTACTTTTTTTTTATCCTGATGTATAAAAAACATAATACATAATTTAATTACTAAACTATCTGGAAATAAAACATTTTTCATTTCAATTTCAGCTAACTATGCAAATGGCAGACCTGTAAGCACAACCTTAAAACATACTGCCGAGATTGTGCTATTCTTTGACGAACTTTTCGACAGTGTGAATGGAGCTACAACAGGGAAACGAGCAAACAAAAAAGGAAAACCATTGCGCACAGCAGTGACTGAAACGTCACCTCACCATAGTTTTTGGATAAATGCTATCCAAAAACTAGAAAAAATGAAATACATAGATTCATTAGGTAATGAAAAGACTGTGCCCTCTTTAAAGAATTTTGTAATAACTTTGAAAAGTTATATGAGGCTGTGGCAGTTTTTCAAAGGCCAGGAAATAAATATTATGCGACCCAGGTACTTTAACTCTGATCCCATTGAAAACTTTTTTGGCCAGGTTAGAGCATATAATTTCAGAAACAATGACCCAAACTGCCACAGCTTCAAATGCACCTTTAAATCATTGTTAATAACCAGAATTATTAAATTTCATAATGAAACTTTTAATTGTGAGGATGATCCGGCTGAACAAGCAATAAAGCTAAGTACATTGTTCAACAAAGAAAATGTTCAGCCGGATACATCCAAAAATAATATTGAAATGATTGTGGATCAGGCCCGTCGAGAACGAATAAATGTTCATTCACGGGCCTACACTGCTGGATGGGTCGTTCATAAAATTATTGAAAAATTTAAAATTACAT
The DNA here is from genome assembly GCA_037179445.1 of Phengaris alcon alcon. Taxonomy (NCBI): domain Eukaryota; kingdom Metazoa; phylum Arthropoda; class Insecta; order Lepidoptera; family Lycaenidae; genus Phengaris; species Phengaris alcon. Next base: position 164,185 of record JAYRCH010000310.1, on the reverse strand, counting down.
GCAATGCTTGTAAAGATAGTCTTACTAGTGAAAAGACTAGTATTCATGACTGGATAAGTCAAAGAGAGTATAATGTAACCAAGAATCGCCTGAAATACCCATCCGAAGGTGCAGTGAGATGTTTTGGTACAGTCATAACTGAAACAAATGCATACTTGGAACAAACCCCACACACTCACAAATTATCATCTCAAATAAAAGATATGATTTTGTCCAAGTATGCTTTTGACTTCATTGACTGTACCAATCATCAAAAAATAATCTTAAATTATTTCATATTATCGACAATACAATTTACAATTGTAAACTGGTGCAATGTATTGACTAGAATTTTGAAGGGCACAGATGTTTTTCGATTGCTAAAAAGAAATGATTTACCTATGATGCAAAAAAAAGGTTTAGAAAAATTCCAAAAGAAACTGAAAAATAAATCTTTTAATAAATAGTTTATTTTAATCTCCACCTTAAAACATAAAAATATTTTGAAAATATTATGTCATAGTACTGTAGCCCAGGTACTACTGGCACATTATCAAGTATGTCTTCGCCTCTTTTACAAATACGATTAAAAAAAATACTAAAAAAAAAGAAACGTCAGATGACACTAAAAACTAAAAAGACCAGTTTTTTTTCTTCTACAGTCGGCGGTCTGATACGTAGTATCTCTAAGTAGTCTGTGCTACTTATTATCTATGGACTGGGCCTTCAGTAGTGTTACTTATCTTCTATGGACTGGGCCGACACAATAATAAATCCTAAAGGTTCTGTAGTGCCGCCCGTGTATGAATGTAATTTAAGTTTAGCTCCTGAAACTTTAGTATGTGAAAAGTATTTATGATAAAATTCACTATTGATTGCTGAGATTTTACTTCCCGTCTCTACTTCAAAAATGATCGGAACAGAATTTACAACAATTTTAATTACATAAGGAAATAAATTTTAATCATTAGAGCCGTTTACACAAATTTTAAAGAAATCATCGTACTCAGACACTGCTATCTACGATGTTTTTTGTTCATAAATACATAATATATAGGTAGGTAGGCGGTGAAACACGGACGGCGGTTATCAAACTGGTTTATTACCCTACATATTCCATAAATATCCGCATTCATAAGATATAGCAAAGCAGAAAAGCGATAGGAATGATAATTTAAGTTTTGTCACTCGAATTTAAAAGGCTGGACGCATTTCCCGGCATCACAGCCTGAATGACCTTATTCGTCGGGCTCTTGTCACCGCCGATGTGCCAGCTAAACTGGAGCCCTCCGGTCTGGCGCGCGACGATGGCAAGAGACCTGATGGAATGACCCTGGTTCCTTGGAGTGTGGGACGGGCTCTTGCGTGGGACGCTACTTGTGTCGATACTCTTGCTCCGTTCCATGTCCAAGGCACCTCGAACTGTGCGGCTGCAATTCAAGCAGAGAACCTCAAACGGCGCAAGTATGAGAACCTTAGCGGAGACCTCATATTTGAACTTTTTGGGATGGAAACCCTAGGCGCATGGGGTCCGGGCGCGCATAGCTTTTTAAAGAAATATCTAAAAAGTTAATATATAAAACTAAAAGCTAATATATAAAAAGTTTACTGAAGCCACCCAAAACCCCAGAGCCGGGAACTACCTGGCACAACGGATAGCCATTGCTATCCAACGAGGCAATGCTATCAGTTTGCTAGATACTCTGCCAAATGGGGACGACCTGGGAAAGTTTTTGTATTTATAGATATTTGTAGATAAGACTTCTCTTATTATTTTTCAAACTTTTAAACAAAACAACAAATTCCAAATAAATAATAAATTATTGAAGAGAAAAAAAAATGTATCATTAAATCAGACAAGACAAAAAAATTCTGTTTAAAAAAAGAAAATAAAAATTTATTTTCATATAATATAATTAAAGTAAAATATATATTTCTAAATTGTTTTAACACATTTCTTATTTCAATGCATAATAATTATGTGAATTTGTTAATTACACTTGTTTACACAACTGTACCCAAAAGCGTATCTATTAGGAAACGCTACATTGGTTTTTAAAAAGTGGATCTATAAGGAATAAAGGCGAACTTTTTTCAAAAGTGTATCTACGAGGAAAGTGTACCTACGAGGAATAATTATTGTTTGTCTACAAGTCTGCGGCCTTGGATTTGTAGGCTGGACGGTAAGGCGCTTTAAGAAATATTATATGTTGTTGTGGTGACTGAAAAACAGTAAGGTTTCTTCAGATCTTGTAGAGCATGAATGCATGATCATGTGAATAGAAGTAAAAAAAAGATACTAGATACATTTCATATTCATTTAATGGTATACAAATATATTTCACTGTATTCTTCAACATCAAATAGCACTTCATTTTCCATCTGATAAGGTTTGCATATAGATAACCAATCAATAAAATCTTCAAAAATATCAAGACAACTGAATGTATCAGCCATACTTCTATTCGCAATCAAGTGAGCTCCTTTTTTTAAATGATTCCTCAAAAATTGCCATATTTCTATGTGCTTTTGTACATCCACAAAAAAGTCCAACACATTAACGATAATAACATCTGTGGTTTCAATTAAATTTTTCACGTTTGTTATATCTGAATGCTCCACAAGGATTCTATATTTGTCCATAGAAAATTGTTTTATTATTTTCTCTTGTATATCACAGAATTCTTTATTTATTTCAACTCCAATAATTTTAGATGCATTAGAGCAGTAATATGCCTAAAAGTGAAAACCACACATACACTAAAAACTGCATTAAACAAATAATAATAAATCAAAATTACATTAATTTTTATTACTTACACCATATAACACTGCTCCTAATCTAGATCCCACATCTAATATCTGTTTGCCATTTAAATCGGCTGGTAACAGTACTTTAAAAATATACTGAAGAGCTTTTCTAGACATTGAATGAGATGTGAAGATTAACTCCTGAAAATTATTTTTTAATATTTTATGACTTATAAAACTCAAAATATTAAAAAAAAAATGTAAAATTACCTCAGAGTTATAAGAGCCACAGTCTTTGCAATAATATTTTTTTAATTTTCCTTTTTTTATGAGTTTTTCAACTTCTTTCTCATCATAGAGAAATTCATCTACATGGAGTGTATTAACTTTATTACAGTCGGCTTGGTCACCAACTTCTGGTGGTTTTATAGTTTCTGTTGGCATTTCAGCCTTAAACGGTACCATCGTCTTTAAGGTGATACGTATTTTCTTCAGTGGTTTCTCAAGATCTTGTAATGTTTTCAGTTTCTGTAAACCTATAATAAGAATAATATCTAAGGATGCTTCACACCACGTCAATCTGGCCCTGAGGTAAGTATCTGAAGAACTTGTGGATATTTAATACTTTTATAATTCGATATTTTCAAGAATTTTATTATACTATTGTAAACAAATAAACATTTAATACACATCCATAGTTTCAGCAAATTGCAATATAAATTTAACCAACCTTCTTTGTATGATCCTGAACATATCCATTTTTCGATCAGCTGTATATCATCCACATTTAATTCCGAAAGCAGTGTTAAGATTTGACTTTTAGTATTGATAATACTGTCCTCAGTCATGTCCTAAAATTAGGAAAACAATGTAAAAACTGAAATGTCGATATTTTTAATACGATTGGTTTTAGGTTATGTTTTAACATTTTAAGTGCACATTTAAACGTACCAATGACTTTATACCTATTGGAATAATAAAATAAAGGGAATTAAATGTGTATTTCAAAGTATTAAATTAAATTAAACAATATAATAATATACTAGTTTCTCAAAGACATTTCCACTCAACGCGCTCCAAAACAATGCATTGTGACTTGTGTCCATAGATGATAAGTACTACTCTTAGAGTATACATTAGCAAGCTAATGCAGTGGTCTCGAAAGTCAAATTGAGAAATCGGTAGAGTTGCCAGCAAAAATCGGTAGACTTGTACCCAAAATCGGTATGTGGCTAAAATGTATGGGTTTGCCCGTTACATGTAATGAGTTTAAAATAACCTAACCAAGAGGAAAGTCAAGACATGTCTAAGGCGATATATAACGATTAATAGGTTTTTTCAAATTACTTCAAAAATTACTAATTACTGTCCGATTACGTTCAAAATAATTTTCCTAAAGAGTATTTAGTATGATCGATCAGCACGAATCATCAAGCAATCTATCAGCAGTTTCTAATGCCCGGTTTCACCAACTAATTCCTAAACAACTCTTATGTAAGTTACCCTTTGGATAGGTGGTCTCCTAAAATCGGCACCTACCTAATTTCATTTTCATCAAGCTGGGTAACACTTAGATAAGGAACTCCTAGTTAACACTCTTAGTTAGTTGACAGTATTTTTTTTTCTAATTTGCGCTCATGTTATTGATATTTTATTCATAAATTAATGTAACATTGCAAATTCTAGTATAAATAATTCACAGATTAACAATATAACATAAATAAATCCAAGTTAGTGTACTTTTGTATGCTTTGATAAATTATTCAGCAATTTTAATAACTAAATTAGTAAGACGATGACGTACAGCATGTTTAAAAATGTACTGTGCTGTAAATTAAATAGTAATAGTGTCAGTTTCACTGATGAGTGACAGACGAGTCATTTGATGTTGTTTATTTACAATACACAATAGTGTTGGTATAATTAGCATTCGCAATAATAATTAATTGCTAAATGCCCATTAGCAATCATTAAATTAATCTTAGTTGCTAAAAATAACGATTGCTAAAATTATCGTGCGCCTCAATCGTCTGCGTTCATGAAAAAAATACTTGACCGCGCTGCTTCGCACCGCGGCGCTAACTGGCTATCCGCTATCGTACTATTGCTATTTGCTAAATGCTAATGCTAAAAATTAAAATCATTCGATGCGAAATAATTTTGACTCGACGAGCGACGCGACCCGAGAATTCACGATGCCGCGATGTTCCACGAATTAATACGAGCGAGTGTCGGCTATCGTACTTTAAACTATTGCTATTTGCTATTTTGCTAATGCTAAAATCATTCGATGCGAAATAATTCGCCGCGATGTTTAACGAATTAATACGAGCGAGTGAGAAGAGAAAATACATTAATTTTTCAAATAATTCTAATTTTTCAAAATAAAGTTTTTGCTGTTTTTTTTATTAATGTTTTCGTATTTTGTCGTTTAGGTCGTAGGTCAGTTTTTTTAGTCAGGTGAAATAATTGCGTTTTTTGCGCGATTAACATCGATCGTGTGACCAAATCAACCTACTTTAATTTGAAACTGTGTGTGTGTATTTGTGTAAATATAGATTATATTTTAGTGCATAAAGATATAAAATTTGATTTTAACGTGTTAAGAAATAATATAATATGCTTTGCAATTTGCATCTTACTTTAACGCAGACCGGAAATCGCTAATCTTAAAAAAAATATGTATGTTAATGCTTAATAGGCGACGCAACGTAATTAAAAAACATTAGCATTTCACAAAACACAGCTATTTATGATCATTAAAAATCGATTTTAGCAAATAGCATAGCAATAGCACGTAGCATGCTAAGACATGAAAATTAGCATGCTAATGAAATTAATGAAAAATAGCATTAATTTCCATTACTAATACACAACCACGTTTATTGTCTCCCAACCTACAAATTGTTCGTTTATTCTTTTGTGGTTAATTATTAAGTATATCATTTTTGATTAGATTAATTAGAAATATTTTCCATTAACTATGTTTCGCTGCCTGCTACTTGTGACATGCCTATTTGTATGAAATTGTATCAGAGACGTCCAAGTAGGTTATGGTACATGTAAATACATATTAAAAGAACAATCGCTGCTTTTGATTTCGATATGATATTCAAGTATCATTAGAAAATTATGAATTCCATTGGTAAAGGAGTATGTAGGTAAGTACGAGAAAAGTACCTAAATGTAAAATGTAAATGAATAATACACTTACCTGTCTTTATACTCAAGAAGATGTTAATTTTTTTCTAATAAAAATATTACCCTCTGTTTTGTTAATCTACATCGGATGAAGAAGTCGATATCATATTTATCAAAATGTTCCACTCTTTGGCGATATAAACGGGGTCTTTTTGGTAACAAGTCATTAGAAAATAATTCAAGCACTTCAACAGCGTCTAAAGTTACCAATAACTGGCTTAGATCGTCTTCCATTTCAAGAGATTCACGTATTTTCAATCACAATGACGTAATGTTAGGTGACAGTTAAGGCGCGAAATATCAGGCCTCTAAAGTTAGAGGCCCTCCTTAGGTGACACCTAAGCGTTGGTGAAAACAATTTTTCTTAAGAGGCGCCCAAAATGGCTGCTAAGCGACACTTAAAATTAGGAGTCAGTTGGTGAAAACAGGCATAAGTCTCATAATATACAAATGCCAGGGGCGGGGGGCAACTTACAAACCACTTCGGAGGCCGATTACTCGAAAATAGTTGACTTTGTAAAAAAAGTCATGTGTGAAACCTTGACTTTATTTAAAAACCCCTATTCAACGATACCCCACACATTGGGGTAGAATGAAAAAATATTTTTGAACTCCACTTCACATGTATGGAGATCCACCCCTGAAATATAAAATTGTTATTATTTTATGATGCCGAAACCGATATATATAAGGTTTGGTAAAATCAATAACGGATATTTTGGGTATATGATCTACTGCTTATTATATATTTAGGCAAAAGAATATTGTCCTACTCATAGTAAAAAAAGTATCATCTCATGTATGGGTGACTCTCCGCTCATTACAAACTCGCCCATACAAAGGAAGTTTTTTTTTTCGAGTATAACAATTATTTTTTTGTCTAAACGTCTCTAAATAAGCAGTAGATTATATGGCCAAAATAACCGTAATTGATTTTATCGGAACTTATATACACAACCTATAACTATACAATATTTCATCAATTTATTTTCATAATCACAGAGGCAGGAAGAGTGGACAGACAGACAGACAGATGGACGTACAGAGCGAAACTATAAGGGTTCCTTGAGTACGACGAACCCTAAAAAGGAGGGTTGTCGAATCAAAAATGTAAAATTTTGAAAATTTCGGTAGAAAAATAGGTAGAATTTCCATGTATTCTCTGAAATCGTGGAAAAATTGTATCATTTCGGTATCTTGGTAGATCAGACCCCAAATCGGTAGAAATACCGAAAAATAGGTAGGTTCGAGACCACTGAGCTAATGTATACTCTAAGGTACTACTTCTGAGTTCTGACTGAAATACTGAAATAGATATTTCACTTCACCTGTTTGACGGTACAAAAATGAAGGTTTGATGTAGCTCCTAGCGCCATCTGGTTAAGGTGCAGTTGCACTACATATGAAATATATAATATAATATATATATATATATATATATAAACACACCGGCATATTTAGCGGAACACAAAAAAAAGGTCCATAATTAAAAAAATATGGTTTTATTTTAAAATCTACTTACTACACTTCTTTTGTTATTTAAAGTTTTATTTGTTTTACTTAAAATGAGATCACATTAAGAACAGATTTTGCGAGTAAAGGCTATTTGTGAAAAATGATTCATTTTTGAACTTTTCATGTATCCGGGAAAAGTTAAAATTAATATTAAAATAACAATTAATTAAATTAGAAAAATGGTGATTAATATCGCGTATTTCCTCCACGTGCTCTTATTAAAGTTTCTACCCGTCTAGGCATACTGAGAATGATGTTATCGATGGTCTCCTGGGATAGTCTCCGCCATTCCTCAACTACGGCGATTCGCAGTTCACCCACGTTGGCAGGAGCACGAATTCTGAACTTAACTTTTCTTTTCAGCAAGTCCCAAACGTGCTCTATTGGGTTCATCTCCGGTGATCTCGCCGGCCACTCCATAACAGTGATATTCATATCATTAAGATAAGCTTGAGTTACCCGAGCGGTATGCGGCCTAGCATTATCCTGCATAAAAACAAAATCGTCACCGATATATGGGGCAAACGGTACGACATTTTCTTCTAAAACTTCTCTGATATAGCGGTCTGCAGTCTGACTCTCTCTGTCAATCACTACCAAGTCTGTGCGAGCTCCCAAACAAATGCCCGTCCAAACCATTATTGATCCATCACCGTATGCAACTGTAGTTTCAAAATTTGTCTGAATGTATCGTTCTCCTTTGCGTCTGTATATTCTTTGCCTGCCGTCAATTTGATTTAAAATAATTCTGCACTTATCACTAAACAATACCTTACTCCATTGGTCCGCGTTCCAAAGTCGATGTTCCTGAGCAAAAGTTAACCTGTTTCTACGATGATTTACCTCGAGCCTTGGAGTCTTGGCGGGCACAAATGAATCCAAACCAGCTTCATCGAACCTTCGTACCGTACGCTCACTTACGGTTACACCCCGCACTGCTTCTAACTCATGTCGGGCTTGGACGGCCGTCAAACGGGGGTTCCTACGTACACGAAGCCGAATGAAACGATCATCCCTACTCGAAGTGCGTCTTTTTCTGCCTTGTCCTGCTCTTCTCACAGCAGTACCGGTCTCCCTGAACCGTTGGATACTGCGATGGATCGTTGAAACTGGTCGACGAAGATTTCTGGATATCACTCTGTAGGTTTGACCATTTCTTCGCATTTCGAGTGCCCTGGCAATCCTCGTTGGGGCTAAGTCAGGCATAATTCAGTCCTCAACTCCAAAAAGATACGCGATTAAAAAAACTAACAAAAAACAGTCATCATCATCATCATCATTTAACAGCCATAGGACGTCCACTGCTGGACATAGGCCAAAAAACAAACAACAAAAAACAAAAAAAAACAAAAAACAGTATTTCAATGAAATTTTAAATCAAACTCAGAAGGAAAAAATACTAGAAGTTCGCTCCAGATAAGGTGTATTTGAATAAAATTAAAACGATTGCATAAAATGTGATGTTTAGTTGTTTTCTTAATTTGAAAATATTTATTTTTAAATTAAATGACGTATAAATATATATATATATATATATATATATATATATATATATATATATATATATATATATATATATATATATATATATATATATATATATATATAGATTTCAATATAATGCTAAATCTACGAGATTTGTATGTCAGAATTTTTTGTTTCAAAGACCTTGATTTTCATAAGAACGGTGTTTATTTGTTAATTTTCCTTAGCAAATACACAATTCTCACAAAAATAAAACCTCTGAACCATAAAAATCCGACAATAAAACAAAACGAAACAAAACTTAACCAAAAAGGTAAAATATTTTATTTTCACATATAAAAATGAAAAATTATTATTGTTTAAACACGTTAAACTTACACGTAGTCCAATTTAATTTACACGTAAGCGAATACTTATAGAGCTACTTATTAAAATGTCACTTATTTTCGGTGCAATAAAGAAATACACACAATGATTTGGTGGAATTTAAACATTTTACTTAAGTTTAGATGAAATGGGGTCTGAATTGAGTTTACAACTTTACATTCTTAACACTATTGAATAAATGATATGCAATAAAATAAATTAATCCGTAAATCTTTATGTGTTCTCAGTAAATAAAAAATGGCATTTTACTGCTGAGAATAAAAATAGTTAAACATGAATACATCATTATGATCAATAAAGCTTTAAGTTTTGTAGTAAATATTTCAATTTTATATAATTTTTGAATACACTCCAAGTTTTAAACTATCTTTAATTCATAAACATACTAAAACCATGCGACCAATGTCAAATTCCTGTAACTTGTGACTAGGAATTTACATAAAGAGCTGATAATATATTTAATATTGAATAAATCTTGACAGATATAATTTCATATAAAATTATGACCAATTATTAATATATACAACGTGTTCATTTTGATTTCCCATATTTAACTTACGATAAATATTAGGACTATATTATAAAACATTCAATGTGTAACATTAAATCTAAATCGATTTATGTATCAATATTTGGAGCACCACATAATATCATCACCATTATAGTTAATAATTTAAGATATCTATTATTATCTTTAAAACTATGCATTTTAGAACCCCATGGGAAATGAAGAATCACACCATGTATAAAGAACATTAGTTTTACACAAGGAAGAAGAATTCCGTTTTATTTCTCTATCTAAAATACAAATCAATACAATAATTTTACAGCCTAACCAGAAAAATTAAAACCTGCTCTCAGTCAAATCGACCACTGTGCATTGCCATAAAATGATCAAAATACATCATTCATTCGCACTATTTTTGTTTCTATATTCCAGTATGTATGTGTAGACTTCCTTTTTTGTATAGAATCATGGCGTTTCTTTGCTGCAATCTTAGTTTAAGTATATCAAATTCAGTTTGCAGGGACAGAGCTTTATTTCTTTTTTTGTTACGTACCCAACAAAAAACTTTCCGGAATTGTTTAGGAGGTAAATTTAATAAAAAGAAGGATTAATAGTGCGGTAATTCCCCGAAGCATATGTTAAGTTTACACGAAGTGTCCTACCCCTGATTGAGTCATAGATGAATATGTACTACTACATTGAGTACCTACCTATTCGTCTTCGTCTTTTTAAAGTGTTTTGGTTGGTCATAGAATGTAAACACAAAAGTAAAGTTTTTTGCCAAAGTCATAGACTCGAAATATTATATTATCTGCAGTGATAATGAATATACATAATTTTGAATTCAAATGACAAGTAGTAATGTTATCTATGACAAAGTACATCAATCCTACGTTTCAGTGCCAAGAAAAGAAAAAAAAAGTAGTAATTTGAATTCAATATTATGTCGGAGTTTTGCCGAGGAGTTCAATGGGTGACGTTGTGGATTTTGTAACCTCATAAATTTGTGTTATTTCGGATCTTAATGTGTAATATTGGTAGAATATTAACTATTCAATATTCGTTAACGTGTACAAGTGTGGGCAAGCGGTACAACTTCTGAAACCGTGCTATTTTGTATGCCGCCAAAACTCCCTAGGAACTTTCAGTAAAGCTTCTACCACTTTACTGGATCGACTGACACGACTCATGGACTGTACTGACTATTTATTTGGACTTTGACTAGACTTTAGACTTGACGATATAGGAATACGGTGTTGAAAATTGAAACGAAAGTTCTATTTTCCGCCTTTTTATCTTGACACTGGCAAATAGTTATAAGCTGATGCCATATATAAATAAAATAGAAAATTTAAAAAAAAATTATGTCATTGTCAAATGTCAATTGTCAGTTCATAGTTGTCTCTGTCAGACGATAAGTGGAAACGTTGGGAGTTGATACTTGAGGTCGAAAAGTTTCTAAAACATTTTTAATATTATTTATTTATTGAAATATTTGCATTAAAATCCTAAACAGTGAGTAATTAATATTTCTGTATAAGTGAACTTCTTTTAGTACACGCTTGTGACGCGATACTTTTAAATAAATTGATTTATGAATAAAATTGAGCGCTACTCCAAGCAAATTTTTATAAAATGATAAAAATATTTTAACTAACGATAACACACTAGCTAATGATGTTCTTTAACTCTAACCTTTAATTTATCAGATGTTACTTTGTTACGGGTTCTACGATGTCGTTAAGTTATTAAAACTTAATGTGAGTCACTTAATGTGAAAAATACTCCTAAGGCTACGTGCGTATTTTAAATTACTACAAGCGAGTTATTCTCTCAAGTACCAGCAAAGGTATCCGCTTTGAGTGCCCTTATAATCAAAATGAATGTCAATCAAAACATTTCGAAAAACATTGGCTTATGGATGTCGGATAAAAAAAGTAAAAAATTAAACTGGAAGGAATTTAATGTGTCGTGCAATTCTCACGGATATAACATCGTAAAGGTGGGCTTATAATATATTACTAGTTAATTTAGGTGGTTCAACTTGATTTTTAAGCACACAAAGTAAGATTTTTAGTTTGTACATAATATAAAATCTTGTACTTTAAATGAGACAATCTTGTTTATATATAATCGTAATTTCGGCAACCACCGCAAGTTTGTACATGAAATTTAGTATGCAGGTAGTTTTGAAGGAGGAGGAGGAAGGAGAAAAATCGGTCTAGCTAGGTTTTATCCCTGGAAACTGCACATTTTTATGTTATATAATATGTTTTTTCTTTCATTGTGCAACAATATATCACTAATTTCCACTCTTTGATGTCAGTCCAATTGGCGGTTTGGTTAATTTTTGCGTTGTTCGGAAATTCGGAATGTGGTGGGTTTAAACCCGGTTCAATATTTTTGTGATTTTTTTTTTAATCTAGTAGAGCTCCAAGCAAAGCTCGGTTATCCAGGTACTAAAAATTTTTTATATTAAAATGTATGATTTATTATTACAGTTGGATATAGAAAAACCGATTGAAGAGCAGGGTGATATCAACATATTTTTACACAAGTTAACAGATGTTTTAGCATCTGCTGATCAAGGCGATCCAAATGTAAGATCTTCTATAATGTAATTTTGATTGTGTAAATTATTTTTTTCAATTCTTACGGTTAAGTAGAACCGAACCAAAGCAAAAAGGTTTTTTGGCAAAAGTATCAAAGTTTTTTTTTTAAATAAAATTAAAAAGAATCTTAACTTTTTTTATGTGTTCAGTTTACAACTATAACATTTGAATTTAAAGCTTAGGTATAGTTTTCTGTTTTATAAATGTTTTTCAGACCTCCATCATCATTAACCGCATTGAGCAATATCTGTCTAACCATCCAAATGTATTAGTTATTGATCCGTTAGACAATGTCAGGATTTTGTTAAATAGGTGAGTTCTATTATTGCAATTTATATTTATATCATTATGGTAGTATTGTGGTTCCCATATGTAAATTGTCACTCATTTTTAGAATACCTACTTAATGCCATAAACATTGGTTTCTTCCATAGTGCAAAGAATAAATAAGTATATGTTAATTTGTTTGCTCTCAGAAATTTGTAGGTGACTGCTTGATATGTGGCTTATCATTTTATAATCATAATAATTAATGGAACTATACAGTTAATTAAAAATATATATTAGTCTATGTAAATGAGTTTTCGAATTATTTCTTATATGTTGTAAAATTCAAGGTTATGGTTATAAAAGTTATCTATGTCATGACTGCAAAAATGAATAAATTACATATTATAAATTAAAAACTTTATTGCACAAATTATAATTAAATATTATTTTGTTTGCAGGTTTGATTATTATAGTATTCTTAAAGAGGAATCTTCACTGAGAAAAATAGGAATATTCACTCCTATGTTTGCAGAATTTAAAACTAATAATATAAACGAGAATTACGACATAATGAGACAGAAAGGTGTTACGTTTCCTGTTATCTGCAAGCCAACAGTTGCACATGGTTCCAAGCTGGCACATGAAATGATTGTCATCTTTAACAAAAGAGGTTTGAGTGTGTGCAACCCTCCTTGTGTAGTACAGAGTTTCGTGAACCATAATGCAGTACTTCACAAAGTTTTTGTAGTAGGAAACAGGTTGGTGTAGAATAATTAATTAACTGTTTTGTCTCATTGCCTTGATTATAGGAAAAACTCCACTGTTGTGTAACAATATCATACTACTTCCTACAGTTATTATAAATTTGAAAGTTTGTGAGGATGGATGTTTGTAACTCTTTCACGCAAAAAATACTTTTTTGTAAAAACTATTTACGCTGGTGGAGCCGCGGGAAAAGCCAGTCTCTGTATAAATATTATTTACACAGTTGAGGTTTTTATTATTTAGTAATTGATGTCATGAATCACAAAATGGAATAATAATCGAAAACTTCCTTACAATTTCTTTAATCGAATATCAAAACAAATCGAATATTTTAAAAGTAATGCAAAGCAATTATTGGCTTAAAATATAATTTAATTTATTATTTCAGATACTATATTGCCCAACGGCCGAGCTTGAAAAACTTTTATGCCTCCGATGATTTGGACCCTATATTCTACAGTACGGGTGAAGTTTGTAAGGCTGGTAGTCAATCGACACTATCCATTTTGGATCCACAAGACATGGCGGACTCAAATATGTGCTTAAACGAAGATAAAATAAAAAATATCATACAAATCCTTCGGAGAAGAATTGGCTTAGTGTTATACGGATTTGACGTGGTAATAGACAATGTGACAGGTAATCACGCAGTCATAGACATTAACGTTTTTCCGAGTTACGACAATTTTCCAAATTTTTTTGAGCATCTTCTAGAATGTATAGAGGAGATGGAGTATAGCACAGAAAGTAACTGCAATGGTTTGACTGAAGTATGTAATAGATATAGGCTGATTAATGTAAGCAGTAGTAGCAACAAATATGGAGTAGCCGGTATGAATATTAACTAAAGAAATACTACCTAAAGCAATGCTGTTTCAATTGAGTTATTCATTACTGAATCAATACTGAAACGTTATACAAAATTAAGTGCAATCCTATTCACAGGCTGTCCCTGTCTACTAGCTGAAATGACAAGAACATCATGTGACTTGAGCGTCACTTATTTTCGTATCGTTCCAGTAATCGGCCGTCAGCCTATCAATTAATATAGTAACATCGAAAATCGTAATTACTGTCGAAAATTATCGTCCAAAAATATTTTTTCTGACAAGGTAAATAGGCTTAATTAGTGGTCTTATGTCCGATTTCTGAGGTGAATTCGTCGGTAGTTTTCTGTATTCAATAGCGCTTTTTGATTGGATGATGCGTTTGCTTTATTCAATCAAAATTCACCAGCCAATCAAAAACCGGGCATTAACCAGTTTATACTTTGCGAAAATCATTACCTTGTGGTAGTTTTGAATTTACATTTGAAGTAGGTACATTGTGTTTTGTTAAATAAGCAATAAGCACTTTGATCGCTCCTAAACTAAAATAACTAGCGAAGAGCGGTCGCGCAGCGGAATATATTGCTATCGTGCTGACACAAGTACGCGATAGCAATATATTGGTGCGCGAGTGAAAGAGACAAGCAGTGATGAGTCAATGTACGAAATTCTATGTGCTCCGCGACCGCACTTTACTAGTAATTTTAGTTTAGGAGTGACCAACGCGCGACCGCACTTTACTAGTAATTATGATTTAAGAGTGACCAACACGACCGCACTTTAACTAATATTATGGTGATACAACAGACTGTGCTGGTTTCTTAATAACATTAAAATAGCATAGTCTTTTGTGACGTAAGATTTATTGTTACATGTTAAGTATATAAGTATCCCACAAAAACATTACCTAAATGCAAAAAATATAATAATAATATCTATGGACGCTTCACACCACGTCAATCTGGCCCCGTGCGAAGAAATTTGTGTACCAGAAAACGGGAAGTATAAATATACTTTCCGTTTTCAAAATATATTATATATAGTATAAAATACTTTTATACTATACATATATTTAAGATTTTTAGTATATTATACACATATTGGCAAGTTGGGGGGCTCATTGTCAAGTGACTTGGCATGAGCCGTTGGCATGAGCCCCCCAGGCCTACAATTTCTTTGACCAGGATAGGGATTGGAGATTTAAAAAAAAATCTGAATACACTTGTAACTCCACCAGACTCCACCACTATCACCAGAGTGTTGCTGATGAAGTGTGCAAACGGATCACCTTATGGTAAGAAATTTCTACAACTTCATACCATCAGACGATCTGTTTTCTCGTTTTCAGAACTATTCTATAATTTAAGCAATTACCGCCCATCATAGATATCTGCAACACCACAAGAGTTACAAGAGCGTTCCCAATCTTTAAAACCACCAACCAACCTCTGATGGTAAGAAATTATAACAATTTCTAAACACCAGGCGGTCGGTTTGCTCGTTTTCCAATTAATTAGTAAGAACTTATTACAATTTCATACTAACGGGCGGTCCGATTGCTCGTGTCCAGATCTATTCCATAGTTAAAGCGTTTACCGCCGCTCATGGACATCCGTAACACCAGAAGAGTTACAAGTGCGTTTGCGAGCTTTGCATGAGGAAGGTACCGGTAACCCACTTTTAGACACCGGTATCTTCCTCATGCAGTGAGACACAACTCAAGTGCTATTTTCCATCGGTTTTCTGTGAGGCTGTCTTATTTATCGGGTCTATTGGCCCCATTCGTCCCGAAGCATCTACTATAACCTAAAATAACCTACCACTTCTCAATTTATGAGATTTGTTATATAAATAACGATTACGAAGTTATCAGTGAACTTGTATTCATACATTTTGTTCCTGTGAATTCGTAAAATTAAAAATTCGAAAATCATTATGTTTTTTATTTTATCATTAATTTGTTACAAACGAAAATGTGGGGGCACGAAAAAGCCGCGAAATGCTCCGAGAAAAGATAGTTATGGCCGCTCAATACTTGTTGATACCGCTGCCGCGCTATCAGATTACATGCGGGCAAATCTATACAAATTAATAAAATTTAATTGTCTGTTTGTAATTAATTTACGCCTTTGCACTAAATGCATATTATGATAGTAAATACGGTACCTACACCAAAAAGCAATTTTTAAACATGTTTTCTGTCGATCTGTTCGTTCCGGTTAATCTCTGAAACTCCCGTGCCGATTTTGACTGCACTTTCACTGGCAGATAGATAATGTTATAAGGAGAAACTGTCTTTTTTTATCTTAGGGTTCCGTTTCCATGAATAGCTAGTTAATAATACATAAAAGCAATACAATGTTTACAACAGACCGAAGATTGATTACTTTACTATGTAAATACTGTCCCAATTTTTTTTTTAAATAATGTAGATAATATTATGCTCTCTAATTACATCTCATAGTAATAAAATTAAAAATTCTGTTTATTATAAACTATAAACTATAGTATTACCGATCCCGAAAAATAAAAAAAGTACTCTACAAAGATTTGTAGAAGTAAAATTTTCTTAAAAATCTGTGATATATCCTTACTTATTTTTGGTGCATAGTTTATAAGTACATATGATATTATGAATAGGTGTAATTACTTGTATGGTTTGGGTACGGAACAGAAAGCATGTGGAAGCGTGAAGTAGGCGTGATTGCGTGCCACGAGTCACGACTAAGCGTTCTTACGCGTACTTATTCATGATTCGTCAAATTACATCACACTTAGAAAACGTCGTAAGTACTTTTAACAAAATAAACCTTATCCATTGTTGATATTTCCAAATTTATATTATCAGAAGCTCAATTCTCGTATTTAAAGTAGACTTGCAAGTTTTTTCCAATCAGAACCAATCTGGACGCGCTTGACACTAGTTTAACGTTTACGAGAATACTGGTTTGGCAGTTTTAGCGTATCGGGACTTGATTGTAATTGTATTATTTACCAGAATTGACCCTCTGATAAAACATGCTAGTTTCTACTGAAATATAAACGACCGATGAAACGAATTCTTTGCGTGTAGTGCGATGTATGATTATTAGTAGTGTATTTGTGTGTTTGGCGACAACGATTTCCATACTAATTGTGTCATAATATTATCACTTCCACTTTTTTTCTGTTTCGTTGATTTTGATGTGTAGTTCTGTTCCTCTACAGTATGTATTAAAATGTATTACAAAATATTAGAAACATAAAATTAATATTATAACTATGTCAGTATGTATACGATTATTACAATATTACCTACTCCTGAATAAGGAACTGTAGAGTATTTTTGTGAGATTAAGATTTAATGAAGAATCTTCTTAGCAATGTGTAATTGTTAACAAAATTCATTATTATTATGCATCTACTTAAATAGTAATTTTCAATTGAAAAATGCTGTATTAGTATAAGAACTTGATCTGATGATTGTACCGCCTTATTAAAATAACTATACCTACTGATTAAATTCAAAATTATAATGTTTACACGTAGAGGAAAGCCCTAATTTGCGATATTAGATTTAAGGTGGTAAGGTGGTGGTTATTCCACTGTTTATGCGCAAACGGGCGTCCGACTGTGGTGGTCGCTATATTTTTCAAATATTTCAGGCGGCCGCGGGCAACACGCGTAGCCAGTGCAAAGATTCGTAAAATTAAAATGTGTAGCAGTGGCGGTCGTTGCGGCTTTCGGTCGCCCGTTTGCACCGATGACCGAACCTAATGCTTGACTTTATTCCATTGCGATAGAACATGTAAAGTTCCATTCTGTGCGGCTTGACACAAATATATAGCAGTCTGAATTATATTATATATATTTATATTTATCACTCCACCTGTTTGGAAACTCAATAAATTCGACAGGGCTTATAAAATCTCAAACCATTTAAATGACTTTCTGAACAGGTGCAACCTCGATTCTGTTTATATAACTCAGACAAAATTCAGTTTCGAATTCTCAAATAATCGAAATATAATAAATTCTCGAATAATCAAAAGATAAAAACTATAACTATACTACGCAAATTATATAGCCTATGTTACCCGCGCCATTATTACGAATATATTGACACCAGCTCATTCATTAAAATCGGCTCACTGCTCAGTAGTTTACTACTGCTACGATGAAAGAAACATACATACTTAGAAATATACATACAATATACATAGACTGACAATATTCCCTTCCTTTTGGATTCACCGTGGTCGGTTTAAAATGAACACCCTATTTTTCGCCGTGTTCGTTCCCGTGATAAAATGAATTAAAAATGGCGACGCTTCGCATGTTCACATCAAAAAGAAATCAGTATTTATCGCTTGTATTTTACACATAAGTTTCAATCACTTTCCTATCCAGAGCATCCAGGGACAATTATTTACAATAAATCTCCAATTTTATTGTGAACCTTATCTTCGGTATCATTCCACAATCTAGTAGGCGCAGAATCTCGTTTGTAGATAATTTCCATAACACGGCCGATGGTCATAATAAAATAGTGGTCAGAATATAAATGTGTTATTATCACGTGAAATATAGTTTCGTACTGTTGTGCTCGAATGTTGATTTGAAAGTGAATTTTTAAGTTTTTTTATTAGTTATGTAAGAAAAGCCACATTCTTGGAAACTGTTAAATATGTTTGAGCCTATCCAATCAAGTAATTTGATTTTAACGGTCTTTTTGCTGACTTGTCCTTTTTTTGTTTTGCGAAGATTTCTCGAAAGATTAAGCCTCCGTAATGTTTCATTTTTCAATCAGCAAAAGTCGTATATTTTGCGAAAGGAAACATAAATATAAACCAAAAAATGCAAAAAAAAGTACAATTTCAAACAAAATCAGTTACTAAATTAAAAGGTTACACTACTAAAGATAAAAACGACGATTTTTTGCTCCAATTTAAAAAAGAAAATAACCGTTCAAATCCGTATATTAAGTATATTGACATTTATTCTTATATAATCATATATCCATACATAAACCTAGTAGTTAAGTTAATAAAAAAAAATGTTGTATTGATATCCGTACATTTACAACTGCGGTTGTGACCAGTGACGTCATTTGTCATGCTTTTTTTGTATAGGACGTTTTTTAATGTTTTCCAACGATCTCACTTTTGTGACGACCGAATTTCGTCAACGGTTGATCGTAGATATGACATTGCAAGGTCAATATTTCCCAATTATGTACTTTTTGAAAAGCTAATAAAAAATATGCATATTAGGAAAATGTTTATATAGAAAAAATTGTTTTTAGGAAATGAACACTAAGTTGATTAATGATATGGCAGTTAATATCGATGAAGAGTATTTTCACAAGATGATAATCGCTAAATACTTCCAAATATTGCACTTATAAATTAATGAGATAGGTAAGGCAGCTATTATGAACATTCGAGTTATAAATTAATTATGTAATATTCACATGTTTCATGTACTTTTAAAAACGCTGCATCTTATGGTATATATTAATAATTGTATGTCCTTTCTCCGTAATGAAATCTGTGTGCAAAAAATAACCATAACTAAGAAATGCATCTCACTTCTATCCTAATCAACATTACAATACGCACGTATTCCTGAACTATCTATCAGTAGTAAAACTACTGTACCTACTATGTCCAATTGTCCACTACACTGTTAAGAGACTGAATGTACTGTTAAACTAGATCTTATTGTATCTACACTATGTTATGTTTGTAAGTAACCATGTAATGAACTAAGTTTAATTATAAATGTATTTTTATGCTCCTATTATTATACATACATCAATCTAGGGATTAATTTAGTAAACACTAAACAAAAAGTCTATTACACATCTAAACGTAAATAAACAATAGCATCCTATGCAATAATTCTACAAATTTAAATGTTATCTACCTATTAACCTACAGTGTAATAAAGAAATACCGTGACACATGGCCTAACTAAATCTACTGTTTACCTTAATATTCTATTGATTATGAACAAAGTATAATTTTCCGTATATGTAAAGGCGGCCGACTTCGCGATTGTATACGTAAGTATAAATTATGCCTTAAGTCATTAGGTAGGTGAGGCCCGGTACTAGGCAGTATACTGTATAGGCCCTAGGGCTTACTGTGTGCCTAGTATCTATTAACTTAAGACTTCGTCTCCTTCGTTTCGCTTTTGTTAGAGCTACCGATAGTAAGTACCTATAGTATACTGTATACCCAGCAAAGCTAATAATGCTAAACTTTGAATTACAAATTACAGCCAAAGTATTAATAAATAAGTAAAAATCATTCATTTCAGACCATGTTATGTTTGCCATTAAATGCCAGGTACTAAAATGCAAAATGTCGTAAAAAGTTATTAACTCTTACTGTTTTTAAACAGGATTGAAGAAGTGTGTCATTTGCCATAAGTCGCAGACGGCAGTGTAAAGACGATTTCCTTTGTAAATATAGTAAGGCAAGAACTCGTACAAGTACTAGCTTCAGCCAATTAGCGAGGAACAGGTAATTTTCGTAAAACTACAAGTAACTTGATCAAGATTTCACTGTTTAGTTTTCTTTGAGCATATTGTGTTGAGAATAATATGACGGTTTATAACTCACGAAGGAAATCTTAAGCGTTTAGTTTTTAGGGTAGGTAAGGAGCATTTTTGAAGAATTAAAAAAAAAAAAAAAGCATTTTCATTTTTTAAAGACATTAGTTTAAAAAAGTGGCGACCACAAACCAAAATACTTTTATATTGTACAATTTTCATTCACATTTATTTTTAAATTCAGGTCCATGGACAATTGGAGATAATTAATAAATTGTTAATTTTATATTTTAAAAAATCTTACACAACCATATTTTATCTTTGGTTGCCGACTTGCCGTGGATAATTGTTCCATAGTAAAATTTCCAATGTCCTTTACATTACCTATGGAATATGATCGGTACACAAGCGGACGGATCACCTGACTGTAAGCGATTATTGCCACCTATGGACAACTACAAGCCACAACACCTAACGAGTTACAAGTAGGTAAGTTGCCGGTCTTGTGAATCCATGGCCCACCTTTTTCAGTGCCCACTGCCCACGCTGAAACACAACACAAGCGTTAATAGACGCAAGATTTTTGTCGAGTCCGTGGTATTTGTCTAGTCCAGTCTGCCCATTCGGGCCGCATGTTTAAACGGCGCTAGTTTGGTGTAACCGTGTAGGTACTACTTACTCTAAAAGCCGGCAAAGATGCAAACCTAGAAAAGAAAAATGTGTTAATAAGACGTAAGGTGTATAAGTACCATAATATGTTGCGTACTGAAACGAGAAAGTTGGAAAATGTAAATACGTCGGCTATAATTATGATGAGCACATAGACTTGTGTAAATAGTAAACAAGTAAACTTTCTACTCCCTCGTTCTGGTGTCCCAGTGAGATAAATAGGTCCGCCTGCGGCCATTATAATGTGATGCATGAGATCAAGTCAGGAAAGCCCGTTCAGTCTCGACGGATAGGTACTAATAGGTAGCTACTTTACAACCATCTTAATATGTATTTTTACATCTATTTATTAAGACCAGCAAACAAGCAGACGAATTACCGTTGCCTATGGACACCCGCAACACCAGAGGATTTAACAGCTGAACATTGCTAATTAGCAGTTTCTCAAATCCCCACCTCTCTTACCCTTCAGCGTAAGCATTGAGCAATGAGCATGTTCTAAAAAAGTTTCAAATAAAAATAAAGTGAAGACGGTAAAATGTTATACTTACCTTACATTTTAATTGATACAGTTAACGCTGCAGATTTTTATATATGGCCAATATTACCTATCACAAACCTGCAAGTTGCAGTAGAGTGTAGACAGATGCGCATGCAGATAATTTATTTAAAGATGGTTTGGCATCTGCCTGTCTTTAAGAGGGAAAACAATGTGAGAAAACTTGATTTATATGAACCATGTGCTACGTTTTTTTAGCATGTTTTGCATAACTGTTTTGTTAGCAGTAAGGCGATTTGCGCAGAGTTGCTAGGTTTTTGGATATTAGTGCTTATGTCATATTCATTGTTTAAAATGCTTGGTTCTTTTTGCTCATCACAACATCAGCAAACTAGAAAATGTTATGTTGAAGTCAAGGTCACTTCTTCATATTTTTCGAGCTAGGAAAAAAGTAGGTAGGTACTGAGACTTGTACAAGAAATTACTTTGTAATATCAAATAGAAATCAATAATATAGCCTACCTCCACCTTCTAATAATTAGGCAGAAGCAGAACGTCTCATATAAGAATAGGTCAATAAATCACGCTCACATTGTGTCAAAATGGTTTACTGTAATTGGTCAATGTGAACACGACTTTTACAAAAAGAAGAGAAGAAGCGTTACTGGTTTTTTTTACATTTCATTGAGAATATAACTCCGCTAATAGAATACAACTGAAAATCAAAGTCTCGAGTGTTGCGCGATGAGCTGGCATATAATATATGACATTCGACTCCACACTCGTATGTTCGATTTTCACCTCTATTGTATTAGCACAGAGTTGTATTTAAAATGCTCTGAATTTTTCCCGGATTCCGGATCATATAGTCCCAGACTTAAAGCGAATAGACTATAGTTATAAGAAAATCCTTGATGTGACAAATTCAATTACCATGATGGACTCGCGTTAATGTATAACGAATGACCGGCGTTAGTGAGTACGTTAGCCACCACGGTAACGGGAGTGCTCTGAGGTGGTGATTGTGGATTCGACACACTACTATACATAAATCACAATATGTACAATAACGAGTACAGTCGGCAAAATATGATGAACGGATGGATATATGCCGCATAGTACCTACTAGGTGCTTTGAGCTTTGAGGTGCTTTCAGTAGGTAGCTAAATCGATTGATACGATCACGTAGAAGATTATAGATATCTTAATTAAATATTATCTAAGCTAAGAAATAAAGGTTAATTAAATTAAATATTAATAGCTAGACGTGAAACAAAAAACTTCTTACCCATTTTTTCTAAAATTATGCCAAATTTCAGACTAGAGGAATAAAAAAGGTGTGTAATATTTTTTTAAACAATGACTAGCAATACCTAAAATTAATAAAAATAAAGTTACACACACTACCTCAGATTATTAACTCACACTACCATGCGTTTAATAATAGGTACCATAAGTGTTGATGTGACTACCTTTTTTTTTTTAATATTTATGGCATCGGCTTATCTTAAAACGATTTGCCAGTGTCAAGTAAAAAAGGCGGGAAATAGCACTGTCGTTTCAATTTTCAACACTGTATTTCTATATCGTCAAGTCTAAAGTCTAGTCAAAGTCTAAATAAATAGTCAGTACAGTCAATGAGTCATGTCAGTCGATTCAGTGAAGTGGTAGATGCTTTACTGAAATTTCCTAGGGAGTTTTGGCGGGAAACACAAAATAGCACGTTTTTAGAAGTTGTACCACTTGCTCACACTTGTGCACGTTAACGAATATTTAATGGTTAATATTCTACCTATATTACACATTAAGAACCGAGATAACACAAATTTATGAAATTTTACAAATTCCACAACGTCACACCCATTGAACTCCCCGGCAAAACTCCATGTGACTATCTTGAGACACAATCTGTCAATCTGTCTTTCACATTCCATAGACAGCATTTACAAATTTTTATTGCGTATCTAAGAGGCAAAATAACGCTAATAAAGTAGAAACTTAAAATTTAAAAAATATTATTTATGGTCGAATTTCATGTACCAGTTATTATTATTAAGCTAATGAAACAGTTAAAAATATAGTTCAAAGTAACAGTTTTCCCAACTACATAGTAGGAAACAGGTATAAGTGGCTAAAATAAGTCAGTCCATTCAAATTGATGTTTTTTTTTTTGCAATGACTATGCATTTTTGCTAACCGTACGCACAATTTATAATAGATTAAGTTGCTCCTGCGTCACATTATCGCGAAAATACAGGAAGCTACCTTGTTAAGTGCAAAGATAACTAAAATAAGAATAACGGTCGTTGGTTGTTAGAAAAGTTGGTACCCTGTAATTATGTACTGCGTGCCGAATAACGAATTGCGATTCGAATTCGAACTCATTCAGTCAGCTGTCGGCATGCGGCGGCTGCACGCGGGTCGCGCGCGCACTTCGCTCGTATTCGCGGTTCAAACGAAAAATCGATCGATTTAAATTCGCGATCGGAAAATAATCGAGTTTTTTTTTAAGTTGTGTGACCAATGGTTGGTTTCTAAAGTGCTTTTAAGTTACAGGGGTCGTTTTTTCTATTGAAAATCGAACTGTTGTGTTATGTTGTGTGTTTTTTTGGATTTTGCGGTGATAACATAGGAAAGGGACGGTGAGTCGGCTTATAATTTTTTCTAATACTAAATATCTAAGGTACTAAACCATTTCAACGTAAACGTAACCACCTACATACGTTGTACGTGGGCTGCGAGTTGCGATGATAGATAAGCAATAGAGATAAGGTCTATTTCTTCTCAAACGTTGGTCAAAATTAAAGGCCTTATACATAAACAATAGTATGGGAAAATTTACCTAACAATCTACACTTCAGATTTCTCCAAGCCTTCACAACTCACAAGCAAGCGTTGATTTCCATAAATGTACTTATGTATTTTTACCCGACTACGGCGAACCCAAAGGGAAGGGTAATTATTTTGGCAGTCTATGTAGTACATGTATGTATGTATGTCTGTTCCACCGTAGCGCCTAAACTACTGATCCGATTTTAATGAATGAGGTGTCAATAGATTCGTAATAATAGGCTATAATATAATTTAGGTAGTCGGGTTATAGTTTTTATAAAAAATAGATATTTAGGAAAATGTTGATTGTTCTACGTGTTCAAGATGTAACTTATTGGTTAATCTATACAATACTTAAATAAATATATACGTTACCTACATACATATAAATAAAATTAAAGTGTCTGTTTCTAATTATTGCTTTTCAAAAAATGCGTATGAAAGTATGTACTAGGTACGGTACTTCCAAATTCCAATATAAAATATATTTTTTAAAATGTTTGTCTGTCCCTGTCTGTCTATCTGTCTGTTTGTTCCGGCTAATCTTTGAAACTCGCTGGACAGATTTTTACGGGACTTTCACTGCCAGATAGCTGAGGGTGGGTATAAGGTGAAACTTAGGCTACATTTATCTTAGATTTGCGTTTAAAAAAAGGAGTTCCGTTTCTGTTAGTATAAGCAAACGAAGATGCTAGTAAATACTACAATTATTTTGATGTAAGGAGAATGAGGTCGGCGCGGTGTAAAAGTAACCAAACTCGTCACTTGCATATCGACGTATCGATAACGATGACAATATCGATTATTATCGATGTACTAAGTTACGCCTATCTGTCATTTTCTCTTTTGACATCTGCTCGTATTTTTTATCTAGTACAGTAAAACTTTAAACTGTTATAAGGGAATCGTGTTAAAGGGTCGTTTTTCATACATTGTCTGTCATTTTATAGAAAAACTAATATTACCGAAGGACATTAAGAAATGAGGTAGCATCACTGCACGACTTTCTAACTTACTTTATGATAGGTATTAGGCAAAGGTATTTGATTGGTCTCTCTCGCTCGACTAGATGACGAACTCCCTAACAAAAACAGCTACGTAAATGCGGCAGCCGGCAACTCATTATTGTAGTGTGTAAAGTGACAATTGACTTACATGTGACAAATTCTAGTGTACGTCAAAAATTGTGATGCCAGATACTCAAGTTTTGCCCGATTTAATGGGAAAAATATCTTATGCTGTGGACGCTGTGGTCTATTAATTAAGTTATTGGCTATTATTAATTATTAATTAGCTTATAAATGTAGCTAAGAAAATACTTAAAAACTAGCTTTTGTCCGCGGCTCCGCCCGCGTAAATACAGTGTCCCACAGGAACACCGTACTTTTGACTTTCACATTTATAATTATAGTAGTAGGATAGTAGGATTAAAAATTAATTAAAAGCAAATGTACATATCGATATTATATTAGGTATTGTTATGAGCTTCTTCTTCAGAAAAATGTTATGAATGTATATGAATGAATAGGCCTCATTTTTATTTATTTATTAGTCAAGACAGAATAACGTGTGTCGAGGCAGCTAGTACGATAATAATATTACACATAATATATTTAACTGTAACGTTTTCATTATATATTTTTTTATATTTTTCGACCTTATGCTCCTATTATGCTCCTTGCCAATAGTTATTTAGTTACCATGGGTAGAATCATAATAACTAGGTTAGATAAATGAAATAGGATATAATTTATTGTCATTGATAAATTCACATCATAAAAATATTGGAACTTGATTCTTTTATACGCGGCAATACTGAATGGCGTTTTGAGTTCATGTAATTTTATATTGAAATTTGAAAATTATACGATACTTACTGATGATATGTGATCCTAGTGTCCTTCTTATTTCTGGTCTAATTATTTTAACATAGTTTCACTACACAACTTGATTTTTTTTCGATTTTAATTAAAAAAAAAAAATTCGGGATGTACACCTGTCAATATGACTATAAAGCTTTCAATATGACTGGCTCGGGTAAGCCGACCTCAGCTGAGTATTCATTGCAGTATTTGACAAGCACGTCACCTCGGTCTGGTAGATCGACCAGCGAGACCAATGATTAGTCTATGGTATTAGGTATAATAGAATAAGCTGTTCTGAAAAACCTTTTAACTACTTGATATTTTATTAATTACTTGGTCTGACAGCTTGAGCTTTACCTAAACAAAGAAAATGTATGGGATTTGATATAAGCATATCTATGTTACATTGCGATGCCTATGTCAAATCCCATAATTTTTGATTTCCGAACTTCGTCGACGTAATTAGCGATGGCAACTTGGCAAAAGAGTTGAAGGCTCTGACTCGAATCCAATTGCAAGTTGGAAACTTAATCTAGTACCTATCTAATAATATCAAATTATAATTTTATTCATAAGGTACCTACTTTCAAAAGACGTATTCTATAATAGATATTAGGTATTAAATAAAAAGTAAGTGGTCGCAATTAAAAGTTAAAATGTTACTGGCAAATAACATAGAAAAACCTATTACGTACTAACGAATTCGTTTTGTTTATGATCTTTGATTTTATGCACGTTCATTTTACATGGGTATATTTACTAGCTATATTATGCTTTTCTGTTGACATTGTATTCGAATGTTTAGGCCTCATTTAAGATTTCAATAGCCTTCTAAGTTCTAACCTTCTTGGAGCAAATAAACTTG
Organism: Phengaris alcon alcon; assembly: GCA_037179445.1. Taxonomy (NCBI): domain Eukaryota; kingdom Metazoa; phylum Arthropoda; class Insecta; order Lepidoptera; family Lycaenidae; genus Phengaris; species Phengaris alcon. The sequence goes on along the minus strand of JAYRCH010000310.1, from coordinate 136,617 downwards.
AAATATACAAGTAAAAGATTCTGTAGAAACACGAATACGGACAGAATTAAGCGCATATTCTATATTAGTTCCTATTTTCCCTAAGTATTATTACGGAAAATATTACGATAGGTACTAGGACCTAGCTAGAAGTAGGTAGGTAATCCTTCTGTAGATGTAGTGTTATTTAAAACATCATGTTACAGCTACACCACTTCCCAGCTAACGAAGCTTGTGAGCCATGCCATTGGCAATGCTTAATTTAAAAAAGTTAACTAGGCACAGTACTGGTTCCTGATTATTCCTAAATCCTAATGCTTACGATTCTAGCAAGATAGTGTGAAGTCTATCGCCAGTTTAAAAGTGTTCAAAATAATTTATTATCTGTGTAAAGCATAAAGATCTATGTAAGGATTTCTGAGTTTATGTTCAACATACACACAAGAAGCGTTTATAAGACAGCGTGAAACGACTTTAAATATCACACTTAATTATAACAGATAATAAACAGAAACATTAACGTTAGCTTTAAAACCTTATACTTATTTATGTCTTTTGTTTGATAAAAACCGCTAAAAATTACGAGTCGCTCTACTCGGTACTAAAAATTATAGTTTAAAAAAACTAAAAAAACACGCTTTTATAGAAAATCTAACTAAAAAATAAAATATAAAATTTAATAAATTTGGATTAAGAATAGTGTAAATGAAAAATAAATGTTTATTATTGTAAAAAAGCGTGGGGTGCAGTGTCTTCACCTGTACGTTTGTTTGTATGTAACCGACTCCAGTGGATTTGAATTTGATCCACTTCAAACGGTCAGATTTCGTTTAAAGTGATTTTTAAGATATTATCAAAGTGAAGAACCTTCTCATATCTACGAATAAAATGTTTATAACTATTGACACTATGCACCCTACGCTTTTTTACAATAATAAACAGTTATTTATGTCTTTTGTTTGATAAAAACCGCTAAAAATTACGAGTCGCTACTCGGTACTAAAAATACAGACTGTAGGCTTGTCTTTCCCTATATTTTTTTTTAAATATCAAAGGAAAACATAAGTCAGCCTTAAAATGAAATAATATTTATTCTTGTATTCTTCTTTAAAAATAGAATGAAGACTTCTGATTAACGTCCGAAAATAAAATTTTGGCGATAAAATTAAACATTTAACGACTTAAGATTATTTGGATAAACTAAATAAGGTAAGGCCCGGAAATGGATTCATTCATTTAATTCAATAAATGTCACTATTTATTATAGCCTTTCCATATTAAAAGTTTAAATAGAAACAGTTTTTAGACCACAAAGGCAGTAAATTACGCTGTTCTATGGCTTTAGGCCGTACATAATCACGACTGTAATCTGTTACATAACACACTGACGCGGACGCCACAAGTTTTTGCCATTTAAAAAACTTAATAGGAATCCGATGTATGCTTTGTTAAAGGCCAAGTACGAGTCGGACTCGTGCACGAAGGGGTTCCGAACAAAACGGCAAAAAAATACGTTTGTTGCATGGGAGCCCCGCTTAAATAATATTTATTTTATTCTGTACTTGTTATAGCGGCACAGAAATACACCATCTGTGAAACTTTCAACTGTCTAGCTATCACGGTTAAGGAGATTCAGCCTGGTGACAGGCACACGGACGGACAGAGAAGTTCAAATAATAGGGTTCCGGTTTTACCCTTTGAGTACGGAACCCTAACAAAGAGTACCAGTTTGAAAACGCTGACACATTGGATGAATTACTTACTCAGTTTCTAACGTTGGTGTGTACTGAGCACTCGACAGGAATGACTCTTCAGTGCCGAAGCCTTCAACCTTCAAGGAGCAAACCTCATGACACCCCGTGTAGTATGTATGTATGTTTCCTACGGTAAACACTTGGAAATGGCGTGCACCTTTGTGTCAATTTATTGATTCCTTGTGTAATATGTTAATTGTTTACCCATCTACCCGTTCTACCCACGTGTTAGTACAATATGATTTTGCGGTTTTTACCTTTTAATGGTACGAATGTACTGTATTAAGGCCCATTTTTGCAGATCGGGGTTAAAGTTAGCCCTGGGTTAAAATATCATGCCTTCTCTTTCATAGATACGTAGAACAAGAGCGATAACGTGATATTTAACCCAAGGGTTAACTTTAACCTAAATCTGCGCAAGTGGGCCTATAGATGTTAACATTGACGTAGCCCGCAACTACAATGATTGATGTTTAATATTATGTACCTATATATATTATGTATATGTCTTTAAAACAACCAAGAAAAGCGACAAACATTTTTCGGGAAAATAAATGATTAGGAATGGAATCTTTTTGAGAACAATTTTTACATAGAGATACATAATAATATATAAGTCAGAAAGTGTTTAAATCTTAGGTTTTTATAAATTATTTACTATTTAGCTAGTGTTGTTTAAAAATATCACAGTACAAAAGCAATATTTTAAGTAAAATGTTTCACGGAAAGTAGACCACACACCTAGCTTGATGCCCCAAGCTGTTTCGGTTAGCATAACATGGTAATTTTCCAGAAAATAATATTATGGCGATTTTACAAATTTTTCTTAGTCTTAACTCATGTAGGAATGAGATGAAATATTGGAAACTGCTAGAACCTTCAATTACCTTAGAACGTGTAAACTGTAAACCAACATTCAACATTACTTATACTTAGCTGATCCTTTAGCCAAGTTACCATCGCTAATTACGACGATGAAGTTCGAAAACAAAAATGTATGAGATTTTACATAGTCATGATATTAAACATAGCTAAGTGACTTATGCATGGCTATGCCACTTAGCGGTGCTCAATGTCAAATCCCATACATTTTTGTTTACGAACTTCGTCGTCGTAATCAGCGATGGCAACTTGGCTAAAAGCTGTTTTCTTATATTAGGGAAGTGTTCGAAATGTTCCGCGAATAATTAAAAATAATATTTATTTGTATAGCTTATACACCCTATAATTATTTTTATTTAGTAAGGAGGTTATAGTGTTTACATACTTTTACGTGGTTCCCGCGAGTCGCGACTCGCGTCGCGTCGTCGTAACGAATGACATTCGAGTCGCCCGGGTTCCCGCGACCTTCAGTTAGTCGCAGAATGGTCTGCTAACTGTAAAAACTAGTTTGGCTGTCCGTCCCTAATGGATGTTCCGCACGGTAGGTGCTCTTACACTTTTTATCTCGCAAGTGCGTAGATACTAGATACTAGATATAGAGGCCGCGTGGCCGCGAGTATAGGAACGGTGCACTAAATGCAATTGAGTTATTTGTGGAAGATAATTATAGGAACATGAATTTGTTTTAAATCAGAAAAATTCTTATATTTTCCGAAAGGCAACATAAATATGAACCGAATAATCCAAAAGTACAGTAATCACTAATCAGTTGCTAAATTAAAAAGTTACAGAAGAAATAAGGAATGAAAGTACTTCGATTTTTTAACCGACTTCCAAATAAAGGAGGTGGTTATACGTTCAGCTGTACCTATATAAATATTTGTATGTTCAACAATAACTCCGACCGATTGACTGAACTGTTGTCCGATTTTCAAAATTCTGTTTTTGATGTAAAGGGTATCCGAAGTTGGTCCCGTTGTCACCAAAGTGGTGACCTGGTGATGGCATCCATGAGGAATCGAGGGATCTCCTCGAAATTTATATGGACACATATAGTGATTTCAACTTTTTCTGAAGTTGGGTTACTTCAGCATATGCTACCAAAAAGTAAGATTTTGCACCAAGGTATACCCTGGATCCAATAGAACTGAACAGAACTCCTCAGTCTTTAAAGATACGCGATTGGAAATTTCAACATTATTTAAAGAACTGCAAGCATAATATGCCACTATGTAACTTACCCAATACCCAATAAATACCCTTAATACCCAATGGAAGCTTGGCGCGTACTCAATTATAGAATCGATAGTTTATTTTAAAATTTCTTAAAATATGTTAATAATAATATAACAAATATGACTAAAAAGGGAAAAATTATTACTTTTAAATAAAAAATTAAACCGATTTCCAAAGTGAAAATACCCAAAAAATATGAAATTAATATTATTTTCTAAATGATTCCCCTTTTAAATTCGGCTAAAATTTTAACTATTTCTCTACACAATCTTTATAATTTTGAAGTCGATACCAGCCAACTTAAACGTGAGCTCTATAAAATAATGATTTATCAGGATATTGTTTGGGCTGATACCGACTTCAAAATAATGAAGATTGTGCAAAAATAAGATTTATTTCATACTTTTTTGTGTATTTTTACTTTGGAAGTCGGTTTAATTTTTTATTTAAAAATAATAATTTTCCCCTTTTTAGTCATATTTGTTATATTATTATTAACACGTTTTAAGAACTTTTAAAATAAACTATCGTATACTTTTAACTCGGTTTAATTTTTGTTTAAAAATAATAATTTTTGCTATGATTGAGAAAGAAAATTACTGTTCATATGTAATTTTTGTAATTTTTTGCTAATTACAATAGTATGACATAAACTTACTTTTTAAGTTATTAAAATCATTTTTGTTTTATTAACTTAAAACTTTATACATTTTCAACTGCTGTGACGTCACTCGTGCATCATTTTTTGTTAAACGATGTCACTTTTGTGATGACTGTATTTCGTCAACGGTATTGATAATATGCCATTGCAAACGCAATATTTCCTGGCTTATTATAGCACATAGGGGTTATTTAGATTTACTGGGTCATGTATGTGTATAATATAATAGAAATCTTAAATATATGTAAAGCATTAAATATACTTCCCGTTTTCTGGTACCTGTAACACAAGTTCTTCGGATACTTAGCACGGGCCAGATTTAATGAGTTCTTCTAATCGCATATTTTGCGCTATTTCTAAATAATATTGGTAACCGTGGTATTATAAAACATCTCACATAATAAATAAGAAAGGCGGTACCCTGATGACTATTCCACGGAACATCTAGGTTCAGCGGAACCCACTTTAGGAATCCATATATTAAGGATAAGCCAATTCCAATAAGCCATAGGAAGTTTGACTTCCTTTCCTAGGGGGAATTTGCTTAGCGAAAGCCACACGATTTTCACCACACATCGAAAAAGGAAAATTTTTGACATATTGAGAATTACACCTGTAAGGCTGGGACTATATTATTATGATCCGGAATCCGGAAGGCGCTGAGTTCTATTTCGTATCATATAGTCTAAGCCTTAATCCCCCTTTAGCGTAACGTCAATAGTTTCTAGTTTGCGTTAGTGTATAATTATTTAACTGTTGCCTTCTCATTCAAAAGAAGATAAAATAATAACAGAAAATCATAATGCTGATCGTAAAGCTTAGTTTGCGTCGCGGTATCGGCGACTGCGTCCGTCCGCGTTGGTTGGGTGTTTGTTTTCAACCGATCGGTAACTACTACTAACTGGACAGTGGCAGGGCCGGACCGTAAGTTTAGGGGCCCGGGGCTAATACTAGATGCGGGCCCACCTAATAACTCAAGGCATAGGAAAAAAATACGATCTGTTTGATTTAATAAAATTATGGATTTTTTCGCTTTATCGTCTATTTTTTACTTCGACTTAACTTAGCTGGGGGGCCCTAGAATCCACGGGGCCCTGGGCTGAAGCTCAAAGAGCCTGTGGACACATCGCTCATGTCCACGTTACGCGTGATCTAACCCTTAATTTAAATTTCCTAACCAAGAATCTTTAAATATAATTTTATGCAATCTAATTGACAGAATAAGTTTGACTACCAAATACCTTTGCCTTTCTTTTTATATGTGCAAATACTAGAAACACTGTATAAGCAAAAACAATACTGCAAAAAAGCGTTAATATAGGTACTTACTAACTTAACTTGACTGAAAGCAAATATTGTTTTGAATAGCAATTGGCACGTTTAAGTGTACCTGGGTGCGATGAACTTTGACAAATTGCTGTTTTTGTTCATGTACAAGATGACGATGTGTGAATTTTGGGGTTAAATCGCCCATTGATCGCCCACATGAAAATCTATTCTTTTTTATAGCTCAGACAAAGAGCAAGGACATGATGGCTATGATGGATGGATGCCATTACGATAGTTATTACAAATTTTACACCAAAGCGAACAGTGCTAGGTTTGATATCCTACCTAATGAGTGAGTACCTATCTACCTGGGAGACCGAGCTTCTCTCGGAGTTTTAGTAGAATAATTAAAAATAAATAATAAATTGTACAAGAAAAAAATTAAGAGAATATACGTCTGAACGGTAATCGAACCCGAGCCACCAATTTGACAACAACGCAAAAAGTCCAACGCCAACCAAGGCACCGTTTGACATTTAGAAATTAAAATCACTCATATCTAAAAATACGCGACAAAAGAAAACATATAAAACTGAAAAATGCGCAGTTTCTCGGGGATAAGACCTAGTAAGATCGATTTTTCTCCCCCAAAACTCCCTGTAAACTAAATTTCATGGAAATATTTGCATCCGTTTTCAAGATTCCGGTTATACATGTACAATACATATACATGTATGTACCTATATTGTATGTACAATAATCGCTCGTTTAAAATATAAGATATAAATTTTATTTCCGATTAACTATTTATTACAGAGACCAAAATTATTTTCTATTAAAAGTGCACTTAAAGTTTACACTTGCGAGTACTGACTACTGACTATTGAGTATGTTAACAATTTAGCCACACATTCGGCTGTGATATCAGACTCAGTCCAACGATTCTGCTCCTGACAACGCATTACAACACTCCCGGTAATGTAACATTTTATATGTCATTCGGAAATATCCTCCTTGTAAAATACACATTCCACGTATGGATACTTCGCTGGAAGATAAAAATAAATGTTCGTGTTCATTTTCTCTTCTCTATTCTAAATAAATTTGTTCAAAATCCATTACGGATATTTTGGGCAAATTATAATCTACTGTTTATGTAAAGACGTTTAGGTCGAAAAATAATTGAAATATTCGAAAAAATAAATAAATTTTATACTAAATGAAACATTGCGCTCTCTAAGGCGCTGAGATCCTCACAGAAACAGGTGGTTAAAAATAATAATAAAGAGGAATCAAAGACTTCTGTCTAAATAACATTAATGCAGTCAGCTGTGTGAGGTTAATTAAACCTTAACCTTAAGAGTTTAAGCCGTAAAGAGCGTAATGGAAATTTATTTGTTTTTTTTTTCGAATATTTCAATTATTTTTCAGCATAAACGTCTTGACATAAGCAGTAGTCAGTAGATCATAATATGCCCAAAATATCCGTTATTGATTTTGATCAACCATATACCGAACTTTCAGGAGTGAATATACTCTCGAATATAAGCAACTTGTACTATGGGATCAACTATCCTACTTGTACTTGAGAAAAAATATCAGCTTCATACAAAAGGAATACGGCATAGATAGCATTTTGTAGGAAACAGCTGTTTTTTTCTTCAAAAATTAAGTGGTACGTGAAGCCGATTGGAATGGAGTTAAAGGACCCCACGCCACATATATATAGCAGTCTTTATATATAAGGATTGAAATCATAATATGATTTCAATCCTTATTATTTTTATTAATAAATAAACATTTTTCTAACTGCATTCCAGAACATATTCTCTAGTATATTTTAGTTGCTAAGAGACTTTTAATTTGCTAATTCTTTAGCAATTTTTATACACGTAAAGAAAAACATGAAGTTGGACCAAACTAATGTGTACTTAATTGTATTTCTTGAATGCAGATAAATAACCTGACGTTTAAATTATATAAAATTGGTATTTAATAAAATGGGCTATTGTTCTCTTTGTTTACGTTAAGATTCAATTGGATCTGATGGGAGTGTATATATCAATCAACGACACGGAAGTTTAAAATTAGTAGGACAGTGGAGATTTATGTCGTCTGGACTCGGGACCAGAGATGTTAAGGATATTATGAGATTTCGGATCTGGATACGTATATGGAAATGAAATTATATCGATTTCGGTTACGGATATTAAATTATTTCGGATTATCCGTTAGCTTCGTATAATTTCGGTTACGGATATTAGGCTTATGACGAATGTAAGTATTCAAATACTCATTTTCAATTTAAAGTTTAGGCAATTATTTGGCCTAAACACCTGGTGAGTCGGCTGTTCGGTAACAACTAACAAGTCTTATTTAAACTCCACATACATATATCCGAAATTATCCAAATCCTTTATATCATATTATATTCGGATACGGATAGTTATTTATTTCGGATACCCGATTTTTTCGGTTACGGAGGTCCATAACATCCCAGCTCTGTACCACGTGCGCTGGGTGCTGGGTGTCCGACTGACCCCAATCCTCCCACATCATCTGTGGCCTGTACCGTGGCCTGTGGGTGTGTATTGTCTGAACTCTGAATACGTAATGTTAAACAGTTATTAAGATTTTGTATAAAGAGTTTGGCTGTAATAGGCTAGACGGCTGCTTTTTTATTGCATAAATGAATAGTACCTACTCATAAATATGAGTAAGTTGTCATAAGAAAAAGCAGGGGCTTGGGGTTACTATAACTCCATTCCTATCGGCTTCACTTACCACTTACCTTTCGAAGACCCTCATCCAAATCCCTACCTATTATACTGGCTAGGGCTTCCCTATGAAGGAGAACCAGCCTTCGCCACATATATATGGTTGATCAAAATCAATAACGGATATTTTGGGCATATTATGATCTACGTCAGTATATCATAATATGCTTATGTCAACTGCATATGTCAAGACGTTTAGTGTTACAGCATATAAAATATATAAATATATACAAAATAACATTAGGTAACGGTTACCTTAGGTACGGAGTACCTACCAACAAATTAAAAAAAAAACTGTCTAAACGTTATAAGCAGTAGGTATAGATCATATTATTAGGTCCTTAAATATGAAATTGGCGTTTTGTCGTACTGGCCACTTTGATCTCAAATATATCTTCTTTGGTTAGGAATTCCAATTTCAAATGTATACCGCTATTTGCTCATGCATTTGTGTTTCGAAAACCGTAATTCATTTGTTTTTTCCTCTTTTGGTTTTTTCTTTGCGTCACTCTGTTTACAAAATGGAAAACTTGAAATATCGTATTATTATCGAGTACGAGTTCCACCGTGGCACCAGTGCTGCAGAAACGGCTCGAAGGAATAATGATGTGTATGGCGGCGGTGTCTCAAAAGAAACCACAGTGCGTTTTTGGTTACGTTTTCGTTCTGGAAATTTCTACCTGCAGAACAATCCCCGTGGACGGCCGGAGACAAAAGTTGATAATGAAGAATTGAAGGCTATTGTGGCAGTGGATCCGAGTTCGCTGCAGGCTGCGGTGTTAGTAATAAAACTGTTTTAATCCACTTAAAGCAAATTGGGAAGGTGAAAAAGCTTGAAAGGTGGGTACCTCCTGAATTGAGTGCAGCAAACCGAAAAAACGCACGTCGACTGCTGCGTTACATTACTCAACCGGCACAATAATGAAGGGATTTTAAATCTGGGATTTCAACCCGCCACATTCCAAATTTTCGAACAAAGCAAAAAATTATACATAATATGATACGAAACTGCTAATTAGACTGACATAATAGAGTCAAAATAATTGATATATTGTTGCACGACGAAAAAAAAACACATACTTATAGCTTAAAAATGCGCAGTTTCTGCGTATAAGATCTGTTTTTCTCCCCCAAACTCCCTGGATACTAAATTTCATTGTAACACTTACAGCCGTTTTCAAGAAACTGATTATATATGTACAAGATTGTCTCGTTAAAATAGATTATGGAATATGTAATATTTTATCATAATGTAGGTTGAAAAATACGCCGTACTTGATCTTAGTAGATACTAGATAGTGGATATTAGGCCCGGCAGGCCTCACGATGAATATATTTTGTCATAAGTGTTGTAATTCGCGTGTCCGAGTTTTTAGAACGTCTTGAGGCACCTTTAGGTTGTTAAATGTTTGGAGACCAAATATTGATACAGCAGACTCGGTAGATGTTGCCTTGTATATTTTGTATGTCGGATGAACAAAACAATAGGATGGGCTCTGCTCTGCCGCCATTTTGTCTCTGTTCCAAACACCCAACTAACACTATTGTTAGTGTGAAACATCTGAAATATATCAAACGTGCCATAACACACGATAACCGTGTCACGAGATATGGCTGAGGAATAATAAATAAGGTAACGTCTCCCAATTTTTGTGAGTTTTGGGAGCAATAAATATAATTTAAATTTGAAATTTTGATTTGAAGAATTAAAAAAAAAATTTTTGGTAAAGGTCACGTCCATATCGTCGAGTCATGATATAATTAAGTTTTAATAATAATATGTAATATCTGTGGACGCTTTTACACCATGTCAATTTGGCCCCGTGCTAAGTACCTATCCGAAGAACTTGTGTTACGGGTACCAGACAACGGGAAGTATATTTAATACTTTTATACTATACATATTATATTTAAGATTGTTTTTATATCATACACAGATTTAATACACGTCATCGACCCAGGAACAATGAAAACTTTTTGTTCCCTCGCCGGGATTCGAACCCGCGAATCGCGGCCTTCGGCTTGAGCGCCGCCGTGCTAATCGCTGAGCCATAAAGATAGGTCCCCCCCCAGCTTGCCAACACGCTGTCTCTTAAACCGGTAACGAATAACTATTTTGATTGTAACTTATGAATGTAATCTAATTGACATTGCTGTAATACAGTCAACTAAACAAAACTGGCACTTATGTCGACCTTACCACGAGATATGACCTTTCAGTTTCTATGTAACTGTATCAGATACAGCTTTTGGCGTGGGACAGCCATGCTGCGGCGTAAATGAGCCGGCTCGATCGGATCACAGCCACACAGAAAACTGGAGTGAAATAACGTTTACGTTGTGTTTCGCCGAGGGGGATTGGGTATTTTGAGGACCAGGAACGCAAATGCGCAACACCAGAATGCGCAACCCAAATTCTCGTATTTAACTTAGGGGCTGTTTCACAATCGCCTAATAAGTGACGCCTAACTTATCCGGAAGTTTTCTCGCTGCTTACCTACTTTCAACTGAGCGACAGAGACAAAACGTCCGGATAAGCTGATTGTCACTATTTGGCGATTGTGATACAGGCCCTAAGACTTTCAATTTACTGTCAATTACAAATTGTCTTGCTATCAAAAACTGATTTTTGGAGTTTGGACCCAATTTTTGACCAATCAAAACGCATTTGACGTTGATTTTGCTGTTTTAACATATCGAGACTGCATCAAAAGTGTATTAGTAAAACATTTTATTAGCAGAAGCGATCTACTGAGGCGTTACAAGTGTAACTCCTCTGGTGCCGCGGGTGTATGTGGGCGGCGTTAATCGCAAACCATCAGGCGATCCGTCTGCACGTTTCTTGGTTCATTTCATTAAAAAAACAGTAATAGAGCTAAGTAAAATTCTAGCCTGGCTCTACATCCATCGCTATGCTCTTTCTCAACTATAGCTTAGGCCTACACCTATATTATGTCTTTAAGTTTTCTCTATTTATCTATGACGTCTTTATTAAATAATATTTATTTCAGGTACATATTATTTATTTATTTAGTTTCCCATTAATATATTTATTTTTCACTAGCATAATTTATTTCTACTTCAAACAAATTGAGCACTGAAAGCACTAAAACATCAGTCAACGAGTTTATTGTGGAGTCAGAGTAAGTGAGAGAGGGGTTTCTATTTGTCAGTTTTGAGCAACGAGGCCTTTTGTTGCGCCGCCGGGTCAAGGCAACAATTTGTTCATCTCAATACGGTTGACAGACAGACAGACAACCGTCAACAATGAGCTGAGCATTAAGGTCTTAATGTATACTGTAATTATTACTGTCACGTGTAACACGTACCTACGCCAAATGTTCAATGAAAAACTTGCGTTATTAATATAACTACATTGTTTTGCTTTCCTTTGCAAAGCAATTTATAAATAGATAGATTTGAAAAGAAAAACGTTTTTAAGCAGATTTCTGTCAGCTTTCTTCTAGCTTCAGAAACCAGACAAAATTTGCTATACAAAGTTTTCTATTTAAAATCTGCAACTTTTAGACTTTTGAAAAAATTTAATTTTAACAAGTGTAGTCCTTTTTTTTTGCAGGCCAGTTTAAATTCGCTCTATTTACGGCTGTGGATTTTTTTCTATGGTCAACGATTGCTCCGCCGCGTGGTGGACCGATTTTTTAAATTATTTTTTTTGTGCTTGTGCATATGTCGTGGCCATATCGTAGTTCTGTCCACTTCATGAAATGCCCGATAAGTTTATGAAATGGTCGCATTTCATGAAGTGGGCAACATAATTCAATCAGATCATTAAATCGTTAACATTTTACGATTTTCTCATCCACATTTGGCCGGATCGTATAAATAGGGTGTCTATTATAGATGTATATATTATAGACGAGGCATGTCGAGGCAAAAACTGTCCCCACTTAAATGAGGCCGCTTTTGGGGTTTTTGGGGCCATTTTTACATTTGAGGTATGGTAAAATCCAGATGGCTGACATTTGAGGTATGGTGTAGGTAATCAAGATGGCGAAACTTTTTCTTGTATAAATATTTGATCGGTCAAATGTACGTCATAGCCCATCCTTAGTTTTGAAATCATTGGTGTCCATAAAATATTCAATGAAAGTCCAGAACATGTTAAGAACATTATTGTCATTTAAGTCCCACTGACACAAACATTAAACAAATCTTTGTAACAAAATGAAACAATTTTTCCTTTCTTTCTCATTTAATAATAAATTATTTAGTATTTCACTGCGAGAAAAAATATTCTCGTCAGCGGCCGCCATCTTACACAAAAACAAAGTGCTTGCAGCGTCTCTCCCGGTAATTGATGTAATTATTTTACGATATATGTCAAATAATCTTGACCATGAAGTAGCCGCGCGTTTAGTTGGCCATATCGATAAACAATTTCTTATCATTGATCTGCCCAAACCACATCATGATGTGGCCAATAGACAGTAAAACATTTCATGAAATGCGACCATTTCAGGAAATTTTCGAGCATTTCATGAAGATCTACGATATGGCCACGACACATACATCTCTCGTTAGGTTATAAAACCTGACTTTTTAGTAATTAATTTTTGTTTATAAACTTTGTATTTTTTATTGAAATTGGCTATTCTTACTTGTATAATCATATACATATGTTCAGTCCCTTTTACGCAGAGCATTAGGTAATTAATATACCTACCTACTTTCGTTTCGTCGTATTCAAAGAATTTTTTTTTATTCAGTCGCTTGGGTCCAACTCAACGTTCTGTTTCCAGAACCGTCTTGGCAGTTGGCAACAGTTGGCACACTTAATATGGCTTCCGTCAACTTTAATCAATAATGTTAAAGTTTTTACCTTTACAGCCTTTATAGAAGTAAGTAAAGCTGTAAGGTTTAATACTTAGGACTCAATAATTTTAAGCATAAGTGTCAATTCACTTCGAAACGAAACGTTAAGTGACGCAGCGCTGCATTTTTAAGATAGCGATTCAAAATTCAACTTTATTTCCTACGCAAAAAGTACGTTTCATTGCAAGAGTTTTAATTTCAAGTTGCAGCGCGCTGCGTTTTTAAGAAAGCTATTCAAATTGAACTTTATTAATTACGCAAAAGATACACGTTTTAAGGAGTTTTAATTTCGAAAATTACAATGCAGCGCCACGTCGAGTCGCGTCGCGTCTATTAAATTGTATGTAAAAAGAAAATGATATTGATCTTGATAGCCGTTTAATATTATTATATTCCTTACATATGAAATTGGCGTTTTGTCGTACTGGCCACTTTGATCTCAAATATCTCTTTGGTTAGGAATTCCAATTTCAAAATTATACCACTATTTACTCATGTATTTGTGTTTCGAAAACCGTAATTAATTAGTTTTTTCCTGTTTTGGTTTTTTCTTTGTGTCACTCTGTTTACAAAATGGAAAACTTGAAATATCGTATTATTTTCGAGTACGAGTTCCACCGTGGCACCAGTGCTGCAGAAACGGCTCGAAGGATTAATGATGTGTATGGCGGCGGTGTCGCAAAAGAAAACACTGCGTTTTTGGTTCCAACGTTTTCGTTCTGGAAATTTCGCCCTGCAGAACAAGCCCCGTGGACGGCCGGAGACCAAAGTTCATAATAAAGAATTGAAGGCTATTGTGGAAGCGCGCATCGCAAACCACGTCCGAGTTAGCTACAGCCTGCGGTGTTAGAGATAAAACTGTTTTAATCCACTTGAAGCAAATTGGGAAGGTGAAAAAGCTTGAAAGGTGGGTACCTCATGAATTGAGTGCAGCAAACCGACAAACGCGCGACGACTTTACATTACTCAACCGGCACAATAATGAAGGGATTTTAAATCGAATCATTACCTGTGATGAAAAGTGGATCCTGTACGATAATTGGAAACGCTCATCGCAATGGCTGAACCCTGGCGAACTAGCCAAAGCCTGCCCCAAGCGAAAATTTACTCAAAAAAGTTACTTGTGAGCGTTTGGTGGACTAGTGCCGGTGTCATTCACTACAGCTTACTTAAATCTGGCCAGACGATTACGGCAGATGTCTATTGTCAGCAACTGCAAATCATGATGGGAAAGCTAGCTGCTAAACAACTGAGGTTGGTCATTCGCTCTAGGCCACTGCTGCATCAGGACAACGCTGGACCACACACTGCACAACAGACGGCTACCAAATTAGAGGAGCTTCAATTGGAATGTCTAAGACATCCACCGTACTCCCCGGACCTTGCTCCATCAGATTATCATTTTTTTTCGAAATTTGGATAACTTCGAAAAAATTCAACTCCGATGCAGGCAGTACAAAGCGCCTTTAAAGATTTTATTGATTCCTGTCCGAATGTTTTTTTTAGTAAAGGAAGCAATGAACTACTTATGAGATGACAAAAGTGCATAGATAGAAATGGTATATACTTTGATTTATATAAATATAGTATGTTTAAAAAAATCGACTTTATGTTCCTCCTTTACAAAACGCCAATTTTATATGTAATGATACGGTAATCAATAATCATGTCAGGCATAGTCGAGAAAAATGAATTTACAGAACATTCAATTTCATTTATAGCTTTCAAGACATCTTAAATTGGTCGTGCTACTGTGTCCCGATAGAAAGCGGCTGATGAGGACAATAATATAACTAAAAACATTCATTTTCCTGCACATTGCACTATAACTTCTTTGAAATGCTTCAACAAACAACTCATATCATGTATCCCATAACTAATCATACGCTAGAGAATGGTTCGCAATTTTGACATACAGCGTAATGGTCTAGGACGAATCTTGTCCATCAAAAGTAATGGATGTTTGATGTTGTACATGATCTCCTTTAATGTCGGCAATTTAAGCACATCTGAGTTCTGACGCAAGCAAAATATCACGATCTTCTGATTATAGTGTACATAATTGCTCTTGTTAAATTAATGCGCTCATTAGTAGTGTCTGCGTGTTTGTTTTTGTTGTCTTAACTGGCACATAAGTCAATAATCATGAGATTATTTTTGTGACTTACGTGCGTGAATATTTGCTAAGATTTTTAAGGATAATTTTAGTTACATAAGTTCCATTTAAGGCTCATTGCATACGCACCTATACTCTTAAACCTTTACACAGTATAAAGTGACGTCGCTTCCGCTGTGTGTTCGCTTAGATCTTTTTAGACTGTTCAACGGATTTTAATGCAGTTTTTAGCAATATATAGAGTGATTCAAGAGGAAGGTTTATATGTATATAAAATACAAGTAGCTAGTTTAAAATACATTACATTATGCATAATAAGTATATTATACATCTATAATAATATTATAAGGAGGAAAGATTTGTTCGTCTGATAAAAATTCCTGGACCGATTTTGTTAAAATTTAGTACAGATATAGAGTAGGCCACGGGGAAGGACATAGGCTACTTTTTATCGCGGTTCGACAGAAATGTACGATTGCTCCGGCTTTACTGTTACACGCACGCAATCGCAGGCAACATGAAGGTGAAGACCGATCTCAATCTTCTTTCCTCACACTCTGCGTTGTCTAAGCTTTCCAAGGCATCGATGATGCTTTAATGTCGTCTACAATCGTCCCTCGCGTGCTAAAGAAGATAATCACATTTCTTATCATAGGCCCATCTCATAAGTATCTTCGCGTACTAATTTGTACATAATAGCTAATTTTCTTTCCTCTTCTTAAATTGCGAAACATTTTTTATTTTAAATCTTAGAAAATACCCTTGAGCTCGTACAAAGCGTTTAATATGTATTTTATCACGCATAGGGTTGACACAACTTCAAAATACTATACACGATACTGGGAAATATATACTTTAACGCGATTCTAATTACTTTTCAGGTATTGTAGGTATTGTGCGTGCTTTTCGAGACTTCATAATAAAATTTCAATTTGAGCCTGTTTCACAGATCGTTACTGATCAGCGTCAGATTATCACTAACGATCTTATTTGCATGTTTTGTCTCTGTCGCTCAGTATAAAGTAAGCTGCGACAAAACTTTTGAGTAAGCCATTCGACACTAATAATTATGCTATTGTGAGACAGGCCCTTAGGTAGGGAAATATTCGTAAAGTCTTATAGCTAGTGACGCTAAATGTGTATTGTGTACTTGAGTGTCGTTGAGACCTAGCAGGTTTTCTAGATTAGGTAGACCTTATAGGAAGAAAATATTATGATTTTTTTTTTAATTTTAGTGGTGCAAAGAGCGGTTACAGCTCAGAACAAAGAAAAAAGAAAATGCCTTAAAAAGTAGCTTATAAAGGTATCATGAGTTATAGACAAGTAAGCCTATACAATAATTTAGTTGAGTCAAATATTAAATATCTTATGCCCGTTTTCACCAACTGATTCCTAAACGATTCTTATGTAAGTGACCCTTTGGATAGGTGGTCTCCTAAAATCGGCACCTACCTAATTTCATTTTCATCAAGCTGGGTAACACAGCTATGGAACTCCTAGTTAAGTGACAGTTTTTTTTTCTAATTTGCGCTCATACTATTTATATTTTATCGATAAATGTAACATTGCAAATTCTAGCATAAGTAATTCACAGATAAATAATATAACATAAATAAATTTAATAAGTTAATTTAAACAAGTTAGTGTACTTTTGTATGCTTTAATAAATTATTCAGCAATTTTAATAACTAAATTAGTAAGACGATGACGTACAGCATGTTTAAAAATGTACTGTGCTGTAAATTAAAAAGTAATAATATCAGTTTCACTGATGAGTGACAAACGAGTCATTTGATGTTGTATATTAATAATTTTTTTAGTTTTAACTGTTTGTTAATTTTAGTTTCAATAATTCGTACTCATGGTAATGATTATTTTCAAACATTTAATTACAATTCACAACCACGTTTACTATCTCACAACCTTCAAATTGTTCGTATAATCTTTTGTGGATAATTAAAATATCATTTTTGATTCGATTAATTAAAAATATTTTCTATTAACTATGTTTCGCTGCCTGCTACTTGTGACATACCTATTTGTATGAAATTGTATCAGAGACGTCCAAGTAGGTAGTGGTACAGGTATAAATACATTTTTTTTTTTTAATTTTTATAAATACATATTAAAAGAACAATCACTGCTTTTAATTTCGACATGATATTCAAGTATCATTAGAAAATTATGATTCCATTGGTAAAGGAGTATGTAGGTAAGTACGAGAAAAGTACCTAAATGTAAAATGTAAATGAATAATACACTTACCTGTCTTTATACTCAAGAAGATGTTCAATTTTTTCTACTAAAAATATTACCCTCTGTTTTGTTAACCTATATCGGATGAAGAAGTCGATATCATATTTATCAAAATGTTCCACTCTTTGGCGAAATAAAGGGAGTCTTTTTGATAACAAGTCATTAGAAAATAATTCAAGCACTTCAACAGCGTCTAAAGTTACCAATAACTGACTTAGATCGTCTTCCATTTCAAGGGATTCACGTATTTTCAATCACAATGTAATGTTAGGTGACAGTTAAGGCGCGAAATATCGGGCCCCTAAAGTTAGAGGCCTCCTAAGGTCTTAGGTGACACCTAAGCGTTGGTGAAAACAATTTTTCTTAAGAGGCGCCCTAAATGGCCGTTAAGGGATACTTAAAATTAGGAGTCAGTTGGTGAAAACGGGCATTAGAAGCTCAATTCTTTAAGTAAAGTGTTTTTTATTTTTTATTTAGATAAGTTTCTTATGTATACGGGCTTATCTTACTTTCAAATCGTCAGTACTTTAAGTTGGAGCTTTTTGAGGTCTGATGAACATCCGTTCTATCATAATCTGACCCACCTGATTTTTTGATCTTTTTTTACTTTCTTTTTAACGCCCCAACCAAGTAAATTGATTTTCATACCTCCACTAGCAGAGACATGTGGGACACCTGTATTATCCTAATCTGATGCGCTCATGTTACTTGAAAACTCCCCTGTTGGACATTTCGCAGGTGTGGAAGACTACTGTTCACTTATTTCCAAATGTCTTTCTGATGCTAACTGTAAAGTCACTAGAAAATTAATTAAGTTTTATTTTCATCTTTACGATTCCTTCTTGATTGATTGCTGACCATGATAATAAATTTTTATCACTTACAGTAGTTACTTAGGAAATAAATATATCATTAATAAAATTTGAAAAAAAAAAACTATTAATTTATTGAAAAATTGTAATTATCGGCTCGCGCTAACCCTACGTTAATCTGCGCTCAAGAAAATGCGTATCGTAAATCCGTAAATTACGTGTTGGGGCTTAGTGCCAGAATTAACTTGCCAATTCATTACTGGATCATTCCCCCACCAAAAAATACTTTCACATTTCGGTACATTAGGTACTTACTTAAGACGCTAAGTAACTCACGTTTTGTGTAATTAAAAATAATGAAGCTATTATAGTAGAAAAGTTGATCTCCTATATATTATAAAAAATGGATATGGAAGTTCAGGGAGGTTTAAACGGTGAGAAACATTGAAAAATCGACGATTGAATTTTCCACGTAGGTGTAGATACCATATAGGTGAAGATGTTGGTGAAGGGTGGAGGTGTAGTTATTTATTTATTCCAGTTCATAATTAATATAAGTATTTTATTATAGTTATCCGAGGACATAAGTTTTTCTAACTAAATACTATTACACTATTAATATTAACGCAGGTAGATAATAGTACTTTATTTCAGTTCTTATTATTATTCTTATTAATTTAGGTATACAGAAGTCTAAAGAAAAGCAGAAGCCAAAAAAAAATTTTAGGTTGCTTCTTCGATCTTTTTGACTTTGATTTAAAATGTATCTATTAAAAGTAATGGTGGCCTAGTGGTCGGTCGAAATTCGACCGTAATTCATTTAACTTTTAAGTTTGAACTTTATAAGGGGTCTGTTGCCTCTTAGACACGAAATAAAAATGTTTATGTTGTCTATTGAATGTGAAAGATTCGTCAACGTGTGAATAAATTGTATCGATTGTATCAAACGCATGTGTGTAACAATTTTTTTATTAATTTGATGTAGATTTAATTATAATAAAACAATATTAGTGCAGATCACTCCTCCTCCTCCATATAAACTTTAACTCTGCCTAATTTCATAATTTTCCTAAAAAGGCGTACAAAGTTTTTGCTTCACGTATTAATATAATATAGGTATATTACAATGATTTAAAAGAAATTAAACATCTTAGCAAATATACCAAGGAGATTAAAGAATATATACAAATGTGTAGAATATTCTTATATACTATGTTTAAACATTGAATAATAATAAAAACTATAACCCAACTACTTAATTATATAGCCTACCTGGGCTATTTAATAGATTCCTATTGACAACTCATTCTTTAAAATGGGACGAGTAGTTTAGGCGACACAGTGAAACATACATACATAACTACCAATATCCCTTCCTTTTGGCTTCGCCGTAGTCGGGTAAAAAGCTTAGTCAGCTAACCCTCTCGTTTTAAAGTATTCGCTATCGATTGCTTCTCTATTTGTCTATCGATCAGAATGCACACCTGCCGTTGACGAATAATTTTCCGCGCAACGAACTCTGTCAATTATATTATGTTATTAGATATACCCGTAACTTCGCTCGCGCATTATCGAGCGGGATCCCGTACATTTTACTGCGATAAAAAGTATGTCTTCCCTACAGTTGTTTAGGTGTAATTGTTTAACAGACAGACAGAGCTACTTAACTTATGCATTTGTAATATTAGTAAGGATTGCTACTGTGGTAGGGGTATCTACCTATATGGTCAGTAATAGTGTATGGCTATGGGGCATGCGAAACTACTGATCCATGGAATCACCTGCTTAAAGCAGCTTGCCGTTTTTGTGATGTTTAGTCTTAGGCATCTTGGGAGGAAATAGCTTGAATATCTAGTTATTTTCTGCATATTGCATTTTTAACATGTAGTCTTCTTGTTCTTATATATAAAATTGATTGAAATTTCAATGTCTCGCTAAAACTCGAGAACGGCTGGACCGATTTCGCTAATTTTGGTCTTGAAATAATTGTGAAAGTTCAGGGAAGGTTTAAGTGGTGAGAAATATTGGAGGTGTAGTTAATTATTTATTCCAGTTCATAGATAAGACAGAACGTGTGTCGGGACAGCTAGTCTAAACAAGTTATTTTTAAACAAAAAAATGAAAACCGACTTTCCGACCGACGTTTTTGAAAACCGTAAGTAAAAACTTAAGACTTATGTGGTTTTCTCGTGGATGTCATTGTCAGAACTGGACCAAATGGAAATGGGTCCAAATGGAATACACCAGATTTCAAATAAAAAAAGAATCATCAATATCGACTTACCCAGTCGAAAGTTCTGAGGTAACAAACGTACAAAAAATACAGTCTAATTGAGAACCTCCTCCTTTTTTGGAATCGGTTAAAAATAGAAGTGATACTTTAGTTTTGCTACCTATATTAAAACATATTATTTTGGGGTTGCCCTTTTAGTGACATCAAATATAATTAATTGTGAACCCTTATTGGCAACCATTTCAAAGCATTGGACGGGTTTTTTATGTATGGAGTTTTGATCATGTCCTTTCTCTATTTTACAGCGAGATTTCGTTCATGTAGGTAGGTAAAATCGTAATTACATATAGCTCAATCTTTGTAACAAATTACATAATATATTTTTAACGGTTACCTTAAAAAGCTATTTCTGGAATAATTGTATTGTATTTATCGAGGGTGTAAACCGAACTGTACCGTTTTATCGGTCGTGTGTATGGTTTGCCGATACCAGGGGCGTGCGCTCCATATAGGCAGAAATGCAGTGCTTTACTTGTTATTCACAGATATTTTAATAAAACGTTCGTACGTTTTAGATGACTTTAATTAATAGTAAATAAATTAATTTAAAAAATGTAATAACTTAAAAACGCCTAACATTTTATAAATAGCAACTCATCTCATGCCGTTGCGTTCTGCAGGACATATTATCGCATGTATGTGTAATTTTCATACTTCGCAAACGCACACACCCATGAATATCGACATGATTATATAGCGACAAGTCCCGCGGCAGGCTCTCCGATCTCGGCTATCCGATCGCTTCCAAAAAACGCCGAACTGGCTTGTCGGAAATTATTCGTTGCCTATAATCCGAGTAAAAAGAATAGTCGGAAATCTAATAAATCACGTATGCACATTATACATTTTTGTTTAGTAAGGTTTTGTTTGTTTAAATAGAAGAAACGTTTTGTGTTTCGCGGGGGCCATATTGCATATTTCATGTGATAAACATTGTTCACAATTTAATCGCTCCAGTTTATTTATAGTTTTCTTAAAAGATTTTTCATTTTAACATTTGAAAGTGTGTACATTTAACAGTTTATTACTGAGTTTCTATAATAATTGTAGTGATTTGCTTTTACTAGTGAGTTAGTTGATTTTTTAAAAATGTTATTTGACTGTGAGGTTTGTGTTGAAAATTTGTGTTTATTAAAAATTAAAAATAACAAGTTTCCACAATTGTGGTTACCCGAGTTACAACAATTAAACCAGCAATAAAATAATGTAACTCGAAAATTTCATGTTAAAAGTTATGAAACGTATAACTGGCTGTGTGGCTGTGTACACACGATTAAATTATATTGTTTTCCTTGCATATTATTTAGTAATTTACATCGGGATATAGTAATCTCAAGTAACCGGAACCTTGAATATGTGAAAATTGAAGCTGACTGACTGGTGAGTAGTTATAATATTTTAAAATATGCTTATTATTTTACTTATTAGAATTTCTTCCGCTGCGACGATCGATCGCTGTTTTGTCTGCGTTGCCGTAGAAGATGTACATGAATAGTAGTACATCTAAAATTTGCTCTGTTGGCATGGTTTCGACTTAGAGATCCGTCACTTGGCTGTAGCTATGCTAAAAATCTATAAACGAAAAAGTTTTTGTGACCGAGTACTTCGCCGCATACCCAGTGTCATAATCCTGTGCACGCCACTGGCCGATACGATAATTCGCTACGATTGTGCCATACACACGATCGATGAGACTGCACAGGGGGCTTAGCAGGAACGCTATCGAATGAAATTTGTAAGGGCGCTGTCATGATTTTGTCAGATTTTCATACAATTTTCATTGGGTAACATTACGTTTTCGCCGCGTTTTACGTTACGTTTTAAGGTAACGGAACACCAACCAAATACCTTTTATTCTACGGAATCCCTGGATATCAAATGATAACAAAAAATAAACAATGCAATTTATATATTCGATAATTTTTTAAGATATATTAGGTATAAGATTATTAAAAATCATCTACGGATATTTTGGACATTATACTGCTTATGTCAAGACTTTTAGGCTGGAAAATAATTAAAAATTTCCGTAAAAAAATATACTCAATAAAATTACATTACGCTCTTTACGTCGATGTTAAGGTCATTGACCGCAAACAACTGATTCTGTTGATGTTATTAAGACAAAGTTTTTGCTTCCACTTTAAATGATATTAATAACCTCACCGCCTTAGAGAGCGCTATTTAATTTCATTTAGTACTTATAATAATATTTTATTTCGAAATGTTTAATTATTTTTCAGCCTAAACATTTTGACATAAATATAATTAGTAGATGTATGGCCAAAATATCCGTAATTGATTTCGACCACCTTTTATGTAATATAATGGAAATACATTATTCTTAACTTAAAGTTTTAATGTGAAGAATGAAAATAATATATTTTCTAACCGAGGTACAAATTAACAGCTAACAATATATTTTGTCGGAACCCTGATGACTACTTCCCACTTTGGGAATCCCTGTTCTTAATAGTTCGATTGTGTACGGGTGCAACTTTCTAAGAGATGCCTCGTTCACTTCTCTATGATACGAATGTACTTCTTCATAACCGTTTGATTCGCTGGTGCGAAGTTTTCTACAATTATAGAACATGAATCACGTATATTATGGTGTTACCACAGATTACTGAACAGTTACTACGTAAGTGTTTCTTAAAAATTTTTGGTTGAGAAATCATAAAAAAAATATGTCTGTGAGCAGGGCCATTTTACTAAGTGAAGCATAAACTGTCAGTACAGTTTCACGAGAGTTGTGCAACCGGAGGAGTATGAAATTCGGTGAGTAAATTAATTTTATATGGAGGAAGGCGTGCCGAAAGCTAATAAATATTTTTTTAAATAATGCTTAGAAATACATTATATTAATAAAAATTACAACAACACAGAACACACACTACCTCAGATTATTGACACACACTACCGGCACAGTTTTGTTACACGTTGTCTTTTGACTTTTGTCAATCATCCATCATCGTACAAAAGTGGTCATATTGTTAATAATTACATTGCATAATATTTGTATTATTCTTGATGATAGAACAAGTTATTTTATAGGTGCCCATGAAGACCGTATCATGTAGATTGTAGGTAACCACAAAGCCACAACCTAGACAGCCCAGGAGGGGTATTATGAGGTCTTGTAGCAGTATTAATTTAACATTACTTTTAGATTTCGCGCAAATTAAAAATATCTTTTTGTCTATATAAATAGAGATCATGTTTGCTTATATGAAATTCAAAAGTAACGTTAAAGTAATACTGCTACAAGACCTCATAATACCCCTCCAGGTCTAATTGCGGTAGATGGTATCCCTCATATGAAAGTGTTGTAAATCGCCAATGATTTATAAAATAAGGATGAGTTTCAGTGGCGTGGGGTTTCTATAACTCTATTCCTATCGGCTTCACTTACTACTCACCTATTGAAGACCCTCATACAAATCCCTACCTATTATACAGGCTAGGAGTTCCCTATTATGAATGAGAGCTTGTCTTCGCCTCTGATGAGTTCCTAAGAGCATATTGCAACTTTCGTCGTACAAATATACTGACATTAGTTTTGCGCGCAGCGTTCTCGAGTCTCGCGGACTGGAGGCGAAGTTGGAGACATTTTAAAGCGTACATAGTGCCTGTCCTTACCGACAGAACTATAAAAGTGTTGTTAATCGCAGTAGTTGATGTATTAAAGCTGTCGTAAAATGCTTTGTATGAGACCAGACACTTTACGAGCTCTGATTGTGTATCTTCAACAGTCTTTAATCGCTAAAGGACGTGGTACGGTCAGCAAAAATGTGTTATCTACTTTTACGAGAATAAATGTGTAAATTTTGGATCCAGTGTGATTTAGTTACGACGAAACGGCTGATACTTAGGTATAATTTGTAGAAAACATAGTAAAAATATTTGCTTCATTAAGTCACTGTCGAACTTATGACGATATATTATGATGATTTAGAATATTATTAACTAAATATTATAAATTATTAAAATGCGTTTGTCTTTACAGACATTTTCCTTTAAATTTATATTTTAAACAGCACCGTTGGTTAATTGTTATTAGTTTGTACCGTGTACGTTGTGTCCTACTCGATAGAGCTCAATTTGCTATGAATGAAAACAGGTACAGGTAGACGAGGTATGCAAAGGCCGAGTAGGCCTTTGCATACCTCGTCTAACTGGGCCCCTAGTATACGCGTGAATTAGTTTAGTGGGTAAAAGGTTCTCGAGAACACGCGTGAGTGGGCCTCGCTTTCTATTGCAAGTGGAAATGTAATATCTCCGTAATACAATCCGCCCCGGATAAATTAGATATCTTTAATCCCCTCGTATTACAATGTTTGGTATATTAAAGACAAGCTTTTGCCCGCGGCTCCGCCCACGTAAATATAGTATCCCGTGGGAATACTGTACTTCTTTTTTCGGGATCAAAAGTAGCCTATGTTTTAAACTACTTCCATATCAAATTTCATCGAAATCCGTTCAGTAGTTTTTGCGTGAAAGAGTAACAAACATCCATCCATCCATCCATCCATCCATCCATCCATCCATCCATCCATCCATCCATACTCACAAACTTTCACATTTATAATAGTAGCAGGATGGCAATAATAATAGCAGGAGAAAAATAGAGGTTCTTGGGGTAAGTATGAAGTAATTGTATAACTAAATACACACACCGGCATATTTAGCGGAACATAAAATAAAGGTTTGATATCAGTATCATATAAGGTTGCTGGCTGGTTTATACGTCATTTAATTTAAAAAGAAATATTTTCAAATTAAGAAAACAACTGAACATCACATTTTTTCCAATTGTTTTAATTTTATTCAAATACACCTTATCTGGAGCGAACTTCGAGTATTTCTTCCTTCTGAGTTTGATTTAAAATTTCATTGAAATACTGTGTTTTGTTAGTTTTTTTTTAATCGCGTATCTTTTTGGAATTGAGGACTGAATTATGCCTGACTTAGCCCCAACGGAGATTGCCAGGGCACTCGAAATGCGAAGAAATGGTCAAACCTACAGAGTGATATCCAGAGATCTTCGTCGACCAGTTTCAACGATCCATCGCAGTATCCAACGGTTCAGGGAGACCGGTACATATGTGAGAAGAGCAGGACAAGGCAGAAAAAGACGCACTTCGAGTAGGGATGATCGTTTCATTCGGCTTCGTGTACGTAGGAACCCCGTTTGACGGCCGTCCAAGCCCGACATCAGTTAGAAGCAGTGCGGGGTGTAACCGTAAGTGAGCGTACGGTACGAAGAAGGTTCGAAGAAGCTGGTTTGGGTTCATTTGTGCCCGCCAAGGCTCCAAGGCTCGAGGCAAATCATCGTAGAAACAGGTTAAGTTTTGCTCGGGAACATAGACTTTGGAACGCGGACCAATGGAGTAAGGTATTGTTTAGTGATGAGTGCAGAATTCTCTTAAATGAAATTGACGGCAGGCAAAGAATATACAGACGCAAAGGAGAACGATACATTCAGACAAATTTTGAAACTACAGTTGCATACGGTGGTGGATCAATAATGATTTGGGCGGGCATTTGTTTGGGAGCTCGCACAGACTTGGTAGTGATTGACAGAGGGAGTCTGACTGCAGACCGCTATATCAGAGAAGTTTTAGAAGAAAATGTCGTACCGTTTGTTTTTATGCAGGATAATGCTCGGCCGCATACCGCTCGGGTAACTCAAGCTTATCTTAATGATATGAATATCACTGTTATGGAGTGGCCGGCGAGACCACCGGATATGAACCCAATAAAGCACGTTTGGGACTTGCTGAAAAGAAAAGTTAAGTCCAGAATTCCAGCTCCTGCCAACGTGGGTGAACTGCGAATCGCCGTAGTTGAGGAATGGCGGAGACTATCCCAGGAGACCATCGATAACATCATTCTCACTTCTCAGTATGCCTAGACGGGTAGAAACTTTAATAAGAACACGTGGAGGAAATACGCGATATTAATCACCATTTATCTAATTTAATTAACTGTTATTTTAATGTTAATTTTCCCTTTTCCCGGTTACATGAAAAGTTCAAAAATGTACCATTTTTCACAAATAACCTTTACTCGCAAAATCTGTTCTTAATGTGATCTCATTTTAAGTAAAAGAAATGAAACTTTAAATAAAAAAAGAAGTGTAGTAAGTAGATTTAAAAATAAAACCATATTTATTAATTATGGACCTTTTTCTTGTGTTGCGCTAAATATGCCGGTGTGTTTAGTTTCTTTAAAATCATACTTTCCTGATATAGAATATGTTGTTATCTTTTAAAGAAAGGAAGGAAATAAACTGAATTGTCACTTAGAATTGACTGTGTGAAGCGAAGTAAAATTTTGTATTCTTGCTTTTGAATTAGATGGAAATAAATATTATATTATTTTAATAAAAACTATAAACCCGACTACTTAAATTATATAGCTTATATCAATAGCCCGGGTGTCATCTATTGACACATCTTTCATTAAAATCGAATCAGTAGTTTAGGCGCTACGGAGGAACAAACATACATACATAGTCTGCCAAAATCATTCCTCTAACTCCTTCCTTTTGGCTTCGCCGTAGTCGGTTAAATGGAGTTTTAGTCCATAATCAATCAATTGTTTAAGATGACGCATTGATGATGGAGCCGGAGGGGTATGCGGGGGGTTACGCGCGCTCAAATAATATATTATTATTATTTCAATTTATTTGCAAACAAATCACAGTGTAAAGCTAAACAAACATCATTATTTACTAATCTCTGTTTTCATACAGGTATTTTGATTCATTATTTTGGGAATTGTGTTATGCTGCAATCAAACAAAGGTCTAAGAGCTCGCGAATCCCTACATTGAATATTATTTTCTTAGATTTGTAAAAATAGGCATCCCAGTGACCAAAATCTCTCGCACGCCCTCTAAACATATTGCACGGTCCGACCACGACCTCAATGACTTTCGGCAATCGTCGTTTTTCACATATCGTCTGTCATTTACATAGAAAAACGAAGATAGCCGAGTGACATTAGCAATTTACTGTAAGTAAAGTGAGTCAAAGATCTAAAAATATTTATGCAAGTGTAGCTTTCTCGCGCGGCTCCGCCCGCGTAAATATAGTATCCCACAGGAATACTGTACTTTTTTTCGGGATAAAAAGTATCCTATGTTTTATTCCAGAGCCTACACTACTAACATACCAAATTTCATCGAAATCCGTTCAGTAGTTTTAGCTTTAGTGAAAGAGTTACAAACATCCACATTTATAATAGTAGTAGGAAAAGCCGCGGCGATCTAGTTCACGGTGTGTCGTGTCGGTCATGCGGCATGTCCATGCAGGTTGTGTGCACTCGCCTGTGTGACCTTTTTGTTTCCGTCTTGCTCTCGTAATGCTACTTAGTACATAATAGTACAAGTATTTCCTATAATCCCTATTGATGATAAAAATTAGACTCATGGAGACACACTTTGAACACAGATTAAAGAGGAACTATGCATTCATGCAAGCATACTACAGTGCCCGGCACGTAAGTTGAACCCAAGTTTTAGTTTTCTGCGCATGTTTTTTCACAGAAAAGCGACACAGAACCAAATGTTTTTTTAACAAAACGGTTGCTGTGTTTCATTAGATATTGTATTGTTAATAATTCTTTAGTGCTATGATGTTTTTCTGTGAATAAAAATGCGCAGAAAACAAAAATTTGTGTTCAACTTATTTGCCGGGCACTGTACAAACATACGTGTGTCCACGATTGTGTGGAAAAACCGTGGGCCGTGAAAGGAGGGCAAAATTTTCAAATTTGGACCGATTTGCCTCGTTCTATGAAAGCTGTTTCCTGTACGTAAGTATTTTCTACTATGTGCTTTGAATTCAAGTCAGATTAGAAATAATCATAGATACTTAGTTAATATTACAGAGCAGTCGACTTTGTTTCTCGAAAACTGTACCGAAAGTTTTTGCTTCACGCATTAATATAATAATAATGATGATGATGATAAATAGTTGGACTCTATTTATCATCATCATCATCATCATTATCATCACCTAACATGACATCACGGTCCTCTAAAACACCATTATACCTAACTTTAGCTGTACATGAAGCAATCACTTAAGTGGCATTTAAAGCTGTCGGGTCTGACATACCTAGGCGAGTTCCTGGAAGAGCTGCCTAGTTTGTTCCCCAGTTTGCGTTTGCGGAATCTTGTAAGTTCCCACGCTTTAATTTGCGGGACGCGTCTTACATTGCAGATCCTGATTTCATTCATATAAATTTGTTATTATAATATTATGTACATTGTATTGATTTCATTCATATAGGTACACTGTATGATTGAATTATTTATTGCAGTAATGTAGGTATCGATGATTAGTTAAAAATTATTATATGCATCTAATTATATTATTTTGATCGTAAGGATCAGCTCACACCGAAACGATACGTGACGCGGCGCTTAAATTTTTAAATAAAGATTAAAAATTTAACTAAATTCAGTACACAACAAAACACAGATTCATTGCCCGCGGCACCGCGCTATACAGATTGCAATTAAACGTCTCTATCAATTTTGCTTTGTAGTAAATAAAATTCAATTTTTAATCGCTATCTTAAAAATTCAGCGCCGCGTTGCTTCGGTTCGTCGTCTCGTTTCGGTGTGATCTGACCCTAAGAGTCAGTTCACATTATTCATTACACAAAAAGATACAAGTTTCATATGACGTCGGTCGTAACTCAAACACTGCACGTATGCGCTCTGCAGCGCGGTGCTACCTGACCTTCGAACTCTCACAATGGGCATGTTGCCTAAAAAATTTTTTTCGTCTATTCGATGTTAGACAAAATGATAATCAATAATTTAGAACCCATTTTCGTATATTTCAAAAATAACGAAGATACAAACAATTTAAATTTACAATATGAAAGAGAGCGATATATCGGCCTGTGACGTCACGAGTTGCACCCGCCATACATTTGTCATTACAAAATGTATGGCGGTTGCAACTTGTGACGTAACAAATCGTTTTGCGAGAAAGAGATGGGCAATATATTTTATTTGCTTCTAATTTTTAACCGCGTCAATCTAAATACCTATTTCTTTTAGATTCATTTATCTTTAATCAACAATTTTAAAATTTAATTTATAAAAATGTGATATTCCACACTAGGCAACATCCCTATGAAACGTGTATCTTCTTGTGTAATTATTTATTCTTGTTCAATTTTGAATAGCTATCTTAAAAATGTAGCGCCACGTCGCGTATCATTTCGTGTCGGTGTGAATTGACCATAAATCAATAACTAAAGTTTGATATTAATTTAAGAACAAGTCTGTAAGAGAAGATTTTTTACTCGGCGCTGCAATACTAACAAAAAAATAAATATTTAGGCAAAGCTTTTATAAAACGTAGTATAGGGTTGAACACCGCCAAATTGCATAATAAGTGATAAATATAACAATCATTAACCAAACAAAAGCCCTGAAAGCTTACTTCCGTGGTTACACAAATGAATTGATAAGGTTACCTTAAAGAGCAGTCTCCCAATATGGCGGTTTGGTAGAAATGTGGTCAGCTCATTGTACTGTGATTTCCATGTGCCGTACATTCACCATTTCGTAACGTGAATATCTTGGAATTTGCATACAGCGTTTGGAGACATTCTTAACCCTCGCCGAAAACAGAGGGTTGTTATCAGTTGTCTGTCCGTGGCATCGTAAGCGCCAAACGGATGACATGATCGAGAGTGTTCTTAGCTATGTCTGTCCGTCTGTCTAACAGGTAGATATTTTAATGAAAATGTAGTTGAAACCTTTCGTGTACGTGAAGACAAACAATCTTTGTCATTAAATCAAATAATTATTATTATGGAGTCTACCAACTAGAAATTAATTCTTATAATATCTATGGACGCTTTCACACCACGTCAATCTGGTCCCATGCTAAGTTCTCGTAGAACGTGTTACGGGTAACAGACAACGGAAATATTTTTAATATACCAAACACCTACCTATAATTAAGATTTTTATATCATACCTACACAATACACATTTAATACACACCAATGGCTCAGGAACACAGAAAACTTTTTTTTATTCCTTTGCTGGGATTTGAATATCGTACCCGCGAGTTGCGAACTCCGGACCGATCACCAACGCGCTCAAGAACTGTGAGCGCGTTGGTGATCAAGCCGCAAAGGTCGTAGTAACATGTATGTGATAAGGTATTATAAATGTAAGCTTATTTTATGTACGTACCTTTATGATTTCCAGTAAGATAAAAATAATTATGTAACGCCAAATATTATAGTTGATACACATAATAACGAAAATTGTACGCTTAATAGGAAAATAAAAACGCTTTTTAAAGCATTCTGTCAGAATCTGTACACCGGCAGCCTGTGGATCAGCATTACCAAAGGAACGTTAAACGCCCTTCGCATCCAATATAATAATATCTTCAGGATGTTATTGAAACTTTCGGTTTTCTGCAGTGCGTCTGAGTTGTTTGCGCAGGCAAGAACGGACGGGTTTCGGGCACTCATACGCAAAAAAAGTGGCGTCACTAATAAACCGCGTGCGGGAGAGCGACAACAGCATCCTGAGGATTGTGGCAGAAGATCTGCATGCTTATACTGAGGAACTACATGAGGACAATGAACGAATATGAGAGCAGTACCTTTAGATTACGCCCGCGCGTAGTTCTAATTTAGGTGCATGATATAATTAGGTAATAATAAGAATACATATTTATTTTTATGTGTTTTACTTTTATATTACTAACCTCAAAGTTTTATGTACCTATGTAATACTAACCATATATGCCAACCCAATACATGGACCATGGTAGTCTGAAATAAAGAAATTTGTATTTGTAATACTTACAGTTACTATTATTTACTAATAATAATAACTTTTACTCTCTGAAAATGGCGAAAACGACATTTAAAGGCTAAAGCTAACTTTTAACTTTAATGTCAATTAAATCCGTGAATGCGCTTGCGAGCAAGAAATCGTCTTCTTTATTTGTGTAACAGTACTTTAAATACTTGGAATGGCTCACGCTATTAACTTGAAAGTAATATCGGTCTTTTAGTCTATCCTAATATTATAAAGAGAAAAAGTTTGTTTGTCTGCATTGAATAGGTCTCGAAACTACTGGACCGATTTTGATGAAATTTGAAATTTTCACAGACTTCGTGCGCGTAAAAGATAATTTCATTTTACCTTATATACTAATATGGTAAATTGAATCGTTAGTAATACCACAGATTAATAAATAGTCGTAATATTTGTTACTTGTTTTTGCTCAATAATAAAAGTCGTGGGAATGTGCGACATCCACCGGTCTCGGTTGCCCGTTTGCCAACGGCCCTGCCCAGTACCAACGGATCTGCCCAGTAGCCTAATAGTGAATACAGTGCATCAAAATGATAATCTCATTAGTGCTCTCACGACTTAAAAAGGCGACACCCACAGGCTGATGTGTGGCCGGTAGCGGCATCTTGTCAAACATGTATGAAAATCGTGTCGTTTTCCTGCGACAACCACTGGTTGCGGTCGCCCGTTTGCACAGGCCAATGTGTCTGCCGTTAGTGAAAGTGCGCCGATACGATCATCTCATTACCGGCCTCACGATCTAATGGGGCGACACCTACTGACTGATGTGTAATTGCGTTATGAATGGCCCACGACTGCGAGTTATGTGGGAACACGCTTCCGTATTACGTTTTGTTCTTCAGTGGGATTAGCAGGAACAATTGAGTTGTATGACAGCACGACAAATCTGTCAAAATCATGACACGTGACGTTTTCGCCCCTGTCAAATGTTCCTGCTAGGGCCTCAGGTCACAGATTAAAGATTTGAATGTATTTTATTATTCTACGTTATTTTTGATGCAAAACTGTTTTTGGTCCATAAATAAATAAATAAACGTTTTTCGTTTTAAAAATCTTTGAAACATATATTTTTTTATATTTTATGCTCCAGATTATTATATTATTAAAAAAAAATTACAGATTTTACCTATCTAGGTGTACGTTTATTTAAATTTTTACCAGTATAGTCTAATATTTTTCTGTAAGTGGAAATGGTGATATTTTCACCGAAGCTCGAAAATTATTGAAGTAGATAAAACGAAATAGTATTTTGATGTAGTAATAAGATGACTGACATATTTTACGATTTAAAGAGTTTTCGCGTTTATACTCAGCTTACTAAGATTACCGTATAATTTTCTATTTCAACAGATTAAAGAAAGACGAACAGATGAACAGCTACATAGTTAGCTTTCCATTTGATTGCAATACTACAAGCATACTGCATACAGTGCTGCAGTGTGTCCGCGATTGTGTGGAAAATTTGTGGGACGTTGATGGAGGGGACGTCAAAATGTTCAAATTAAGTATACATAATAATTATATATTTTCTACTCTGTCATTTGATATGTCTGAAATAGTCTATTAATCAGAAAGCCCAAAACAATAGGATCCACGACAGATACCAATAATTTACTACGTATCGACTATCGAGTGTTATCGGTTACTATCAGCATCATTAATTTTTTATCGCACGAGTGCAAGGCATTGTTTTAGCTTTTTTTTTACCATCTCTAGAAATCTATCATTTTTTAGGGTTCCGTGCCTAAAGGGTAAAAACTAAAAACCTATTACTAAGACTCCGTCCTGTCCGTCCGTCTGTCTGTCCGTCTGTCACCAGGTTGTATGTCATAAGCCATGATAGTTCTACATTTCTGTTGCCGCTATAACAACAAATACTAAAAAACAGAACAAAATATTTAAGGGGGCTCCAATACAACAAACGTTTTTTGCCATTTGCTACGGGACCCACCGCACACGAGCCCGACTAGCACTTGGTTGGTTTTATTTAATCGTTATGTTCAATGACTTATAAGTCTCTAGGTACATAATAATAAGTTAATTAACTTGAAATGAAAAATGAAATGAAAATATTATACTTTTTTGTGCACAATCACTGTTACACAAATATATTATGTATATTAACAATATTATATATTATAATGTTAATTTTGAAAGAAAATACCTTAATGAACATTTTTTTCTCAGGCTGATCATTTACTGTAAAATATCAAATTTTATTGATTTAAACGCTATGAGGGTTTTTGATATTTTTTCTGCCGTTAGGGGGCAGACCCAACTCACACAAAGCGTCATCTGGTGGCGCAAGTGGTATCAACGGTCAATAAGAATTTTCTATTCTTTTTCTGTCACCACGCGGCGCTTGGTAGCCCGACGGTCCTTGTCGTGTCAAAAAGCAGTCAGATGTCACGAATTTAAAAACCCTCATTGATTTGGGTTCTTTAATATTTACTGATCTTTGAATGATGACCTTTAACCGTGTGTTTGAAATTAGGTAATTTAGGCTAATTAATACATTAAAACATATTGTTGCAAGCTGTTTTAAAATAGAAGTGTAATTATGTTATTTAGAATACTCCGGCCGCCAACAAACTGCTTCACAGTTTGGCGATTTGTGTAATAACTGTAAAAGATGTTATTTTTTGTGTTGATAAAAAAATAAAAATAAAAAATCCTTATAAGTCTTGCGTAGCTTTTGATAACGTAGTGTCTACGGTCAGGTGTAATACAAGTCCAATTAAATTATAATACCAATTTGCTGTGCCTATGTTGTGTACCGTTGGCCAGTTTGAGGGTCAGTGACTCGTGTGTTACGTGCGGCTAATTGATCGATCGCCACACGTGCACTTACCATCAGGTCCAGATAAGTCCTTATCAGTTCTGTCACTGTACTGGTGTGATGTGATATTAGCACCCCTCACACGTACATTTTGGACCGAGGATCGGACTGTGTTCCAAACCGCGGAGGGATCTGTGGTGCGGTTTGGATTGCGCGATCGAACTGTCGTGCTAGTTACGATGTCAAATTCCTCCACAATTTTGACTGCCGGCCTCTTACATAATACGTCAAAATATGACATAGCACGATATGAAAACTCTGGAAAATACGCTGTCATCGGACTCTCGGCCCCGCGCATTTACACGTTCATTCCGGAGCGCGGGTCGGAACGGCGGCGCGTGCTATTTCCCGCGGTCCGAACTGTACGTGTGACGAGCGCTATAATGTAGGAGTGCGATGGTTTCTACTTCAGTGTTCCCATGAATATATTATTTATATACGAGGGCGGCACTGAAAATTTCAGGAATCAAGGAAGTGACACAACATTACTATTTAAAAATGTACATATTTATTGCTTTTCGAAGGTTTCTCCGCGAAATTTGACACATTTTTCCATACGATGGAACCAATCATTGAAGCAACCATTCCATTCGGAAGTTGGTGTCTCCAAAATGGCCGTTTTGTAGGCGTCCACAGCTTCTTCAGGTGATGAAAATCTCTGACCACGCAATTTATTCTTTATTTTAGGGAAAGTATAGAAATCATTAGGGCTTAGGTCGGGGCTGTACGGTGGATGGTCTAATAATTCTATGATTTCTTGCTCTAAAAACTCTTTTGTTCTGTGCGCGATGTGAGAACTCGCATTGTCGTGATGGAGGATGATGCGGCGGTTGCAGTTCTCTTTACGGAGTTCAGAAACGACCTATTGCAAACAAATGTTAGCATACCATTCTGCATTAACCGTTCTTTGTCCCTCAAGAGGAATAGCCGCAACATGGCCGGTTTTGGAGACAAACGTGGCCACCATTTGTTTTGCAACACTCCGTGAACGAACAATTTTTGTTGGCTTTAACTCATTTTCGAAAACCCAAACTCGTGACTGGTTTTTTGTTTCGGGTTCGTACGCGTATATCCAGGATTCGTCACCTGATACGATGTTGTATACAGCATTTGAGGATCCTGCGTGGAATCTTTCGAGAGTTCTGACGCACCAAGTAACGCGAGCCGCTTTTTGCTCTTCACAGAGCAAATGCGGTATCCATCGGGAAAACAACTTTTTTACACCTAATTGTTCATGCAAGATTATTTGTATTTGACTCATGCCAATGTCTAAAGTTGCCTGAATTTCGCGGTATGTCACATGTCGATCTTCCTCAATCAGCTTATGCACAGCATCAACGTTTTCTTGGGTGACTGCAGTTTTTGGACGACCTTGACGGGGATCATCACTGAGCTTGACACGTCCACGTTGAAATTCAGCAAACCAGCGATAAATTGTGGTTTTGGATGGGGCTTCATCACCAAATGCAGAAATCATCCGGTCAACAAACTGTTTTTGTGTTAAACCACTTCGAAAGTCATAATAAATCATCGCTCTAGAATTTTCTCGAGTCAATTCCATTTTCTCAACGACTAAACAAGTTTGACAAGACCTTGTGACAAGACCGAGAATCTTTTTTTAAATAAATAAACGGTATTCGATTTTTAAAACCAAGGAGTTTTAAATTAAAAAGATTTTAATATGACAGTGGAAATATTCCATTCCCGATACTTTTAGTGCAACCCCTTGTATTATTTCAATCTTTTCCTTCATATCTTTCTCTCTGCAAATCTGCAACTCTGACTCCTAGGACTACAATTTTGTGTTTATAAATCTGTGTCGACACCTTCTCGAGATTCCCGCGCTGAACGGTGCTGAATGTATTTTCTTTTGTCTGCCTGTTTGTCTGTATAAACCTTTTTCTCTTTTTAATCGTAAAATAACACTTGTTCCTTTAGAACTTGCACGAATTAAAAAAAAAACTTGTGGCGTGTGAGAATTTGTTTAAACAACCTTTAAAAACGTTTAAACAGTGTTTATTTTAACAAAAACCGAGTCCCATCTGCACATCAATTTGCAAAGCCAAATTGTCCGTGACGAGCGATTACTCTTCCACTTTCATTTAAGGCTGGGACTATAATATTTTACGGAAATACGGAATCCGTATGACCGGGGAAAATACATAGCATTGAAAATAGAACTCTGCGTTAAAACAAGAGAGCTGAAAATCGATCACACGTGTCGAGTTAAATGTCAAGACTAAAAATATTGTATTAGCGCAGAGTTCTATTTTCAATGCTCTGAATGTGGGTTTTTTAAATTCGTGACATCTGACAGCTTTTTTACACGACAAGGACCGTCGGGCTTCCAAGCGCCGCCTGGTGACAGAAAAGAATCGAAAATTCTTATTGACCGTTTTTGACGCCACTTACGCCACCAGATGACGCTTTGTGAGCGTTGGGTCTGCCCCCTAGCGGCAGAAAAAATATCAAACTCCTGGGCCCTCATTCTCCTGGGCCCGCCGGATTCCGGATCATAATATAGTCCCAGCCTTATATCGAACAGCGGAAGAGCGTCTCAAGCGCCGTTTACACGTATCCGATGTGCAGGATTTTGCCAAAAACACCTTTTATTTGCACATACCTTTTGTAAATATTATGTGGTATTGGTGGTACATAAATGTATGTGTGTAGCAACAGCAAATCACGTCTGTCTTGGTAAGGCTATAAACGCAAAATGAGTCTACGCGATTTTTGGATGTGTGTGCTACTCTCTGATGCAAGAACCTTGACACTACTTGACGCTGGATTAGCATGTAAGCTACATATTTCGTGGAAAAATATACGGTTTCCGCATAAAGACAGATTATTTTACGGGAACGGAGTCGCAGCAGGCTAAGTTTTTAAGTTATATTAAAGTATTTACACTACCTTTGCCCTTTGCCCTTTGCCCTTTGCCCATGGCTTCGCCCGCCGAAATACTTATATGGGATAATCCAGAGCTTAAACCACTACCATATCAAATTACATCAAAGTTCGTTCAGTAGTTGTGTGAAAGAGTAAAAAAAAACATCCATCCATCCATCTTCACAACTCACATTTATAATATTAGTATGATATAGTAGGTTTATACTCCTTGATTTATACATATTATATATATATATATATATATATATATATATATATATATATATATATATATATATATATATATATATACGTTTTTCTAGAATGTACCTATAATCAAGCGTAATGTGAGGTCTGTCAAAACGCACATAGAGAAAACCTATTTAAAATATGCGCTGCTGTGTCGCGGTCGTTAACATAGATATTTTGATTCATCTTTTTAATACACCCGTATTTGGAAAGTTATAAATATTGTTGAGTTAAACTTTTATTGCAGTCTAATCTTTTAATAATTTATTGTTATTTTAATTTATAGCATCAGGAAGAGAAGAACTTGTACTATTATGTATTCTCTGACAAACCTTTGAAAGTGAGTGTTAAAAGTTTTAGCAGGGTTTTTTATTTATTCATCATATAAGAAGAGGATCCCTGAATTTTATACCGTTTTACTTCAGTTACTTTAAAATTAATAATCTTATTGTTGACAAGTTACCATGGAGGAATTATATTAATATGTCTATGACGTATGTCATTACGTAGGTATATAACTATAGGCTATATTTAAGTTTAGTTGCTAACAAATCACGCAATACATCTCTGACAATCAATAAATCTTCGAATTCGTGACTATCCTATACATATTATATAGCACATAGGTACACAGCACGATCAATTATTACAAAATTATAATTTACATAAATCCATTTGTACACAAGTATCTAATAATCTACTCACTTCATTCTTATTTATTGATTTCTATTGTTCAATTTAGGCAAATGGGGCCTTAAATGTCATCATAATGATGTTACAGACGACGCAGAAACGGTGAGACAATGGACTGCCGCGTGGGAGAGCCAGCATTGCCTAATGAACTGAAAGTATCGCATTTAAGTTTACTTCCTCTGTAGGTGAGGACTGACCATAGATGCAAGAAAGTGGCAGATCGGGCATAGCATATACTAATCAAATCCGTCTTATAGGTAAGATATATGATGACTCATAATTAAATATTGAGAAAGACGACCCTACATGTATCACATGTCGGGTCTGTAGAGATTTTCTTTCCCGTAATATATGATACACTAGCTGATGTTGCCCGCGACTTGGTGCGCGCAAAAGGAAATCCTGCGGTAACCGTGCATTTACCGCGAAAAAAGTGCCCTAGGTATGTCCTTTTCCGTGGTCAACTGTATATCTGTGCCAAATTTCATCCAAATCCGTCTAGTAGTTTCGGAGCCTAATCAATGCAAACAAACAAACAAATAACAACCAATCATAGAAAAATAACAATATGTAATCTGAATTTATCATTATTTTTATTACACGTTTTAACTATTTTAAATGATATGTCTATTAGTATTATTAATTGGTCTGTGGTAAGACCTACGCGTGTTTAGTTTTCAAAATTTGTGTCCAAATAGAGCATTGTTGTAATTACTTGTAGAGATTTATGTTTCGCCTACACTCGGTCCATACACAACCCATAGCTGAGTTTTTTGTTGCAACCGGCAAACGGGCAGACAGATCGTCTGACGTTAAGCGATTACTATCGCCCAAAAAAATTTAAGCAATATCCTCCCAAGGGCTTCTGGTATTCTCACTCACTCGGCGAAACGAGACGCAAGCGTTATTTTATGTCGGTTTTCTGTGTGGCCTTATAAGCGTGTTTTCTTTCGTCAAACGGGCGCATTCGTGCTGAATCCATCTCTCACGGGCCACGGTTGAAGTGAATTTACATGTAAAGAAAAAATTTTTTCAACAGTTAAAACATTCTCATCAAATAATAACTATTCTGTAGGCTTAGCACGGACAATTGACAACGAATGTCCGTGCTAAGCCTACAGGGAACCGGCATGATGACTATAGTAAAGAAAAGTTTAAGTTTAGTTTAGTTTTAGTTTAAAAGTTTAGTTAACACATTATTTAGAAATATTTATTAATGTTTATTTAAAATACGAGATTAATTATTTATTCATTAAAATAAACTTTAAAACACAGAATTCGGCCATGTTCAATAAACAAACACGAATCAAATTGAATGACGTCAATTCTCGTGCTTTGTCTATGCTTCTGCTATTGGTGTGTTCCGTTCGCTGTTACGGTACGTTTCGAGGAAAACATTTTTCCCTAAAAAGTTGTTTCTTTTACAAAATAACGGTGATTATTATAAATTGATGGAGCCGGCAGCACACACGAAAAAACATGACTCATGCGTTACCAAGTACTGTTACGTGTTACCGCGCCTTAGGGATGTGAGCGGTGGGACGCAGAGGCGGGGGCGCTTGATGTTATTACTCAGTTCGGCGCCGGACTTCGCGGCGGCAACACGCCTACCTAAGGTGCGGCCAATTAGTTCCGCGCGCACTATAAACATGACGTTGTCACGTTCAACTATCGTCAGTAAACCGACTTTACAGACAACCGATTTTTTTTTAAATGCTTTTTGAATAGTGCTTTACTAGTATATG
The DNA here is from genome assembly GCA_037179445.1 of Phengaris alcon alcon. Classification (NCBI taxonomy): domain Eukaryota; kingdom Metazoa; phylum Arthropoda; class Insecta; order Lepidoptera; family Lycaenidae; genus Phengaris; species Phengaris alcon. The sequence continues at coordinate 96,459 of JAYRCH010000310.1, read as the reverse complement.
TACTGCCGAAGCGAGTTCAATGCTATAATATTATGATTGAAGAGAAAAGCTGGTATTCCGCACAAAACTTGCATTAAACTTTGACTGACAAGTGACATACATTTTTTTTTACTTGAACATTTTTTTAATTAAATATATGGCGTCGGCTTAAAACTATTTGCCAGTGCCAAGTTAAAAAGGCGGGAAATAGAATTTTCGTTTCAATTTTCAACACCGTATTCCTAAATCGTCAAGTCTAAAGTCTAGTCAAAGTCCAAATGTTGTGTTGCCGGGGAATTCAATGGGTGACGTTGTGGATTTTGTATCTTTCATTAATTTGTGTTATTTCGGTTCTTAATGTGTAATATTGGTAGAATATTAATCATTAAATATTCGTTAATGTGCACAAGTGTGGGCAAGTGGTACAACTTCTAAAACCGTGCTATTTTGTGTTTTCCGCCAAAACTCCCTAGGAACTTTCAGTAAAGTTTTTACCACTTTACTGAATCGACTTACATGACTCATGGACTGTACTGACTATTTATTTGGACTTTGACTAGACTTTAGACTTGACGGAACTTGACGGACTTGAGGAATACGGTGTTGAAAATTGAAACGAAAGTTCTATTTCCCGCCTTTTGATCTTGACACTGGCAAATGGTTATAAGCCGATGCCATATATAAATAAATAAATAAAAAGCAGTCGTCAAACGTGAAAAATTAGTTATATTTTTGATATTTTTTAAAAATCATACATATTTTATAGTAAAGTGTTGGTTTAATTGGTTTTAAATAATGTTTAGTGATAAAATATCAATAGTTTGATGTATGGGCGCTCGCCCATACAATACGTCCTAAGCAAATTTTATTAAATGTTGAGAATGTTTTGTTAATGAAATGAAGGACAATATTAAATTAAATATATCTCGTTAAAAATTCCACTTATTTTCGTCCTGGCTTTTGTGTTATAGAGTTTAATCTAAAATCGTGACAGGGGACTGTTGTAAACGCACAGGGGAATGTTTTTTTATTTTTGAAATAAATCAAGAATATTAATTTTTAGAACCTTTGATAAATAATCATCACAATTAACATTTTAAGTAGGTAGCCAAATAATATTTGAAACCTTATAATTTTAAAAAGTAGTTATAGTATTTAGCATTCATTCACAATGTTTTACAGAAAATCAGGCTTAACATTGCAGTGTAGAAAAAAAATCTTACATTTAACTTATTTCTCAAAAACGGATTTGAAAATTATAAAGTAATCTTCTCCGTTCTAGAGTACTCTGTGATCTGGCTGCGGTAACTTCTCCAGTATTTATACAAAACTAACATTAAAAATATCATCTTCATCCATGAAATGACAGGGGACTGTCGCCCAGGGGACTGTAATTTTTACAAATAAATTTAATAAAATAAAATCACCTAAACTTATCACATTAACGAAACAAATGTGGCTACGTACTTAATAATCAATTATTTTAAACAAATATTTGTAATTAAAACTCTTAAAAGGTAAAAAAATTGCTTACAAGGGGACTGTTTTAGCTTACAACCGAGACACGTGGTTCACTAGTTACTAGTTTTTAGTTGTTTAGTTAGTTAGTTAGTCAATCATTAAAAAAATGAAGATTGCCCGCTTAACATTCACCCGAACGAACTACGTCATAATGATTGCATTCCGTTTCACGACGATTCGTGCCAATAAAAAAATTACCTAGGCGCGGTTTTAAAATTTTTTAGGGGACTGTTTAAAAATTTTGAGGACTGCGTTCACATAATATAGATTTATTGATTAAATTTTTATAGTAAATACATTATTGCGATTCATAAAAATGCTTACTGTTTTTTTAAGCGTTTTACTATTTTTTATACAGTTATCAACGGAAAAAAAAAACACAAGGTCACAAGACTTGTAATTTAGGAAAAGGGAGACAACAGGGGACTGTGTTTTGAGGTGTTTGAGTTTTTATCAAATACTACATTATTAAATTACTGAATAAGTTGTGGCGTGGCAAGAATACCTAATTCTATATCGTTATTCATACAAAAAACTATAAATTAAAATGTTATATATAAAAGTTATATTATATAAAAAGAAATATTAAAATGTTATATATAAAAGTTGCTTAGGACAACGATTATCCATTTAAGTAGAGAAATGCCCGTATATTTTCATCATAGGATAATGCGTATTGTTTGTGCTAAGCCGGAAACCCATAGGACTTTTAGTCCTTCGTTTTCGTCACAAAGGACTAAAAGTCTACCTACTAAATGCTGTTCTAACTAATATTAAAAATTAATTAATAAAGAGCTAAAATCAAAACCTGAAATATTTAACTAACGCGCCATTTCCAAAAGCCAAGCGACCCAAATACGGCATTGACTATTTGGTTTTTAAATAAGTTTTCCAATTGCCTCGAATAGGTTTTCATTTTCTACCTTTTGAATATACTTTTCCATCAATATTTTTACCACTTCAGAACTTTTTATAATACCTAATGAATTTATCTTTCTTTAGAACAATTTAATTAGTAACGAAAGTAATCAAAATTTTTAATCGAATTTAATGAAAAGAAAGTTTAGTCATTTGCATCACATGAATATTTTTTTGTTTCAAAATCCATGTTGTACTTGTAAAAGGTAAATAAATACGGGTACAGGTAAAAGGAGTTAAAAAAGAAACAATTTCAGCCTTGGATCTAATTTCAATTATATTAAGGTTACCGACTTTGACCGATGTAAGAACTGAAGTGTCCAACTAAGAGCACTTTGTCTAGTGTTAAGGTATAGTCTGCAGACTGAATATAAGCCCTACTCCTGTAGAGATACGGAACCGAAAACAATTCCTTAAAACTTGTCAAGTGTAGACATAAAGCTATGTAGAGTAGTTACATTAATCTAGATAATATTGTGGCGTTCTTCATATACAACGCTTCTCCACTAGCAATTTAGTCATGTCCCGAATAAAACTATGTTTCTAAACCTTTCCCAATTTGTCGACACCGTTGTTTGCTGACTAAAACCGGGTACAGCGTCCAACAACGCGCCGATTGTTCACTTGTATTGTGTAGCTATTAGTGGACGGTTTGCAGCCTTTTCAAATACTCTTTTTGTCACATGACTGTCGAGTGTCGAAAATGGTATGGAGTGCGGTCGCGGAGCACGTAGAATTTCGTAAAATGACTCATCGCTTCTTGTCTCTTTCACTCGAGCATAAATATATTGCTATCGCGTTTACTAAGGCACGCGATAATATTATATTCGTGCGAAGGTGAAAGAGACAAGTTGCGATAAGTCAATGTCCGTTATTTGTTTATTCTTATTGTCAAACTATATTCTAATGTCTTTCACGCACTTTTACACAGTGACAATTTCGTTCGTCTTGATCATTGCGATTGACAATCAGGACCAAGTTCTCGTAAAGGTTTCGTAATGCACGTAATGCTCACAAACTAATCTAATATACCGATTTCCTTTTACTACGCCAACATCAACGTTCAGTAATTCGTCCATTAAAATGAATCCGGCGATCGTCGGGCGGCGACAGATGTTGATTTCTGAACGTTTAAATAATCGCTTTATGTGTCACGACTCGCCGTTGTTCGCACTTGCCTGCATAAACCCGTCTGGGAAGTAGGAAAAGTATTTCAGTAGAACCAGGATGTTTAATAATAAAAATAAAGTTTTATGGAACTTAATAGTACCTCTATTAAGTTAGTTAAAGTCATTTTAGTTAAAGTCACTAAACTATGCAACAGTCTGTCGGTGGGATTTGCATTTTTGGTGGTAAATTATGTGTATATATTGTTAGGGATAAAAAGGACAATGATGCAGTGTGTGGTGTGTCCTCAAGATTTTGTATTTACTCAACATGTCAACCACAATATATCGATAACGTCATACAAGTCTTAAACATACATGGTATACTTATGTCAAAGGTATAATCCGACAATCACAATTTTTTTTGATCCTTTACCGCGACGATACGCTACGGTACGCGGCGCTCCATTTTTAAGTCTCTGTATACCGCCAGTGACCTTAAGCGTCAAGTCCCATACTGATTTTGTGGGCGACAAGGGCGTATCGCGCCGACCGGAGAGTATTGAAATGGGATAAAAACTCGCTATAAATATTTGAGACAAAATTTGAATAAACTGAAACGGCGCGGCGTACTCCTGAGTCTTGTTTTACTTGAAATACTGAAATTATTTTCACACTTGTGTGACTTATAGAAGAATAGAAAAAAGGTTTTAACTTTAAAAAAAAAAGGGTGGACTTAGCATAGTTTTAAATCAATATTTAAATAAAAATTTCAGTTTATAAAAATATAGTCTTCGGCTACATATAATGCAAATTAACATATATTTTTTTGGGATTTTTCAATACAACCATGACTGAGAAAAAAGGTTTCAAAGAACTCCAATTTTCAGTTCTATCGAGCGCACAATCCCTTTAGATGGTTTTTCTGATTTTATTTTGTGATTTCATATAATATCACTCATGCGCTGTACATACGCTAAGCAGCGCGGTGTAACCTGACATTCGAACTCTTACAATGAAACGTGTATCTTCTTATGTAATGAATAAAATTCAATTTTGAATAGCTATTTTAAAAATGCAGCAACATAGCGATGTTGCTTAGCGAATCGTTTCGGTTAGAATTGACACTTAGTAAAGTTAGTGTTGATGTCAAAAACACTAAAGCAATTGAATAAGCCAGGAATTTTATGCAGATGTATATTCCGTTGGGAATAAGTTTAATCTCAGTTTACAGTTAACTGAGTTACATTCCTCTCATTTAAGTATTGATGGCTATTCAACGGAACACTCTCCTGAAAGCTAAGCGCGTTGATGCATAACGAATTTTCATAATGATTTGAATAGATTAGTATCCGTCTCTGCGTAATAAACGTGATATTATTATCTGCTGACTGCTACACAGTTTTGTGTATTAAGTTTATAGATACTCAATACATTATAAAAAGTATTGAAAAAGTATTGATCTTAAGATCACCAAATAACTGTTTGTTTACATTCGTTAACAAATGAATAAAGAAACAAATATAGCGGCGCGGGGCATATTAAGCCGTTCACGGTTCAACCAATCAGCGCTTGAGTTTGTTACGGGTAAGAGTAAATAAAAGAGGTATTACCGTGACAAATATATTAAAAAAAGATAGGGGTCGTAGGCAGAAGGCCTAAGGGGAATCGGAGAGACTTTAACCACGTGGGCACTTAGCTGGGTCCTGGAGTGTAGCACGTGGCGAGAGCGAGTTGGGGCTCCAACTTCCGGTAGCGTCTCTCTGTTCACCGCGACGTAGATCGTCCAAGGGGCGGTGCAGACTGATTCCAAAACCAGTCAGTTCAGTCCGGAATATCTAGCGGCACTCAGAAATCCGGATGTGTGTTAATCAGCCACCAAGTCCATAAAAAAACGGTGCCTTGATCCCGGTATAGATCCCTGGAAAATCCATAAAATGTGTGGAGCTGGAGTCTTACAGCCGACATGATCTTAACCCCAAACGATCAAAATCACGGGCTGAGTGACCATCACAAAATAAAAGAGGGTAAGCAAAATAAAAGATGATATACAAGAATAATTAAAGCATGGATACAAATATCCTAATATGCGTTCCTAAGTTGCGTTCCTCTTTACAATTTGACGAGTTTCAGTTCGTTATATTATAATATAACGAAAAATAATGCGTAAAATTGTAAGCAGTATGTTTATTTCACAATCTGTTAACAAAATCAAACTTACTTTTTAGCTTAACGTCTTTACATAAGCAGTAGGTCAGGCTTATAGTCCCAAAATATCCAATTGATTTTGAACAACCTACATAGTTTTCCTCTATTTAAAGTTTTAAAGTACAACTTCCTTCAAAACATGGATATTAATTTGATGTCATTTATGTGGGAGGATACCAGAAATATTTTGGTAAAAGTTATGTTGTAACTATTTATTAATCTGTGGTAAAAGTAAGGAAGGTTACAAAATTAAAAATATTTAAGTTTTTCTTGATGAAACTAAATAGCAATTTATAAGTATAAGTTCGAATTGGACTATTTTTAAGTAAGTATAAAATTAATATCTTGTTGTCACGTAAGTCACGAGTATGTATATATAAAATTTAATATTTTATGTATATATTGTATCTTTTTATGAGAATTCTATAAACATAAAAGTTTCTTGTAGTCTTATCAACTACAGGGTACGTACTGCCTTTGAAGGCTATAAATCTTATAACTTACGAGATTTAGCAGTCTGTGGCTTCTTTTATTCATTCCATTCTTAAATTGTAGTATTATTTATCCTCGGCCGTTCAGGAAGAAATAAATTACTTCTCGTTATAAACTCGCTTTCGTTCGAGTGAAGGGTATTAAGACTATAAAGCATGACTAGTTTAACAAAGAGAAAACCTTTGACTTTCATAGTTTAATTCTGTAGAAGCCTATTTCATGTGATCCCAGCCTTAAGTCGGTTTACGGACGATAATTTTACGTGATAACGTCATCAAAAGCCGAATGCTTAGGCCAATCGTGCCTCTCTATCGCTCGTTCCGCGCTCTCGCTTGCACGCTCGGCTCAGGGGGAACAATTTTTCGTGCGTGCAGCCGACATTCATCGATTTATAACACGTTGTCATGTCAAAAAAAACTTTATTGAAAACTAAATTACTTAAGAAGTATGAGCCAATTGTAGATTCTTGTGAGCGGCTACTATGCTATTGAAACCAATAATATGGCTTCTGCTGAAGGTTTTAATTAATATCCTACGATTATTACAGGCTGTTATTTTCAATTGCGCATTTTAATTTGTAAGGCTGAGGATATAATATATATATATATATATATATATATAATAGGTGAGGATGACGAGGAGATTGTTTATTATTCCGAGGGAAAGACATCGGGAGAAGGTTTGAATATCGTTATTTGTAAGCTGTTTCATATTGTGCCACATTCATTTCACTATGCGAATAATTTATATAATATTGTCGTGTCGTATTCGGAGACACACTCCTTAGAAACCGATTCTTATGAATTGTTTTGCATATTCGGTAGGTCTGAGAATCGGTCTTAATCTATTTTTTCAACCCCTAAATGATAAGGGTGACCCGACCCACCCCTAAATATTTTATTTTTATTTGTTCGACATTTATTTTTATATGACGTGGCATTAAAAATACATACAATGGCAAAACAACAATGCCGGGTCAGCTAGTATAATATGTAATCTTATATTCAATGACAAACAGAAATATATCTACAGCCGCAATCATTTGTTGCCGTTCATACCGCGACGATTCGTAATGCGACGCAGCGCTGCATTTTTAAGATAGCTATTTAAAATTGAGCTTAATCAACAACTACAAAAGAAGATACACGTTACATTGCAAGAGTACAAATGTCAAGTTGCGCCGCACTGCACAGCGCATGGGCCGTGTATGACTGATGTCACATGAAACGAGTATATTTTTGTGTAGTGTATAAAGTTCAATGTTGAATAGCTATCTTAGAAACGCAGCGACGATACGCTGCGTTTCGCGAAACGCATCGTAGCGTCACGGTTTGAACTGGCCCTAATGCTCCTTGACGAATTCAATTTTCATCCAATTTTCGCACACACGCACGAGCTGACGCGACGGCTGAAGCAGACGATTTGATCAATTACTCAAACGTTTGGGTAGACTTTTATCACATTACTTTGTACATAGGGCTTCTCACTAGGGAATATTATTCGAATATTCGTCAGTTTTATTATACGAATATGACTGGATTCAGTATTCAAATAATTCGAATAATACGAATATATTTATATAAATATATGTTAATAATAGTAAAAAATAACTTCCGAAAAGCGGAAAATGTACGTTATTTAACACACTGTTATTATTATTTATTAAGGGTTATAATTAATCTTGCTAACAAAATCATTATTTTTTTCAGTAGGATGCACCGTTTCCAAGATAGAAGAGATTATAGAAAAAATATGGCAATGCCTCTATGTAAGCTATCGAAATGTTAGAAAATTTAGGAATTTCAAATTTCTTTTTTCCCATCTTGAAGAAAATATGTGGTTGCGAGGTTACTAAGGGAGAGGAAATTATCATTATTTTTTCAGTAGGACGCACCATTTTTGAGATAGAAGAATTTTACAGAAATTAAAAGATATCCACCATTTTACAATTTCAAAATAAATGATTTTTTTTTGTAATTAACATCCCCTTAACCTTTCCATTCTTGCAGTACGACGCATACCTAATGATGCCTAGTTCCAGGAAAATCATCAGCACATTCTTCAGTTGAAAACATAAAGAGACACAAAAATTGTTTTTAAAGATGTTACACCCAAAGAATGTTACCGACTATGAAGTTTTTTTTACACAACATTAAACTCTTTTTCAAGAGCTTTTTATTTTGACAGTTTATCTTGTTTACTTATGTTGCTTTCACACGTACCGATTTAGTCTGGAGTTGACTGTTATGACAGCACGACACTCGTATGTTTGATTTTCAGCTCCATTGTATTAGAACAAAGTACTATTTACAGTGCATTCCGATTTTTATGCAGTGTTCCAAAAATATTTTTCCCCAATCTTAAATAAACTGACAAATAAACTGTTGACTTTTCAATTTACTTGTCGATGTTATAAAGATCAAAGGCTTGATTTAATTAAAAACAAGAAAATCCTTTCCCCTAGAGGATTTTTTCCCTAATTTTAGGGAGAAACCTCTAAGTTGGCAACCAAATCCGTGGTCTGCTCCGGGCCAATCCGTACCTATGTGTGCTAATACAAAATTGCAATGTAGTTTTTTAAGTTAGTTTTGCGGGCCAGTATATTAATTATCTTAAGTTATGTTAAAAGAAGATTTTTGTTTAAAATACGTTGATTTTTTGTTAGTTAATTGTGAAACTCCTCACGTTTTATAATATTATTAAATATGCAAGCATAATGGAATATGTAACTTTTATTCATAGTTTATTCAAATCGAATCGAATATATTCGAATAATTTTTAGCCACTATTCGAATTATACGAATAGTAAAATTTGTCGAATAATAACATACCCTAGTTCCCACGTGCGTTTTTAGTGGTTGTGACAAAAAAAAACTGAACTGTAAACAGAACTGTGCGCTAATACAATAGAGCTGAAAATCGTGTCTGTCATATGACACTTATTATATTTCGATTTTCAGCTCATTTGTATTAGTACACAGTTTTATCTACAGTTCAGTTTTTTCTGCCGCGACCGCAAAAAAACTCTCGTGGGTACGAGGGCCGAGAGTATAGTGCTTAAATCGTACTATAAGTAAACAGTTTTACACATAATTCTTATAAAGTTTCCTGTCGTGGATAAGTGGCTGATGATTTTAACCATAGAGTACACTGTACACAGGCGCAGAGCGGTAAACGTAAACAATTTGTGATGTAGGTACGTGATGCCACGCAAAATCAATTTCTCGGCACGTGCGATAACACCGTGCGTCGTAATGAAACGAAAGGAACATCCACAGACGGTGGCCTATTTTATGTTTCTACAGTTTCGAATACTTATTTTAGTTACTGTTTTTTCATACAACTGGTATGCCCACTCCGTTCATATGGGCTAGCAGAAACAATTGACAACTACATATTATACGAAACCTTATCGAAAGGGAAAATTGTATGAAAATGATAACAGCGCCCATACAATTGATATTCGACAACGTTACGAATACGTAGTTGTCGATTGTTATTGCTTGGGCTACATATTCAATTTAGTCTCAACGTAAAAAAACAAAAGAAATAGAATAGCGCCCCACAGTCACAGGGGCGACATTCCCTACAAATGACAGCTCGACCGGCGAATGTCAGCCATGTTGACGTTGACGCCTAAGGTGGACACCGAAATAATTTTAAACGTCGCGTCAGACAAATCTATCATAAATATTATAAATTTAGACTGTCAATTATGTCAAAGTACGAATACGACCAGCGGCCCGCCACGTGAACGAAAGTCCTGGAAAAAACTCACGCCCCACCCGCCGCGCCTCCGCATTCGCCCTGCCACGCACACCCAGCCGCAAGCTGTCATCATGTAAATCGGTCGAATGACGATTCTTTACGTTAGTAACATAATATATTCTTTGCCACAGTGTTATCAATTTAAATGTCACTTTATTTACTTAGTTTGGTCGAATTCAATCCTTTTTTACGTTCAGATTAAATTGTATTAGAGTATATATGTTTTGGTCCGAGATAATGTAAGGATGATATTATAATTAGTCTATACTAATATTATAAAGAGGAAAGGTTTTTTGTATCCTTGTTTGTTTGCATTGAATAGGCTCCGAAACTACCGGACTGATTTTGATGAAATTTGGAACAGATATAGATTAGACCACGGGAAATGACAAAGTCTACTTTTTATCTCGGCAAAATGTACAGTTACCGTGAGATTTCTTTTCGCTCGCACGAAGTCGCGGGCAATATCTAGTAAGTAATAACCCACCGCGTGTAGGTAGACCCACTTTTGCACTTGACCTGCTTTTGTCTCTAAACTTTATCCTAACTGTTCCCATAAATATAATAATATATCTTACTTTCATATTATTAAAAAGAAGCAGGTGTGTGCAATAATCTTTACCTTAATTGCAAATTAAATAACCACTGTAACATAAAATTACAGTAAAAATGTCTCAGTCTAAGGTCTAATGTCTCTTAAAATAAAAATACTTTATTCTCAACTAAGTCACGATCATAATTTGGTAAAAAAAATAATTAAGAATAATTTCTACTGGGCACTTTAATTAGATTCAATATAATTTATAAGCGTTTAAAATTCCACCATAACCAAAACTTGAATTGTGTGACGTTACATAATTAAATGAGGCTCCCTTTGTTTGGTCCCGGAGTTTTTTGCCGGTGAAAAATGTTAACAAAATAATATTTTCACGACAGCCCAAAAGTGAATATATTTTACCTTTTTTATTCAATTGTTTCCTTTATTTATTTGAACAACCTAGTATGTAAATAGGCTTACGTATTTTTTTATTTAATAACTCCCCACACCGATTTCGGTAACGGTGACCGAGTTTCAATGAAACCCGACTATACCTGATAACCGAAAACGCAGGAATTAATTTATAGTGCCAAAGTGTGTGAAAAATACACAAGAGCATTCTCTCATCCTCTCTCGTAACGCAGGACCAACTTTTTACATGCCCATCCGACGCATGGATTATCTTTCTTGTCTGACAATACCAGGTGAATCGCCTGCATTGTCCCTTAGAGTATCCAAACAACCATTGTTCTAACCAGACTTGAAATCAACATTTTTAGCGTTGCGTAGTTCACGTCTCGGAAGTCGAAACCCTTAGTCCATCCGTCCGTCCGTCCGTCCGTCTTCGACTTACCGTCCAAACGGTTAGTGCTACAAAGATGAAACTTTGTATGGATATGTGTATTTACTACGTTGACAAAGTGCTAAAATATTTTCACGAAAAGTATTTTTTGAGGTACCTCCTCTACACGTAAGTGGGATGATTTTTTTCTCACGTCTACCCTATAGTGTGGGGGGTGTCATTAATTCATTAGATAGGTATTTTAAAAACATATTTTAGAGGTTGCTAAAACGATTTTTTGATTTAGGAGTATTCAAATTTAAAGTGCATTTTTTGTTTAAATAGGGTCTGATCCGCAGTGCAAAGTCTAAAGGCTAAACGGTTGGCTCGAAAAATCAGAAAAAAAAATCATTATGCTACCTAGCCCATGTGATGAACTTTAAAGAAAAACTATAGCGGCTTATATACATTTGTTTGTTGATTAAACGCGCTTATTTGTATAACTTCGTACAAAAATAACGAAATGATGAGTAAACATCTAAAATATTGGTATAATGGTACGGAAGTCGGAACCCTACGTGCGCGAGTCCGACTGGCACTTGGCCGGTTTTTTCTTGTTCCAACTCCACCGCAGGGATCAAACCCGGAGTAAAGAGCCAAGCTCTAAACTGGACCACGGATGCGCCAGTTTTTTTATTTATGGATATTGGATAAGATAAAAAATAGATCATCAAGAAATCATCGAGTAGTGTGGTTATTAAACATTCGCAAAGATTTCGGGATGTCGAATAAGTAGGTATAACGAAATGAAATGAAATACGTGACTTTGGTTTTAATATAGATTATGTGTTGAAGGCAAACAATCTTTTCAAGCGTGAAATGAATGTGTTTTTGAGATTAAATATTTCTTTGTAGTATGTCTCCTCATAATCCCAAAGTTATTACATTTTTAAAATGTCGAGTCGAATGTGAAATCCGTCCATAAAGGCTATTTTATGACGGCTTAAAATCTTTACGTTCATTTAGCTGTTTTTAATAAGCCTTTAATTTTAAATTTACGTAGTATATGCCTGCTTATGTTCGCTACACACGCTCAAGTAATATTGACCAACTTGAATGTTGGTCGTTTGTCACAAATAAAAAAAACCTAAACGTTTAAGAACAACTCAAGCTTATTTCCGAAACGATGTTAGTTCTAGCTTGTTTGTTGAAATTTCCCAAACGTATGTGACGGACGTGTTTTAGAATAAGAGGTTAATAAAACCGGCCAAGTGCGAGTCGGACTCGCGCACGTAGGGTTCCGTACCATTACGTATCTATAAAAACGCAAAAAATCACGTTTTAATTCTGTTTTAGTATTTGTTGTTAAAGCAGCAACAGAAGTACATCATCTGTGAAATTTTCAACTAACTAACACGGTTCATGATACAACCAGGTGACAGACGGAAAGACAGACTGACGGACAGCGGAGTCTTAGGGTTTCACCCTTTGGGTACGGAACCCTAAAAAATAAGGTAGCTTAATATGAGTAGATTTATATTAATTATACGTTAATATTGTATACGCGACAGTGTTTAATATTATTCGTAATGTAATGTACGTTATATCATATTGTGCTAAGACTTTAGACTCGATTTTATGGTAGGTACTCAAACGGTTGCATGGAAAGCACAAATTGCTAAATGAGGAGGGCACATAAAGAATTTATAGAGATAATGCATTTGAATACAGAATCAAAGGAAGTGGAGACCATTCGCTCACATTTCCGCACACGTATTATCTCTAAAGTCTATACTCTATACCCATAAATATAAAATTACTCCAGTGTACCATCGCTGCGTAATTCTGGTTCATTTAGTATTCGTAGTGGAACTAGAATTGAAGTTGCAATGGTTATTTGTACTAAGTATTAAAAATTGAAATCGTTTTTTTTTGCTTCATTGTTTTTTTTTCAATACGTTAATATTAAAACATGGGCTTTTCTTGACGTTCTCAAGCTTGCCGCAAGGAGATTAAATAACCTGACCAAGAACAGGGTCATCAGGACAGGTCTAAAGAGGACTTCGTAACTATCAACGCGCAAAGGGTTTTCTTTAGATTACTTTAAAAGTTATTGTCCGATGTGGATCAAAAAATGTTCCTAAAAGAGTTATTAGCACGATCTATCGGCATAGACACTTACACGTCTCTATCTCTTATAGTTTAGAAATGCCAGCTTCTAAACTATACAGGACCAACTGATAAATCACTTTGGAGGCCGATTACTTGAAAACCTTGCCTAATGCCTTTATTTAAATATACCTATTCGACGATATCCCACACGATGTGGTGGAAAGAAAAAATATATTTCATCCCCACTTCACATGTATGGAGAGCCGTCCCTAAAATATAAAATTATAATACGGAACCCTAAAAATGGAAGTTTAATTCTAAGTTAATGGTTTTGAGAATTTTTATTTCAACCCTTCAAGAGCATCTACTTATATACCATATGTTTTATGTACTGACGCCAGAACAGTCACTGTTCGAAACTGTCCGTATACACGACACCACATTGTACAGATTACAGAAGCATATCGGCTCAGATAACGTTGTGGTAGATTCAAAACAGTGTCGTATTGCCATTGTCCCAGTTGTTTTGTCTCTACATCCTGATGTCGACGACCTCTGAAAAGCCAATCTAATAGCTTTGTGAATCAACCATTCAAAAGTAAAGTTCAATAACTTATGTTAGCTGTAATGGCAAACGTGTGTAATGAAAATACGAGAATTTGAATAGGTACTTCGAAGTTTAGTTCTTAGATAGCAAATGAGTGGAAAATCTACAAAGGACTAGGCAGTAGCCAAGTCGTTTGTTGATTTTCCAATGAGTTTTCTATTTACAAAATTACATTTATTAGTAGAGACAGCGACAATCTATGGTTTAATGAACCTTATGCCGATTGGATATTGACTTAAACAGTATGAACTGATATGCCAATCCACGGACACGGCCAGTTCTAACTGATACAATCGGTAGCGTCGAGTCGATTGGACGCTAGGCAGCATAGCGTATTGCTATCGTATTGCATGGTGTATACACCAATCGGCATAAAGCTAACGATTAACGTCATAAACAGTTTGAACCGTCATGCCAATCCACGCCCATACACGGTCTTCTCTAATTCTATCGATCGCGATCGCGTCATGCCAATTGGTCGCCTACCGTCGTATGGTGTATGGCTACACTTAAAAAACGTTTGAGCATTTAGCCGTAAAATATGTGCTAAGATGTTCTTACATCAAATTAGACTTCAATCTTCACGCAACATAATAATGAACTAGCTTGCAGCTAAACAATTATTTTAGAGACAATTTCAGAGATAAATAGAAAAGGTAAGGAAACTTTATTGCAAAAACAATAAGTAATAATAGGAGTTTAATTGCGAAATACCGCTGAGCTCATAAAGGTGCTATAATGTTAAAATATACAAATTGAAATCGTCCCGATAAACATTGTAGGCATGTCGCTGGAGTCTGGACGTTAAATGCGAGTTTTATACGATTCTGATTATTGCTCGCGAGGTGTATGATATTGAAATTTCTAAGTGCCACTTAAATTAAGTAATTGGTACTTGGCAGATAATGGAAGCGGTTTTAAATGTAATTTGAGTTTAAGTTATTTGTGCTCTCTAGTATTTTTAGCTTATGATTTTCTTTATGCCGTGTAACATGTTTTTAACTGACTTCCACTAAGGAGACGGTTATACGCTATGCTGTTCCACTTATATGTAAGATTTTACAAAATCAACTACGGGTATTTTGGGCAAATGATTTACTGCTCATGTCAAGACGTTTAAGCAGAAAATTATTACAAAGTTCGAAAAAAAAATGGATCCTTAATAAAATTACATTACGCTCTTAACGGCACTGTTAAGGTCATTGACCACACACAGCTGATTGTATTGATCGCTAGCGCGTTTGTCATCATCATTGTGAAATAGACACATCACAAGTATTTTATTCGTAGATGGATTAGAATTTGTCTCGTACGCCGGTGTAAAATAAAAAGTATCTACTTATCATTAAAAAGTCTACCTTGTTAATTATACGTTTCATTTTCTTTTTTAACAAAAAAAAATTAGGTATAGTTACGATTGATCTTATATTTTAAGGTATATTTATTGTTTAATAGAATAATAATTTCTGGAGCAACTTGCGGGTTCTGTAACGTTCTCGTGAGGTAAAGCTTTGAAATTATATTCTGATAGTCAAGTTCCTAAATAATTAACGTTAGATGCTTCAAAGCCTTGGAGAATGTCTCTTCAGGTGGTGCGAATTTTTGTTTTTTGTGGGCTTTGCTTTTGTCTAATATAATAAGTTAACAGAAAGACGAAATCTTTTCAGGTTTAATAAAATCATACCATTTTACAATAATACATAGTCATAACATATAGGCCAGGGGCGAAGGCTGTTTCTCCTTCATAGGGAAGCCCTAGCCTGTATAATAGGTAGGGATTTGGATGAGGGTCTCCAAAAGGTAAGTGGTAAGTGAAACCGATAGGAATGGGGTTATAGGAACCCCACGCCACTGCTATAGGCCTACCCTAATGTCATGTATTGTAATGTCACTTCGTTTTTCCACAGCTAAATTCTACGGTACCTTAGGAAAGCCGTGCTATGGCATAAAGAGGTCGGCTTGGCCAGAGCGATACTAGGGCCTCACAGAGAACAAGGAGCGTGGGTGATGGATCATTATCTATTTATTTAACTATTTATATTACATAATAGCTTCAATAATAATAGAGAATGTTCACTAATTTTAAATGTAAGTTTTCTGTATTCTCCGTAAAAACGAGAAAATACCCCTGAAATAATTATTTCGGTACGTCAATAACTTTCCAAGATAATATATAAATTTTTTAGTAGTTTCCGCGGTTAGAAGCCGGTGACTTCACAGCATATAACTCTCTATGCTACTTTGTACCGAAGGCATGCGTGCATGAATAAAAATGTATGAAATTCGGTACAGTAATAGATAGCGTACTAATAGATTTTATTTTAGGCATTATAAAATAATAATAATTTTGTTTTCAGGGTGGGGGATCCATACATGGGAAGTGAGGATGATTTCTTTTTCATTCTTCCCCGTCGAGAGGGGTATGGTCGCATAGGTTTTTTTAAAATAAACGCGAGGTTTTAATACAACATCAATAATTGAGTGAACCACTTTATAGTAATCAAGGCCCTCTTATATCGTGACATCACGCGGCAGTTAGCGGGACTTGATAATTTTGAAAACTTTGAATCAATGTAAAACCATAACTATTTACTTGGTATTTTTGATTAAATCAAAAAAAAGTGTATCTGTATACATAATATAATTACTGTGACAACGTTTTTAAGTCATTTTACATACTAAAGCCCACTGTTAATGGTCTGAAACCACAACGATAAAACTGCACAGTTCAGTCACATTATACATATTTAGTTTGTGTGCGTGTACCAATTCTAGTATGTATATGTAGTGTTGTATACGTCTACTGTGACCGAACTGTGCAGTTTTATCGTTGGTGTGTGTAGGGGGCATTAGTTATGTGTGTGTGCGCCGATTCGGGCGGTCTAGTATGAAGATGTAGTACTGTATACGTCTACTGTGACTGAACTATGCAGTTTTATCGTTGGTGTGTGTAGGGGGCATTAGTATGTGTGTGTGCGCCGATTCTGGCGGTCTAGTATGAAGATGTAGTACTGTATACGTCTACTGTGACCGAACTGTGCAGTTTTATCGTTGGTGTATGTAGGGGGCGTTAGTATGTGTGTGTGCGTCGATTCGGGCGGTCTAGTATGTATATGTAGTACTATATACGTTTACTGTAACCAAACTGTGCAGTTTTATCGTTGGTGTGTGTAGGGGGCATTAGTATGTGTGTGTGCGCATCGGCGCACAGAATCGTCTGGCGGTCTAGTATGAAGATGTAGTACTGTATACGTCTACTGTGACCGAACTGTGCAGTTTTATCGTTGGGGTGTGTAGCGGGCATTAGTACAATTCCTAATTGAGACAAATACGTGTTAATCCAACATTAATTAGATTTATTTATTCCAATTAATTAATAATTAACGGAGTGTGCTGTTTCGATATCAAATAATCCCTGATAATAATAAATATTGCCTCAATTGAAATAACCAATACCTGTACATGCTTTGGTGGTGTTTGTATATGCAAGTCATTGGAAATGTTATTGGAAGTGGGTTTCATTGGATTCTATAATTTTTTAACCTTTAGTTTGTATAAAGTTGTAACTGTAGACTGTAGAGTGGTAGACTGTGGACGTCTCTTGACTAATTCATTCCTACTAGTGGTCGCCTAGTGGCCGAAATTTGACCACAATTCGTTCAAGTTTTAAGTTTCAACTCTCTAAGGGTTCTTTTGCCTCTTTTATATACGAAATAAAAAAACAAAATGTTGTTTATTGAATGTGATAGACGATTTAAAAAAGATTGACAAATGTCAACGTCCGACAAAATTATATCTAGATTGTATCCAATGGATAGTAGTGTGAGTTATGTATCTGGAGCAGTGTATGTAATGTTATTTCAGCAATTTATTAAAAAATATTAGTGCAGGTCACTCCTGCTCCATATAAACTTTAACTGTGCCAAAGTTCATACTCCCCCGTTAGCATAATTTTTCGTAATGAGGTATAAGACTTTTTGTTTTACGTAATATATAATATGATGTATGAAAATTGTATAATAATGAAAGTTTATGGCTCAACATTGGCTCTACTAAGAGAGAGCCTGGCATTAAGAAAGTCCGGCATTTTTATATCATATTTAATACGCTTTTTTCACTTCCAGTTATTATAAAAGTACTGATATAAAAAACAAGGTAAAGGTAGAAAGGTATGCTGAGATGGTTTGGCCATGTCGAGAGAATGAATGAAGAACGATTGACGAAAAAAGTGGGTAAGAGCGAGTGTGAATGGAAGTGTTGGAAGGGGTAGACCTAGTGACGTTTCGAGACCAAATCAGGGATGTCTTGAAAAAAGGCCAGGTCAAGAGTACCCTAAACCGAAGAGCATGTATGAAGGGAATAATGAAAGTGGACGAAGCGAAACAAGTATGTAAGGATCGTAGCAAGTGGAAAGAAGTGGTCTCTGCCTACCCCTACGGGAAAGAGGCGTGATTATATGTATGTATGTATGTATGTATGTATTTAAAAAACGAGTGTGCTTTAGACCACACGACTGAAGTAAAACTCGCAATCGAACTATTGACTGAGATATAGATATTATATATATATTTCATGCACTGGCTATGAGAGAAAGAGAGAAAGAATATGTACGCGCGCACTGCTCTATTGCTCCTATAGTACCTAATGTACAAACGTAACTTTCACTCTTTTCATCTTCACTAACATATATTTCCCTCTCAACTTCCGTTCGGCTCGCCCGATCACACTTTTCACGCAGTCAAACGTGCGTAAAGGCATTTTATTTAAATAATTTAAAAGAAAATGTTGATAATTTTTTAAATAAATAATATTAAATAAATTTAAAAATAATTGAAATGTATTGTAAATGTAACTCTTTTTATTATTTGTGGTATAATGTCTCATTGTGTCAAATATATGTTTATTTATTTATTTATAATTGACCGCGAATTAGTGCGCGCAAAAGTGATCGCGGAAACCGTACATTTTTTCGCGATAAAAAGTAGCCATTGTCATTTTCCGTCGTCTACTCTATATATCTGTGCCAAATTTCATCAAAATCATTCCAGTGATTTCGGAGCCTATTCAATGCAATTTCCTCTTTATAATATTAGTATATATAAGCAAACAACGAACTGTAGGAAAAGCCGTTGGCGATATCTCGTAGCACGTAAAACAACTTTAACTAGTCTTTGTCGTGCTCAGGAATTTATAAATTATCATTTCAGCGATGCGTTGTATGTATCTTGTATTTATTCACGAACGTTTATATTAAACAGACTATAGTTACCACAGAATAGCGGCTAAGTTATAGTAATATATTTATTATTTATAGTCTTTGGCCAAGTCCCGACACCATTATGAGGTGATCACGACTGTTCGTGGCTTCATATTACCATAAAAGTATTTCCTACGTCAAGCACTATATTGCACAAATATTACATTCAAATCCTCATCCTTCAATCCTCATATTCGAGATGAGTCTCGTCCCGTCCTGACTTTGGAAATGTTTGTAGTCGGTGATGATGATAATTAAGTAAAAAAAAAAAATTAAGTAACCCCCGAATTGTCAAGTAGAGAGCGAGCTGATGATAATGAAAATCTAAGAACACTCAATTATGTCAGCTTTTAAACAAAAAAAACAAGATCAAAATCGGATATTCCGTTTGGGACTTACAATGCCACAGACACACAGAAACATACACAAACAGACATGTCAAACTCATAACAACCCTCTGTTTTCGTCGGATGTTAAAAAAAGTAATGACAAATGGCAGATAATAATAATTATGAAACAACGACATTATCCCTTAACCCTTTTTTTCGTGGGGAAATCTTTTGTGGATCCCCGGCGGTCTAGACCTCGACCGGGGTATGTGGGACTATTCCGGGTGCGAGGTGAGGAACGCTCCCGAGGATACCGCACTAAAGCCCCAAGGTGCCTCCTCCTCCGCTCGGAGCTGGGCCACCGGACCCGCCTATGCGATAACACCAGCGGCATCCCGTAACCCTACTATCACAGGCAAGGACAATATTTCCCAGCTCATTGTGTCTTTTCCGACAGCCAAAAACAACCATGCACATTACCTACTCCATGAACCACGCCACGGTCGGAACTTTTTAATTATGTTTCAAAATTCAGTGTTTCTGGGATGGGATTCACCAATGGATGGAAAAGGTTACGGACGTTACGGCGCAACGGTAAAAAACGGGCATGCTTTAAGTTTTATGTTATAGATCACTTAGCCTTTGGCGAAATATTCTACTACCAAGATCATAATGTATATTTTGAAACTGTATTCATAAATTATGGTACCTAAGTTAGTAATTCAACAATAGGTGATAATTTCAAAGTATTGGTTTTAGTTATTGCCTTTGACAAACATTGTATCAGTGGCAAAACGTGCCAATTCTAAGTTATATGCAATTGTTAGTGTTAACAATAAACTTGCTATCGAGTTAATAGTGACAAGCGTAAATTACCGCGATTTTGTCGCCTGTTTGTTTGCTTGCATTGAATAGGCTCCAAAATTACTGGACCGAATTTGATGATTTTTTTTTAAATTAGAGTAGACCACGGGGAAGGACATAGGCTTTTTATCGCGGAAAATGTAGGGTTCCCACAAGATTAACTTTTGCGCGTACGAAGTCGCACGAAACATCTAGTATTTTTATAGGTACCTAGAGTAGATATAGCCACGTCAAGTTCGTTACTCACAGGTATATGACTTATAGAAAGTATTATACGTGGTGTATTCAAAACAAAAATAGATATTCAAGGAGCGTGGTCAGTATTCGATTCTCGTTCCAAAAATGTACATAATATGTTATGTACATTTTTGGACTATGGTCTATACTAGGACTATGGTCCTATAAAATAATTAACGTCGATTCATCATTCATAACAAGATACATGCAGCAACGAGATACTCCTGCAGCAACGAGATACTCCTGCAGATACTCGCGGCTTTTTCGGATGACTACTATAACAATCTAATGTTCAAGCTGTGGATGTCTGTCCACATGGACCTGAATAAAAAATTACCCATTGTGATGATGACTGGACAGTGGAGACCCTTAGACAGTGTCGACGCTCGACCGTCAATGTTAATAAGTAGTAATTTTACTTTAACATAATATTAATTATTTTGTATTTTAACTATTTTTATAAATATGGGTATATGCCTAAAATTAGGACTTTT
Organism: Phengaris alcon alcon; assembly: GCA_037179445.1. Classification (NCBI taxonomy): domain Eukaryota; kingdom Metazoa; phylum Arthropoda; class Insecta; order Lepidoptera; family Lycaenidae; genus Phengaris; species Phengaris alcon. Next base: position 75,248 of record JAYRCH010000310.1, on the reverse strand, counting down.
TATTATTTTATTATAACCGCGCGGCCGACAGATACTGTGCGGTGACCTTCAAAGCCGGCGGCGTTTGGCAGTGCAATGGTGTCCAATGTCTATACATAGTGAGAGTTGTCAGGAAATGTAATCATGTTACTTTTCTGTAAACTAGGATTACTTTAGTGATTGTCATTAGTCATTACTTACGTAATATTGTAGCCTAATGCTCGGTAAAACATTAACCTCCTTACTAATAAAAATGTTTACACAACAGATAACTTAAACAAATCGCGCAAAGTCGCTGTCTCGGTCTGCCAAGTGACTTTTCCAACGTATCAGACAAAGATAGCAACGTTGTATAGGTTATCCCTTCTACAAATATTTTTATTAGTAAGGGGGAATATCATTAGAATAAAAATAGATTCTAGTGATAATATATTTTACCCAACGAAACGCAAAATGCCTATAATTTACACTAATATAATAAAGGGAAAATATTTGTTTATTCAATCAATCGATCAACAACATATACGACGTAGGCTACTTTTTATCGCAGCAAAATGTACGGTTCCCACTTGATTTTCTTTTGCACGCACGAAGTCGCGGGCAACACCTATTGGTAATATTTTTAGCATAAAAAGTAGCATTACATTTACTTTTCATTCGCGACTTTTATCGCCTTTTAAAATCGGTTTATCGCTTATTTGCTCTAGTGTGTTTTTTGCACTGAGCTTGCGGTCATCCTTATGAGTTCGAGAAATATAGGTAAGGAGCAAAATGAAAAAAAAAATTAAGAAACATTCTAAATTTCAACAGAATATCATGCTTCGAGTCATAGACGTATATATTATAGACGAGGCATGTCGATGCAAAAATTGTCCACACTTAAAAGGCTTTTGGGGTTGTTTGGGGCCATTTTGACACTTGAGGTATGATGGAATCAAGATGACGTAACTTTTTCTTGTATAAAGATTTTTCTGTCAAATGTACGTCATAGTCTATCTTTAGTTTTGAAATTTTGGCTTAGAGTATTTTCTTTTTATTAATAGTAAAAAAATACATTTTACTGTGATGTTATTAATGCATATTAATGCCGTTTGAGGGCGAGATGCCTTATGTTAGTAGTTACAGTATAGGGAGGTAGAAGTCTTCGTAGAAAATACTTAATTATTTTCGTGGCATGTAGGACCTACAAACCTGAATTGTTTTGCCGACCTCTGTGGCTGTGGTTCAGCGCGTTGGTACTCAAGCCGGGGGTTGCGGGTTCGAACCCGCCGAAGGAACAAAAAGATTTTCTGTGTTCCAGGGTCATGGATGTGTATTAAACATGTGTATCATATAATAAAAATCTTAAATATATGTATAGTATAAAAGTATTAAATATACTTCCCGTTTTCTGGTACCTGTAACACAAGTTCTTCGGATACTTAGCTTATTGTAGGTAGGGGGAACATTTACCGCATCGCACATTAAATAGACCCTATATATGATAATAATAAAAATAATAATTAAGGGCCTTTTTCACAATCGCCTAACAAGTGACGCATAGCTTATCTGGAAGTTTTGTCGCTGCTTACTTTATACTGAGCGACAGAGACTTTCGGATAAGCTATTTGAAACTTGACTAGAACGATTTGTTACTTATAATAAAACCAATGAAATTATATTAAGGGCCCGATTTACAATCGCGCGATTGAAAAACGGGCCCCTAATTCATCGGTTTTATGATAAGTAACAAATCGTTCTAGTCAAGTTTTAGTATCATTACAACCCTTACCGCACTCACAGTTTGTAAACAAGTGCGTTTTATCTCAAAAGGTAAAGTCCAGTCACCCAGCCAACAATCCTGCAGTGATAATGAAATAAGCGGTTTAGCGGCAAGTTTTTTAAGGAATTTGCACAATACCCTCTTGAAGCGGGCCGTTTGTAATTAACTTTGACAGATTAAAATAAAATCGCACTGTGACATTTACTCAGGTATTCGTCGCCAACCGCGGTCCGCGAGTAACACAATACCGCACTTGTATGGCTTCCATTTCGTTCTATTTTGCAGGACATGTTCTATTTGCCACAAGTCATAAGCACTTGTATATCTTATATCTATACCATAGAGTAGAAAATATATTATACACTTGTGTAGGTACAGAGGACACACCTTTCACAGAACGAAAATTATATCATTGACTTGATATTTATGTAACGAAATACGAATCTCGCAGCGACCGTACATTTTCCGCGATAGTAGAAAAGTAGCCTATGTCCTTCCCCGTAGTCTCTTTTCTATATCTGTGCCAAATTTCATCAAAATATTTCCAGTGGTTTCGGAGCCTATTGAATGCAAAAATGCTTCTGTGGCTCAGTGGTTAGCGCGACGGCGCTCAAGCCGGAGGTCGCCGGCTCGAATCCCGCTGAGGGAAAAAATGTTCAATGTTCCTGGGTCATGGATGAGTATTGAATTGATTTATATCTCTGCGGAGTCGTTCTATTATAGTCTGTTGCTTATAATGTGATCGACTCCGCGAGAAGTCGACTCTGCATAATAAAAGTTTTTAACATTTTTTATACCTCGTTATTAAGATAATGTACGAGTACAACAAAATGAACAATATTCCATACATAGGTAATTGTTTACAAATATTGTAGAGTTATGATTGCATATTATACATAATATTATTACTTATTTTTAATATCTTAAAAGGCATCACTGACACTAAACCGACTGATCGCTTGAAAAGGCTTCGAGATTGGCACTAAAAGTATTATTGACATCCATAATATTCCGATTTAACTGATGATTGAGACAGTCGCAAGTCATAAAAGACAAATAAAAGTCCAAAACAATATTAACACCGCACAAACTCATAAAATACTATATGGAACATAAAATTTTATATTCTATAGTCGATTTAAAGTTAAATCCTGTGGCATTTGTAATATAATATACTTTTGTCACGTTCAGTTACGAAAGTTGTTGATTGGCCTCGAATTAGGTTGGCCCTTAACTCCCTAGAGTTAGTATTCCGAATGTGTCTAATTGCTACATGACACTTAAAACCTTTGTGTGGACTTCAGCAATTTGTATGAAGATTGTTAATAGTTGTCTATATTATATTAATCATTTAGCATTGTTCAACATTGCTAATGCGTATCTTATATACTTTAAACGAGACAATATTGTATGTGTTACGTGTAAAACGGCTGCAAGTGTTACCATGAATTTTAGTATGCAGGGAGTTTTGGGAGAGAAGAATCGATCTAGCTAGGTTTTGTCACTGGGAAACTGAACACTTTTAAGAGATATATATATATAATTTATTTCCCAAAAAAAATTGGAATCGGAATGCGGTGGGTTCGAATCTCGGTCAGATAAATATTTTTGTGATTATTTTTATTTTTTCTAACTTATCAGAACACCGATAAAAACTCGGTTACCCAGCTCTTATTTAAATATGTAGCAATTATTCTGCTAAAATACAATTACAATACAAACACTTTTTGCTGTTGCTTTTACACAAGTAAAATATCAGTTTATCTTATGGGTTTCACTAAATCTATTATTGGATTCGAACGTACAAATAAAGATGCAGACATACATTTAGGTTCTGTTCCGATTGACCAATAATAATTATGAACCGTAACAGAAAAAGCTCTTTTTCGTTCCTGCGTTGGTTAGCATTTTTAAATACCAACAACCTTACTTAAGAATTAAACAAATGACCGTATAATTTGTGCACATCCTTGGATGGGGTATCTGAAAATCTAAATTGCAACAAGTGAAAGTAATAACGGAAAGTGTGGGGTGATGTTATCTCTCGTCTTCTGTCAGGACTCGCATGTCGACCTTCGCTGGTATTTTCTACTTAAAACCTCCTTTGTGTGAAGTCTGGTTAATTTATCGTGTGGTGTTCAATCAGTATTTTGTAAGTTTTTCCAAATGTGTAAGTAAAAAGTAAATTACAGGCGATTTTCCTCGGAATTATGTGTCATAAATACTATTAATAAATCTAGTTATATAATTAATATCTACAATTTTTACAAAAAACTATAACCCGACTACGTAAATTATATAGCCTAGCCTATGTTATAATTATATTATATATTATTACTATTATTACGAGTCTCTTGACACTCATTTATTTATTAAAACCGGACCAGCAGTTTAGCGCCACGGTGGAGCAAACATACATAGACATAATAAAGGTACATAGACTGCCAAAATCATTATCCTCCCTTTTGGTTTCGCCGTACCTACTCGGGTAGTAAATAGGAAAGAATTGTTTGTTTGTTTGCATTGAATAAGCTCCAAAACTACTGGATTGATTTTGCTGAAATTTGGCACAGATACAGAGTAGACCGCGGGGAAGGACTTTTTATCGTGGAAAAATGTGCGATTCCCTCGAGATTTCCTTCTGCGCACACGAAGTGGCGGGCAACATCCAGCAGGGCACTCATCTTGATTTTTATATTACAGACCCACAGAACAATATCACGTGAACGTAATAAGTGTCTTGTAGCTTTTTGTGACATTTAAACCACCGAAACTTGAGACTGGTGCCTTAGGTAGAGTTGATGAAAGATAGAGACAAACGACCTTAAATGTAACTACCACATAGAAGGTTTTAAATGACAGTTTACTATGGTTTCAAAATGAAAATAACATTGCTTTTCGGCCGTAACTGTACCTACCTATTATTTTTACAATAATTATGGCCGTTGAAGAAGATCTTACTGCTAGGTGTAAGTAAACAACATTTTCTTTTATCTTTTCACCACAACACGAAGAATCAATTTTATCAAGTTGCTTGATTACAGTATTTTTTGTAAGTTTAAGTATATTTTTATATTTATATTTTAAATCAATATAAGGTAACAATGAATAAATAATTATTTATTAATTTGTACAAAATATATTTCTTAATTCATACGTATAATATAATAATTACCTACAGATAATCTTGTACCTTATGAGATCAGAATAAGATAACTTTTACGAGTTCAAAATTTTAGTAAATTAATATTGTCTAATGTCGTTAGATACCTTTGGGGCTTAGGGGTTAGCGCGTCGTCGCTCAAGCCTGAAGTCACGGGTTCGTATTCCGCCGAAGGAACAAAAAGTTTTCTGTTTTCCTGGGTCATGGATGTGTATTCAATATGTGTATAACAATTAATATAGTAAACATTTTTCATATATGTCGAAGCGGTTGATATTTTAGCTGCTGAATTGGCTTATGGTCTGACAAGCTTGCACGGTCGGTTTGGTGGGGGTGGTGATCACGTTTTCCATCCAAGGAATGATCACGAAACACTAAACAATACGTATTCTATGACTAAAATACCAGCCGTCGTGGCGAGAGGTTCGGCTCGGGAACTATCAGTGTTCTTGTTAAAAAGTGAATTGAAAATTAGCGCAAAGTATTCTAAGTAGTGTGAAGTAAGTGCAGAGTCGTTATTTTTTTAATAGACAGGTAAAAGTGATTAAAATAATGTGAAGTGTTTAGCTTTATTGCTATTGAGAATAAAGGTGGAGTAATGTTGTTTCTTGTCTTTTCATTTTGGAAACCAACACTACCCACGTTATGCCCACATTAAGCCCACATTTAAGTTTGAGACCCAGTACTTTAATATAGTATGACATTTGAGGCATGTTTATTCCCCTTGTCTTCGTCATATATGTATAGTATAAGCATTACATATTTCCGTCTGGCTGGTACTCGTAACAGATTTTCAATAACTTACCACGGACCAGGTTGATGTGGTGCAAAAGAGTCCATAGATATTATTATTATTATTAGAAAGTGTATGTTATGAACTTTACTTGACTTGGACAGTTGAGATTGTAATAAATCCTTAGAGGCCCTTGCTCACTCCGAAATCCGACATCAGTCGTAGCTGAACTGGTAGCGCCGCCAGAACCCCACAATTGAAATAGACACGAGGCGATGCGGTATAATTAATTATTAGGTTAATAGTTAATAGAATCAGGCGTTACTTTGCGGAAATCCATAGCATACAATTTAATTAATATTATATCTAGCAATATCCCGCTAAAAAATACCCACAACCTGCAAGCAAATGTGTGAGTGCACGCATAAGCATGCGTAAAGCACCTCCCTCCTCCCACACTGCTTAGCGAACTTTGTTTGCAGGTCCACTTCCAATCCAAAAGATATCCATTATTTTTTCGATAGATCTACCGAAAAAATAATGGATTTATTTTTCCCGAACGCGAAAATAGACCGTCTAAGTGGCAATTTTGACAGTCGAATTGCCATTTAGACGGTCGATTTTCGCCGTGCATCAAAAATCGTGCGGCTTTAGTCACCCGTGTAAATCCCCTGTTACCTGAACCTCAATTCTCGTATTTAGAGTAGACTTTCATTTTACTTTGATCGTATTATAAGTGAAGCGACATGTTGTCATAAACTGATTTTGTGAAGTTTGGACCAATCAGATCGCGTTTCACGTTGGTTTAACGTTTACGAGAATACCGTTTGGTAGTTTTAGCGTATCGGGACTTGATTGTAATTGTATTAAGGCAGGTTTTATTTAGCAGAATTGACCCTCTGGTGTCCACCGGTGACGTCACCACAAAAAATTAGTGGCGACACCGTGATATTTTAGTGAGTAAGGGCCCTAAGAGAACATACAGTTTTAACAATTGTAGGCACGTTTGCGAGATATATCTGCCGTCTCTACGATGCACTTTTGGTTACTTTGGCTTAGGTAATATTTATGATTTCGACATTTTTAAAGGAAAATAGACTTGGTGCGAGCGAGGTTATGTCACTATAAAATGTTCAAATTCAGGTGCATAATATAGTTGTAAAGTTTTTCAAACTCGTTGTTTGTTATTAATCTACAAGATTTAAGAATTTGACATCGATTGTCTTGAATGTTTAAAGATCGCGCAGGAAACTTAAAGAAAATGACGGTGGAAAATTTTCTAGTAACGAGATTTCTAATTTCTTTTTTTTTTCGCAACAGTTTTCGCCGTGCAGATAGTCGCTTCACGCTAGGTCGCAAGGCAATTTTGTTATTTAGCCAAAACTGCCTTGCGACCTAGCCGAATGGCGATTAAGCAAATTTCTATCCTATTAACTGACAAATGTGATGGAGCCTTCAAGCTATTGACTAATATTTACTTGGGTAACTTGTTACGTGCAAATGCATCGTGCGTCTCCGAGGCATCATGAGTCCTCGCGTGCGTGTAATTTGGCTGCTGACAGATTTACTACTCCATGAGTCTGTTATTTCCAATATACGACTATGTCGGGTCACTAGATACGTTACACGTTTGGAGATTTGGGTTATTTATCCACACATCCACACATCCAAATACTGGATTTATGTTCACAACTTTCTTCAGCTCCTTTCCATGCCAAATGCCGCTATAAACTGCCAAGCACGAGGGATATTGAGTTGAATTAAAAGCCAAAAAAAAAAAAGATATTCAAGGAGCGTTAAACATCAACATTGCTTGGTAGGTTCATTTAGCGGCGAAACTATTAAATTACATTTTTAAATATTTATATTATATTTTTAAAATTTACAAATATTATATTTATTCTGTGACACTATGTTGAGTCCTTAAAAGGAAAAAGAACGTTATAAAGAAAATAAAAAGAACGTGATTTGCTACTTAAAATTATTAGCAGGATTTCTTAGTTTTAAAACACAATCATCCTAATGTGATGGACCCGATATAGTTTTACCCCCTTACTAATAAAACTATTTACATAATGGACAACTTAAACAACGTTGCTGTCTTTGACTGATACGTTGGAAATGTCACATGATAGAAAAAGACTAAACTGCAAACACCATATTGATATAAAATAACAAGAAAATAACAGTAACAGAGATTTAAAATACTCGTATATTGTCCGAGTTCATAATTTCTGCTTTTGACACAATTTATCATTTAAAAGTATTGTATTGATCCAACAGGTTTGACGAACGCCTAACGTTAAAATATTCCAATTAAATTAAATAAATCATGGTCTTTCATTAATTAAAACACATTGCTTTATTTAAAAAATAAAATCTAAATTTGTACAATATAAAGTAGGTATTTATTATTTGACTATTAAAAGAAATCGTAAAATCTTAAAATCTATATAGAACGCTTATTTTCTACGGAACATAACAAAATTTTTAAACAAAAAAAAAACACAGTAAACAATTATTGCCAGTAGCCAGAGTAGAAAATGTATATACATACTTCCGTACAAGAAACGACTTTCATAGAACGATGCAACACGATCCAAATTTGAAAATTCTGACGTCCCATTCAACGGGCAACGGCCCACGATTTTTCCCCACAATCGTGGCCACACCGTATGCAATCAAATCGTTATCTAACTATATAGCTGTTTATCTGTTCCTTTTTACTCTGTCCTACTACCTATAACAGCACGTCTACACTATCGCCGTGAACCTCCGTCCACGTGGTTTGCCGTGAACTCTGCCACTAATAGATGAGACTGAATGGCCTATTCGGAAAATATATTATAAAAATACTACGGCAGTATTTTAAGTTATGATGAGGATATCCTTGAAAACCCGTTGAAATATTTAAGTCTATGATCATAATATACAAGAATTCGACAAGTACCGACTTCATCTACTGACCAATATTGTTGATACTCATTAATTATAGACTATATAAACTTTTAATACTCATAAGTTGATCATTTTTTTCCTGATTTCCTAATATAGGTGACATTATTTAAGCCTGCTACTAACAGTTTTGCAAACGGCAGTGATAAATAATAATGAACCATGACTAAGGGTCACCAAGTGGTCGAAATTCGCCAATAATAATTCACAATATAGTTTTTAGGTTTGAACTTTATAAGATATTAACGTTCCCGTCCATTTTTGTTTATGAATCCATAAAGCGTTTTTAAAAAAGAATAATATGCAATTATATGAAAATTTCAGTATAATGCGAATCAAGCGAAAACTAAAAATACCGTTATCAAAAACTACGCTCGGCTAACTAGCAAAAATGCATAACATTTTGAAGCCAAAACCATACAATAGATTACCGAATGACATTATGGAAATTGACGATTTAATGAAAATAATTCCTAATGGATTTTTTTTATGCAATTAAAAAATATTTAAATGAAATAATATAAATAGTATCAAGTCCTTTGATGTTACTTTGAATTTTCATATAGTGTCTAAAATAATAAATGTTATGTATTATGTAGTATGTAATAAAAACAATTAAATGTAAAATAAGAATTTTAAATGAATTATAAAATTTTAAAATGTAATGTACATAAGCTAGTAGCTTGTAATATTTGCACGCCAAGAAAACGTCAAAACGTCATACTTTAAATTGTAACACCTTTAGTGACATATTTTATGCGAATAAAGACATTGATTGATTGATTGATTAATTTATTAGGGTTCTTTTGCTTCTTAGATAGAAAAAATATAAAAAAACGAGCCTTAGGTACAATATTCGTAGATGATGTGTAACAATTTTTGAAAACATTGAAGAAAAAAAAACACAATGCTTAGTACGATTTTCTAATATGTTAAAAAAAATTGGCAGTTATAGGGGGACTGCCGATAGAAGTGAAAAATAAAAATTATAAAAGAAAAAGAAATAAAAAGAATAAAAATATTTCCTCTGACCGAGATTCGAACTTTTTTTTTTTAATTGGTCAACAACGCAAAATCCGAGCGCCTACGTAACTACTATCTGCGTATCTGACATTAGTACTCGAAATTACTCATATCTTAATTGTATTGCACGACGAAAGAAAAAACATGTCAATTTAGGACCCTTATGTCGTCGGCGTACAGGTCAAGTCAGAGGTAAAATAATTTTGAACGGACCTTCAACAAGTCAATCATGGAGCATATCGGGCTATAGAAGTTTACACTTAAAAAAAACAACAGTTGTCTGTTAAGTCGGTTTACGGACGATAATTTTACGTGATAACGTCATCATAAATGTTGATAAAAATTCCTCGACTTCCTGTTAGACACTTCCGTCCCATTTCACGAAGTCACTCCCACCAAATTCCAAGAAACCGAGAGGAAAGATGTTAAACATCAAATAATATATACCTAAGTGTTGTGACAGATTGACAAGCGTCAAAGTGTAACAAAATTGTATGTACCCTGTATCTACCAAACGTAAGGTAGTGTGTGTTGTTGTTATTTTTATTCATTTTTGTATTTATATTATTATAAAACTTTCTCACACAATGTCTAAATTAATACTCAAAAAAGGAATAATTGTTTTTTTTCGATTTAGCATCAGTCAATTAAAATTAACACGTGCAAGACTGATGCAAGGTTCCTTGTAAACCGGTTCCGACGGTTCTCACAATAAGCTTGTGGAAGAGTGAGTTAGCGCCGCGGCAATTTAAGATGACCTTCTGCCTATGCCTACTACGCGTTGAGGCCCACTTATGCAGATCTGGGTTAAAGTTAACCCTGGGTTAAAGTGTCATCGAGTTTTCGAATTTCAAAATATTCATCTAGTCACTATATGAATATTTTTCAAATTCGAGGATAAAGTTATATATAATTCGGCAATGTTTTATGTAAAACAATTGTTACTTCATGGGTGAAACGGAGCTTTAAATATATTTTAACCTAAGAAAAAGAATCATTTTCTGTTAGGTAAGTTTTTAATTCGTTTCTGTGTCAGCGGTGTCTATCAGTAGCAATGTTAATTACGAGTTATCGAATCGATATACGGACCACATTGATCAGCTTGACTTAAATTTAGTTTATATTGTCACTTTTGTGTAGGGAAACGTAATTTACACAAGTTATCGAACCAAAAGTGCTAATGGATATATAAACTACCGACAAATTCACTTTTTGAAACCGGGCATTAGTGTCTTCAAGTACGAATTCACGCATGTCCATTACACGTTCTCGCTCGTTTACACTCACTGTAATGCGACCCTAGCACCAGTGCCGGATTAGCCCATAAGCAAATAAAGCAACTGCTTAGGGCATCCCGTCTAGGGAGACGAGGGGACCCAAAGACGCCTGAGAAAAAAATATTATGTGCTCACGAAATTTCAAAATCCGCGCGCTTTTGTTGGCGACCGAAGCGACACGACAACTGACGAGAGTTTTCTGCGTAATCAGTGTTGCCAACTTAGTACTTTATTCATTCATTATAGTTCACCAAACGCGGGGTCCGGGGATAGCGAACCTATGGCACGCGTGCCATCAATGGCATAATATTATCGTATATGACAAACTGTCATCTATTTGCAACAACAGAAATCACACTATTATACTTTATTTTAAATTACAAAATGATAATTTTTTGGAACATGTTCCTTTTTTGTAGTAAATGAGAAGTTTCGGGTTGATAGTAAGAAAAAAATAAAATAAAGGAATGCCTCGAAGTCTAGTCACAGATTAAGAAATAGGTACTATGGTCTAGTTGATACCGGCTATATTTTACCAGGTTTTTAAGTGCACATACTTACAGAGGATTTTCTTAATTTTTAATTGCTATCATAAGAAAACAAATTTCTCGCTTGCTTCGACCGCCTCTGTTACCTACGTCTAAACCGAAATGTTTTTTTTTTAATAATTAAAAAAAACAGTCTTTTAGAATTTAAAATTTGAACAGATTTAATCTGTAAAAAAGCAAAAAAAATTTGCTCCCTCGCGTTTAACATAAAGAAAGTATTATAATTATCATTTAGTACTGTTATTCTGTTTTGGCCGGTTGATTTATGTGTATTTTCCGAAATTCACCGTCTTTTAGGGTTTAAGGTTTGTACAGACTTTAACCTTTAAAATGTTTGATTGATTGATTTTAGTGTTGTGTAAGTTTCAACAGATTTAGACAAGTAAAATAGAAAAAATTTTTGCCCACCAAGCACAAGGGCACCAAGTTACCTTAATCCGGCACTGCCTAGCATAGAGTAGAAAATATATATATTTACGTACAGAGAATCAGCTTTAATAGAACCAACCAATTCGATACAAATTTGAAAATTTTGACGTGCCCTTCAACGGCCCCACAATTTTTCCACACAGTCGTGGATACACCCTATGCTCGTAGTAGTCCAATCAAATCGAAAGCTAACTATGTATCCGTTTATCTGTTCCTCTTTCTATAATCTGTGACCCTAGTGTGCGCCATGCTTTAATGAAAATTTGAAGGTCTGCAGTAGTTCGTTATTCGGTTACATACAATTTACAAACTTGTCCTTAAGGTATCTCGTTTCGAGTCGGCGATCTTAATGGTTTTTTTGTTCCGTTCACCATACGAATACGAACAATCGTCGCATGAGTTATTACGTTTCGAAATGACAAGTTGCGAAAACTACATTATAATGAGCAAAAGTAAAAAGAAATCAATCAAGGTGGAGTAATTTTATTTCATTATTAATTTTGATCGTCATAACGATTCGGTAGGTGTGAAAAGGGTTTTTAAACCAACCATACATATACACAATCTAGTGAGGGTACCAGAGGTCGAACGCGCTTGTAACTCACTTGGCATTGCGGGAGTCTATGGGCGGCGGTGATCGCTTACTATCCGGCGATCTGTCGGCTTGTTTTCCGGCTTGTGGAGGCTAATATAAGAAAAGGTTATATTGTCTTTGTTATTGTAAACTAATACGTGAAGCAAAAACTTTCAGTACGTTACGAGTACGAGTTACGAGAATCGTGCAACCGAAGGAGTATGAAATTTGGACGGTAAATTAAAGTTTATGTGCAGGAAGGTGTGCAAAACTCATTTTTTTTAAATTATGCTTAGAAAAATAAAACAACACCACACTACCGTGCGTTTGACATATAAATTTTTTTAAACGTTGATTTTTGTCAATCTGTCACATTTTTTTTTCTGTCTAAGAGGCAAAATATGGTTTATAAAGTTCAAACTTAAAATTATATGAATTACTAGCTTATGCACGCGGATCCACCCGTGAAAATAGTATCCCACGGGAACGTTGTACTTTTTCGGGATAAAATGTAGCCAATATTTCATCAAATTCTGTTCAGTAGTTTTCGCATGAAAGAGTAACAAACATCCATCCGTACATCTTTCTATCCATCAATCTATCCGACCAACCTCACAAACTTTACACATTTGTAATAGTGGCAGGATTATGGGCGAATATCGACCAGCACCAGAGCGACGTCTAGTTATTATTATTAGGTACTCTATCTTACCACTATTTTCATGATATTATATTTAAAGTGCGCCCCGGGCGGTGCAATTATCATATTATCATTAACTTTTATGTTTTTTGGCGAGCATAATAAATAATGTAAATAAATGACTGAATAAATGATTATTAATTGCCATTTTTATTGTCCTTCTAAAATGATTGGCGATTTATGTACCTGTTTTAAAATTGAAATACTATTTTTGGATGCCTTTATATCCATTGTTGATAAAGGAATTTAATAATTTACCTATTAAAGATATGGGATTTTTGGAAATACATAAATGGTTTTCAGTTTCCAATACTGATATTATAGTTACGTTTCAATCACGTATTAGATTTCAATAAAAAGTTTATACCTACTTTATATATACGCCATAGTCATCGGTTTAGTGTTTGTTGGATTTAAGCCGTCATGTCATACCTTGAGCTGAGTTCTTGTGGGGTTTTTTGTTTGTTGGCCTTGATACAGCCTTCAAATACTTCCTCAATTAGTGATGAATGCGAGCTACTAAACTGTATACGGATATGATCTACCTATATTATGGTACACTCTTGAACTTCTGATTATTCAGTTTACAGGTACTATTTGTATACTAGCGTAAAATATAAGGGCCTGTTTCACTACTTTCTACTGAAGTGTCAGATGGCTTATTTGCATGTTTTGTCTCTGTCGCTCGATATAAGGGCTCCCTCACATTTATAATTGCAAATTCGCATCGCATCGCAAATATCTGCGAGCTCGTATATAGGCGCTAGTATACAAGCTCGCGGATGCGTTGCGAATTCGTGCGAATTCGTAATTACGGGTGGCCTAAAGTAAGCGGCGACAAAACTTCCGAATGAGCTATTCGACACTTATGCTGCTTAAAAAGGTTAGTAAAAATTAATTAACAAAATGAGTAGAAATATCAATTTAATTGACATGGTGTTTCTTCGTTCTTTTTAATAAGAATGACGAACGAAGTGATTTTAGGTTTTATCTACGGAAAAATTCCTAGTGAGTTGAATTTTTGTATACACCTTTATTACGGCGTTGTAATAATGACTTATGAACGTTGAATGAAAAATCGACATTGATATCGTGCCGGCTAAAAAAGTTATAAAGGTCAAATGGTCACGAAAATCAGTTTTTCGCAAATATCTCGCGACCTGTTCCTCGGAGGTCAATAGTGGTCATTATAAACATTGTTTGTCGTAAAATTATCTACAAATAATGGCATTTGCATTTTTCTGTAAGATTAACGTTTTACCTAATTAAAATTAAAATTAACCTTAGTAGTAGTTGAAAAGTCTTTCTATACATGATTGAAACAGTGTACGATTCATTCGCAAAACCAGAATTATTAAAATCACGGTACAGATAGACGTTCAATAGACGGCAATACGCTGCGGTGATGATGATGATTCACAGTACAAAGGAAATTCCCACTTACCGAATTCCCTGGCATCGACATTGAATTGGCATTTGGCAGCGACTCCCACGGCGCGGCGGACGTCTTGACGGCATGATTGCCGTAAACGTCCGTCCGTCCTCTCGTACGTCCGTTACGACTAACGGATGCTCACGATTCACGAACCACCCCGGAGACGATCTGGAATGTAAACATTAAGATTTTATTTGCCCAGATTAAAATCGATAAAAGTTTAAATACTGTTGACGATCTTATTTCTTTACTAGCAGGCGATCCGTCTACTCGTTTGGAAGAACTCGTCTACTGTACAAAATGGCGCGTCGGTAGTGCGAACGTAAAGTGGCAGCTCTACTAGAGTTATATTGAACACTAGATTGTGAAAACCTAGATTTTACAATAAACAGTAATAGTACTTTATGGCACTATGTAAGCACATCAATATGCCTAAATAACACAATATTCTGTTTCAATCATAAGCCAGTGATGATAGATAGTCATATTATTTATTTAAAACCTATAACCCGACTACGTACATTACTTATATTAGAATAATTTACAGCCTACGTTACCCTGACTATTATTACGAATCTATTGATACCTCATTCATTAAAATATGATCAGTAGTTTAGGCGGTAGAACAAACTACTATAATGATAAATGTGAAAGTTTGCGAGAATGGATGGATGGAAATTTGTTACTCTTTCACATATAAGTTTTGTATAGTAGTAGTTTAAGCTTTGGGTTAACACATAGGCTACTTTTTATTATGAAAAATTTCCCGTGGTATATGCTATTTACGCGAGATGAGCCTCGGGCAAAAATTAGTACATAGTACACATACACAGACTCCCAAAATCATTACCCTTCCTTGGTGGCTTCGCTATTGTCAGATGAAAAATGAATGGCTTATAAAGTCACATGTGAAAGTGCTTTCAAGGGCTTAATAGTGATATGAGCTGGCAGACGAACGAAATCGCAAGCGGGAACCCGTGCCGTGGCCGCTTTCTAGTTATTATGAATTGAACGGAGTGTATACCTATTGAATGGTTGGAAAATATGGTTTTACTACCTTTTGCCTGCGGCTCCGCCCGCGTAAATACAGTATCCCACGGGAATGTTTTTCGGGACAAAAAGTAGCCTATGTGTTAATCCAGATACTAAATACTACCATATAAAATTTCATCAAAATCCGTTCTGTAGTTTTTACGTGAAAGAGTCACAAATATCCATCCATTCATCCATCTATCCACTCTTACAAACTTTCACATTTGTAATAGTAGTAGGATTGTCGTTTTAATAATTATTCATGCCCACTTTCAGTTTTTATAATCGTAGTAAATAGATCCAGTAGGTAGCTTGTGCGTAGTTCAAACGCGATAGAAGGGAAGCTTTCAAAATCGACCGTGCGGTTTTTCTTTTACGTTTTATTTGAGATTAGTTCCATGTGCAGGTGATAGATGGCGCTGAGAGCTAGTTATTTCTCGACATTCAGTCGCATATCGTTTTTTCGTTTCATCCATTTTAATCCACAAGAATGCTTTGCTTCAAAATAGTTTTTGATTGTTATCAAATGCTGAAAAACATGTTACAGTCTCTCACGCCACATCTGTCAACAATAGATCTAAGATCTATGTGTATCATCTTACATCTGTTTAGTAGCTTATTACACCTCTCTGGGCTAGTGGGTGGTCCGTTAATTTGGTGGATAAAAAGCTTTATAATTTTATAATGCAATTAGATAAGACGCTTAGAGACCTGATGCATATACTTAGATCACGTAACTTTCTACATCATTAGGATCATTAGCATACCATCTTCATCAGAAAGTCATCACAACGCACTTTGTTCTGAGTGATTTTTTTTACTTTTTCATTAAAAATGAAATTGTGCAGATGAAGTGAAAAAGTAGGCACGCAATTTTTTCTTTTCACAGATTTTCTTTTCACAGTTCAATCTTTTTTAAGTGCTTTCAATATTTGTATTTGACAATGAATTACAAATTACAGTAGCAAAGGATACCTAGGTTGAAATATATTTTCTAACGACTAAAGCGATTGTTTTTAGATAGGTTTTTTAAAAGTAAACAGCGTAAAATCTTCATCCATACTAGACAAATAGTTGACGACTAGAAAGTAAGCGATTGAAACAAGACAAGGGATACAATGAATGGTGATGAGAACGGCACTTCCGAAATGTTAGTGTGGACCCACCCTCGATTGTGTTCCATTGTATGCAAATCGCCGCGCGCCGCGCCCGCAGCTACCAAATATTTCACGTGATGGACTATTGCGTGGCAAATCTGGCGATAGAGATTGATTACAAAGGTGATTGTGTGTAGAATTTAGCCATTTAGATTATACAAAATATTTTGGTTAAACTCTGATTTATAATCTCAGTCAGTAAAATGACATTTCTACGTGCTTCACCGCTCTTTCCTTTTTGGTCAGTTAGTAGAGACAGATTTTTTTTTATGTTGCTTTCTATGTATTATTTTTGTATTGCATGTCTTATTATATTATAGATTACAACAATAACTTGGTAGTGGGTGACCTACTGATAGTGATCAGTGCTAGTGTGAGTTTTTCTTTTCGCATTCGATCGTGAGCGCGTTTGGCGTTTACTAGGAATTTGTAGTGTGTGTGAGTTTTTCTTTTCGAATGCGAAAAGAGAAACTCACACTTAGCACTCAGGATATCAAAATAAGAACTTGTGACGTCAATATTTCTTGAAAAAAAAATGCCTTGTAAATTTTCAAATTAAAAACATGAATATAAACTAAATTAACTGTAATTTTAATTATTAATTATCTCATGCTGCACACCCGTCACCCATCGAGCGAAATCTATAAATAAATGGCTATCTCTACCAGTCTACGTAATAGCCTCGGTCTTGCGACATGCCCAAATTTCTCGGGTCTCTCGACGCTTCCATAAGCATTCCCCGGACCGCAGCCACCAATTTATCCGTTCCACGTCACAGATTTCCACCGATATATCGCAATAAACATTCACAGGGAGAAACGTGAAATGGACGGATATGACACAACTATATTTGGAATATGTCACTGGGTGTGACAATTTTAGCAGTCTTCATGATGGAAATGGATTTTTCATTTCGAAATCGTTTAAATATATTTTTAAGTGAAATCATAAAACATGGCGTATTTTTTTGTCGTGATTATTAAATTATTTTTTCATTAGGATCAAATAAAAAGGCTTGCACCAACTGCAGTTAGTGCTCGACGCTCGTGGCAACTGTTTGCTAAAATGAATTTAAATTTTTGGTAAATGCCAGGGTGCCATGTCTATTACTTCCATAGCCTGCGGTCCACGAATCTGACCCTATTGGCGCGTATTGACATGTTACCCGTGAGGCCGTGAAGCTTTATTTGGAGGTCCACTTCAACATAATGTTCCTGTTTTGTTTATTTCAAGTTTAACCAATACAACCTCTACCAACGTATTTCGTACATTTACTATTTAAGTATTTAGGTATCGAAATAACAATATAACGATGATGTTATTTAAAATCATAATAATATTATAGTCCAGTGATTGAAGTGAAATCATTTCTTCTCGTGTAAATTATTATTATTCATAAATAAAACAAACCGCTGTTACCTAAAATGATGTTTATTTATAAATTTTGTCAATCATTAATAGGAGAGGTCTAAGCCCCAGCTGTGGGAACACTGGTGATTGATGATGATGATGATTAAAGAAAGGCCTCAAACTAGTAGAGCACAGCTTACAGCAGTAGGTACAATGATGACAGAATTTTCGTAACCTTACGAAATAACTCAGCCACCTCACGAACTATTGCGAAGCGACACGCGGTGACAAATCGCCTGTCCGACCCCTCGTTCATGTGTAGTGCAGTACCGTCACGTCTAGCGCTTAGTCTAGGTCCCTGTAGGCTAAGCGTTGAACGTGAAAGCTGTCAGTTTACATCGGCACGTAAAATGTGTATGCGAACGAGAAAAGTAAACATGCGTCATTAATATTATGAATATGATAATTAAGTATGTCGTGTGTTCCCATTAAAAAAATCATAAATTCATAAATATAAGGAAATATGAATTTGAATTTCGAAACTATTGCGGCTTTGTGTGTGTGTACCTTCATCATTAATGCAAAAATTTTTAGATATTATACTTAAAAACGTAACAAAACCACAAAACCCCATCTTGAATTGACGTGATTGTATGAAATATGGTTTTATAACTATCATTTTTAATTTATCAGCGAAAGTTATCCACATCTCGCTTGGTACCGCGACCACTTTTTAGTCGTCAGTAGTATGGACTTTCTGTAACAACTAACAACTGTTTTCTTTATTGTTAGTTGTGCTTTTATAATCATTTTTACAATATATTCTCTGAATTCCCGATCCGGTTAGTACAGCTGCAGCGCAACTAAATAACAGTGAAAATATGTTATATCGACATCGAAGGGACCAAAAAAGTATAGTGTCGTAATACCTGTGTTAGATTTAACTTAAATGTACTATTTGAAATACAAAAACACCTGATTTTAAAGAAAAGAACAATTACGAATTAACACTTTTATTTATTCTTATGTAATTCAAGTGAGTTATGAGTATAATAATCATTACCTTAGATCCACCCTTGAAAGCCGGAACAAAAGTGATCCACCGAGTGTGTCAACCTAGTCAATTTTTCCCCAGTGTTGCCCGATACAATTAAAAAATTTACACAAAATATTTAACTGACAATGTAAAAAATAAACAAAATAACATTTTTAATTATAAAATTGATAACAGCTCAATAAAATATTATTTTTCATTTAAAAACCTAACACCTGATATTCGTTAAAACTGACATGTTCAAATAGTAACATAATTGTCGTTATAAAGAGTTTTCACTTGATAAAAATATATATGCTGAATGAATCGGTATGCGCATGTGTATTGTGTGCGTCCCTCGGTCTATAACTCTCAATGCTATGATATTAGCCACCACCTTCATTCAGCATATACGAGTATACTGGGCGGTGTCCAGAAATGTCTGCTCTGCTACACCTTATTATTTCATGAGTGTTAAATGTTCTGAATATTATTCTTTGTTTAACGAATTTATACTAGGAGTTTTCTGTAACATCATGTAGGTATTTAAAACCATTTTTCTTTGGACACCTTATAAGATAAAATATTTACAGGTGAGATAAATACTATTTAATAAATTAGCGACAATGTCTACTTCGATATTTACATGTCCTTGTACTTCAATATTGCTTGTATGTGTGAGAAACGAGAATGTATAAAACACTTTGGTACAGATTACTTAATAGTTACTGCGTAATCTATGGTTTTAAGATGTGCACACATATCTGTTTGTCATTCTTTTGCTTGCCCCACAATTCACAAACGAATCGCGTGCGACACTATGAAGTGTGGAGCCAATTCGTACATTTGTCGCGTAATGTTTCACTTAATTTTCGCGGACCTTTCGCAGTGTGGAGGTTTTCTACTAGCTATAGAGTGTAGCGCGTGAGACTCCCAAAGTAACACTAATTGCTGTTGATAAGAGATTACAAAGTGTTCATTATGTAAATTAAGGTCAAAAACTCGACGTGATGCGACGCCCACTTTGTAATAGCGATACAAAATTGAAATTGTGCGCGACGTCTCGCGACGAAGCGCTGCATAATACTATGCAATTTATTACAGCCGAGGATGCATCGTTGCGTCACGTCGTGTCTCGGTGTGAACTGACCGTAACAGCGCTGTGTCGAATTCCTCTTGCAGTTTAAACCAGATGTATTAAGTTGCTAACTTATTTCGTGACAGGACAAATGTCAACAAACCTAGGCTCAGCTGATAAACGTAGAACGATAATACAGCTAACAAGATGTGAACCCGCTGCCCAGACTTATTTAAATTTAAAATTACTATTATACTTAAGTACTTATTCATATTGCAACATGATTCACAGTAGCTGGTGCCCTCAACTTCGTTTGCGTAGAAGTAATGGAAACGGAAACCCTGAGATAAAATAAGCAAGTTACTCTTTATATCCGCGGCTATCTGCCAGTGAAAGTCACGTGAAAATCGTGCTAGCCGTATCAGAGATTAAACGGAACAAACAGACAGACAGACAAGCGGACGGATAGAAAGACAGACAGACAGACAAACGGACAGACAAAATGTATAACACGGACGGACAATTAATATCAATTTTCTAATTAAAAATTCAATTTTTATTTGTTAATTTCACATGCATTTAGAGAAAAGCTATTACTTAATTGAAAATTACAAACAGACACTTAAATTTTATTTGTATAGGTGTATAGATGTTTAGATTTGTATATAGACCACGGTAGTATAATATGATAATATATTCTGATTTATAATAATAATTCAGTCATAAAAATGTTGTTTTTATTAAGGTAGGACATGAAAGGCACAGATTATTATCCTTTCTGGGTTAAGAAAAACATATATTTATACTAGGTTTTGCCCTCAGCTTCGCCCGCGTAAATACATTATCCCACGGGAACACTCCACATTTTCGGGATAAAAAGTAGCCTATGTGTTAATTCAGAGTCTAAACTACTACCATACCAAACTTCATCGAAATCCGTTTAGGAGTTTTCGTGTGAAGTAACAAACATCCATCCATCCATGCTCACAAACTTTCACATTAATAATACTAGTAGGATAGAATGGTACGGGACATCTTTACCCTGAGATTATGTTGGCCCATCTGACTATAATGTACTGCGGGTACCAAGTCTGCGGGCTAAAGAATATGTGTATTTAAATAAAAAATAACTTCAAATTTGTCTGTTAACTAACATTTAAGGACATTTTCAATATGACTTAAACAAAAAATGCTTTTACCATAAACAATTTTGTCTTTGTTAATGTGAAGCTGTTAAATAGTTAAGCTGGATTTAATATTTTTGGGATTTGAGATGAATGATCAAGATGAAGGATGCTTACAGTGATTATTTGTCTTTAATAACAAAAAAAAAAAGAATGTTTACCTATTGAATTTTGGTGAAGTAGACTTTATTACCCGCGCATAGTCAAATAATGCTTTTTGTAACGTTATTTTACCCGACAGGTTATATCCCGACTGGGTTATATTTTCGCGCGTATCTTGTATGTAGGTATGTATGTATGTTTGTAAATTCCTTTATTCCCACGTATCTTCCAAACGACAAATTTAGGTATCGTTAGATTTGTCTAAGAACTCCAAGTGTCCTTAGATAGCTAGTTCAAAAAAAAAAATACAAAATGGCGGATTTTGGCGCCAAATTGTAAGTAGTTCAAAGAGTTTTAAAACCATTTTATTAATTAAAACATTCGAATAAATACGTAATCAATGCATTCAAATAGACGTAATTTAGCTTTAAATCGAATCGTAGTGGATAAACTAAAAAAATCTAAAATAAAATAAATAATTTTAAAAGTAAAAACGACTGCAAAAAAGACATATATATAATACCTAAGACCGACTAAAAACGCACTAAAAAGACCGAAACAAGATTGAGAAAACAGACTACTCACACTATGAGCGGAAAGCCTAAGTGAAATAATTGACGTTGTGTTTGGTAGCAGGCGGGACCCATTTATTTTCGTACGATTTATAATTTGCAAATTAAATTAAGTCAATTATTTCACTTCGGTTTTCAGCTCATAGTGTAGTCTGTTTTCTCAATCTCGTTTCGGTTTTTTTTGTGCGTTGCTTAGTTGAAATGTTTAATATTGTTTCCGTTTATGTATCTTATACTTTAATTTAACTATCGTTTCAGTATTCGGCAGATAGACTTGTTAACTTGGTATACTTTATAAAATTTAAAGTAAGTACACAATTAATTAAAATTAAAGGCGAAACCCCGTATCGAACAAGAGGCTTACGAGATATGGGTATGACAAATTACAAGGCGTAATATAACAGGTGCTGTTTGTAATATACCCTAATCCCTACAAGAATTGTGTCTGCTGTGGATACACTCTATATAATAATTTAAATATACTTTGTGGTGTGAAAACGGCTTATGCTACATAGTGTAGTAATGTTCTAATTATTATTAGGTATAATTATATTAAAACATATTTTTGTTTCAGATTGGGAGCAGCATAATATCACACATGTCCCCGAATAATGATTCCGGTAAATATTTTACTTTAGAATCAACTAATTTAATGTTATGGCATGTCACATTGCTAATACTTATGCTAGTACACTTGCATTAGTTAAGTATTATTGAAATTTTTTTTTTTTCAGAAAGCCATATTGAATAACGTTACATAATATCTATCTACCTTCATACAGGTAGAGTTACGACTACTTCAATAATAATTCTTTTATTATTAAAGTAGTAATTTAGGCCGGCAACGCACTTGTGATTCCTCCGATGTTGCCACGGGAGACGGTAATCGCTTTCGAAAGTACTATTAGAAAAGCGATCCATTTGTCCGTTTGCCCCCATATATATATCATAAAAAATACATTATGCTTTGTAAAGTCAAATCAAGAAACCAACTGGTCGGTATACAACCCTACACAACTGCGAGACAGCTGTAACACTGGGGTAACAAAGGAAGTTGGCGCCTACGTTGAATAACAAGGCATTTTTTACCCCTAGATCTAGACTAGGGCTTAACCCTTTTCAAGTCCACGTCGTGCCCTTTTAACGCGATAATTGGACTCTAGGGGTTCTAATAATAACCTTTAACAATGAGTATAAAAAAATAATCTCCATCCGTTTCCGTTTCAGTTTTTATTATTATTTATTTGCTGTATCCCGCGGTAATTAAAAATAGCCGGACATATTATATTCAAAAGGGGTACTTATTACCGATTTATTAATGCTTTTCGCTACGTACCTATGGTATGTAAACGGAATTCTTACAACGTCGTTACGTACATTTGACAGGTCATGTAAACATGTATTTGTTTATATGTAAACAAATATCAAAGCACATGTTTAAAAACAGGCCAAATACGATCCATTCGAGCACGAAGGGTTACGTACAAAACGGCAAGAAAAACACGTTTGTTGTATGGTCTTAAATATTTATTGCATTCTATTTTTTGTTCTGTTGTAGTGGCAATAGAAATACATGATTTGTGAAAATTTCAACTGTCTAGCTATCACGGTTCATGACATACAGTCTGGTGACTGACAGACGGACAGTTGAGTCTTAGGGTCCCGTTTTAACCCTTTGGGTACGGACTACGGAGCCCCAAAAATGTGTTCAGTTCAGTGTTCACTCGCATACCTTCTCCGTAGTATAATCTATATTTGTGCCAAATTTCATAAAATATTACCCGAACACAAAAACAAGCGTTATCCCGACGTATTCCCGGGGGCAGGAAAAACGCGGAGAAAGATGATTCTATTCGTTTTGTAATAGTGTACTCGACTAATTGCTCCCAGTTCGCTTCGCTCGAAGTTTCGCTAGTTGAGCATGTCGGGAGTTGCTACTTAATAGAGTTCACACATACACACGATACGACATCAGCATTCTACTAGTGCTACGACGTCGAGCACTCGCGTCGACTAGTGCTAGGACGTCACGTCGGGTAGTGTTACTACGTCGCGTATTCGCGTAGGTTAGTGTTAGGACGTCGCGTCGTGGCACCTCTCGAGTCAAGTATTACGACGCGGTATAGTCTTAAGCTGCGACTTTGCAAGGTGCCATGGCCCACGAGTAACAACAAATGGTCTTTTCTAAAGTTATTCACAATTAAAAAATAAGAAATAAGATATTAAAGAATAATGACGATCTTCGAAATTCAAAATATATATGGGATTGACGTGAATTAGCATTGGATGCATCAATACCATACATTTTTGATTTCTAACTTCGTTATCGTAATAAGCGGTGGCATCTTGGCTAAAGGGCAAGTATTTGTAAGAAAACTTCGTCTAGAGCAATCAATTTTTCAAGAAAAACTGTGGCTTTCGACCACATCATTACGTGCAACGTAGTCACGTTGAGTCCATGGGCCGGGGCACGTTACAAACGTTTGCGTGCACGACGTCGCAAAGTTAAAATTCCACGATACGACGTCGCATCGTGGAATTTTTACTTCCAACGTCGCGAAGCATTGTAAGTCTATCGGCCGGTTTCAATAACCTATCTACCAAGAAACTCTTCTTAAAAACGTCAAGTTTGTATCGCAAAAAACCGGCAAATTATTGAATAACGACGTTTGTCGTATCGTATTTCAACTGTAAGCTCAAAGCTGGCACTTGGTAGTTCCAATTCACGGACTGTTGACGTCTGTTGTATAAGTTATAGGTGCAGCTCAGCCATCTGCTACTGCCTGCTGTGGATTGGCATGTAAACTCTAAACCCAAAGAAGCTGTACTTTAGATTAGTTGGCGAGCATTGTAAATAAAACAATAGTTACGGAATCTACACGGATTCATGGCAGTCGTGGTTACAAGAAAACTGTAACAACTTTTATATTACCTAAGGGTCAGTTCATACCACGACGATACGCGACGCTGCGCGGTGCCGCATTTTCAAGATAGCTATTCAAAATTGAACTTTATTCACTACCGTGTGAAACGTGTATCTTCTTGTGTAATTAATAAACTTCAATTTTGAATAGATATCTTAAAAATGCAGCGCCGCGTGAGGTAACGTTTCTTTTCGGTGTGAATATTGCCTCTTATGCGATTTAATATTAACGCGTAAACACAGAAAAACTACACTTCTGGCAATGGGTATGTTGCCTAAAAAATTCTTTTTAGTCTATTCGATGTTAGACCACATGTTAATAAACAATTTCGAACCCATTTTCGTATATCTTAAATAATAACAAAGATACAAACAATTTAAATTTACAATATGAAGAAGAGCGATAAATCGGCCTGTGACGTCACGTGTTGCACATTTGTCATTACAAAATGTATGGCGGTTGCAACTTGTGACGTATCAAATCGTTTTGCGTGAAAGAGATGGGCAATATTTTTTATTTGCTTATAATTTTTAATCGCGTCAATCTAAATACCTATTTCTTTTAAATGTATGTATCTTAAATCAACAATTTTAAAATTTTATTTATAAAAATATGATATTCCACACTAGGCAACATCCCTATTATATTATAATTATAATAAGTAAATTGAAGTGCTCTAAAATGTGTAAACCTCTTCTATTTATTACATAATATATTGAATTGCAAAAGAACATCAAAAGGCTGTATGATGTACTCGTATCACGTCTGCCCTAACCTTTTCCTGTGGAATACATTTTCAGCGAAACGGGACGCTTTGATACAAACAAAACATAAAACAAGTGCATTGTTGCTCGTTAGTTCCGACAGTAAATTAAAAGCAACGAGAAACGCTTAATGACATATTCAAGCAAAAAGAAAATGTTTAAAAATGTTGATTTTTATCTTGGAATATGAAGAAAAGTGCATGCGACAAGCAATTTGCTCGCAAGTATGAGAGTACGGTAACGAGTTGCGAACTATCCATTGAATTTAGGGTTGCCACCTGCAGGTATAGTTAAGTCAAACTTTAAGCAAGTCAAACTTTTTTTCGATTTCTGCTACACGAAGTTTCCATAATATAACTTGTATAACGTACGAAAATAAACTAACATATTTAGTATAGATACTAGGTAGCTCTACCTGTATTACATATTCTTTTGTTTAAAGCAGTTTTTGGGTTAGAAAACAAAGGTTTCTGCTTGCAGAAACAGTATAATGATTCACTCAATCACAGGGTGTAGTTAAATACATACCAGTGCCAAAGGCTGGTTCTTCTAATTAGGAAAGCCCTAGCCTGTATATTAGGTAGGCATTTTGATGACGGTCTTCAAAAGGTAAATGGTAAGTGAAGCCGGTAGGAATGGAGTTATGGAAACCCCACGCCACTAATACATACATAGTTCGTTGAGAGTTGAGACAGCCTGACACAATGCATGTTTTAATGGAATATAAAAATTACTCTCGATTTCCGATTGATGCGATGTGTAATTCATTTAAAACCCTTAAGATTTAGTTACAAGTGCCATCCCTAAGATCAACTCACTAGCGCCACCTGGAAGAGCAAACTAACGTAAAATCACATTATCGGAAACTTCGGTGCGCCATAATTCAATTTATACAAAGAGTTGTTATTCCTTAGAAAAGTTACGTACGACGGAAATGTGAAGATGTATTTGGCTGCTTTATGACATGTTAATCCAAAAATTGTGTAGATAATAATGCGATTTTTGCCGTAAGGATAATTTTAACTTTAAGGCTAACATTATTGGTGATGGAGAGTAGTAGTCTAGTAGAGTGTTAGACCAAAACCCCAATTCTCGTAATTTACTTACAATTTTCGACGTCGAGTCGAATAGCGCTTTTTAGAATCGTCTTGACATCATGAGCTGATTTTTGGAGTTTGGACCGAGCAAAATGCGTTGGTTTGACGTTTATAAGAATACCATTTTGCAGTTTTAACATGATGGGACTGGATTGTACCTGTATTATTGGCTAATTTAATTAGCAGAATTGACCTTTAAACGAAAATTTTTAATTTCATCAAATTATAAGTTTTACCTGCCTGAAATTAATAGATACTTTAAATAGGTTAAAATTAATTTTAAGGTTAATTTTCTATTTTAAGAAATGTAATTTTAATAGAAACAGAAGCGTCTCTACTAGTTAAGAATATTTGTGTGGGTTGTTAAGACGTCTGTTTTATAAACGAAAATAAATCTTCACATAACACGGTCCTTGCCATTCCATGGCGACTGGTTAGGAACGTTTAAATAACTTGACACTATCTATATATAGCGAAATATTTTATGGCGTGCCCTATACATCTATACAGTCTGTGAAGTGTGAAGGGTTAATTTAAGTTAATGTAAAAACAAAATAAAGCTATTTATTTAAAAGTTTTTTATTAAGATACGTCCATTGGAACTATGTACAATATCGGAAAAGCTCCTGCTCGACCAGTTTCTAAACATTTTCCTCTGCAGTAGGACGCCTCAAAATATTTAAACACAAAGAAAGAGACCGGATCAACTGCAGACGTGGTTGTCCGTGTTTAGACGTGAGTATGTGTGCGTGCGCATGATTCATCGGCGCTGTTATGCGATTTCGATCTTATGCTAAAATCGCCAATTCTCGTCATTAACTTACACTTTCATTTTACTTTTGTTGAATTATAAATGAATCGTCTTGATATCATAAACAGATTTTTGGAGTTTGGACCAATCAAAAGAGGTTTGAAGTTGGTTTGACGTTTATGAGAATACCATTATGCAGTTTTAACATATTATCCGGACTGGATTATAACTTTATTATTGCAAGATTTAATAAGCAAAATTGACCTTCTGGTCGAGCGGCAGCTTGTTCGATAGTAGGTACATAGAATATACAATATTTCTGTTCAGTCACAGTGTTTTAACTCGAACGCACTAATGGTTTGCTAATGGAAGCACTCATGGTGATCATTGCAATGATGAAGATAATTTAATTTATATTATATCTAGCAATATTCCGCGAATAAATACACAACCTGCAAGCAAATGTGTGAGTGCACGCATAAGCATGCGTAAAGCACCTCCCTCCTCCCACACTGCTTATGCGTAGTGCGTATACTCAGAAACAAGATCGTGCAAGGGCCCACACCACCATGCAGGTTGCAAAACTCGACGCGCGTTTCGCGTCGAACCCGGAGCATCCTCAGAAAGTGGACCTGCGAACAAAGTTCTGTACTCACGCATTTTCTTGCAGGATGTGTGTATTTATCGCGGAATATTGCTAGATATAATATTAATTAAATTTTCCGATAGATATTATATTCTATGTAACGCCTGATTCTATTAACTATGCAATGATGAAGGATAAAATTCACGGCCACACCGACGTTTAGGCGACTAACCTAACTAACGGGAAAGCGTTTACCACCCATTTATCGGGATACCTTTAGTCTGCAAGATATGCAATTATTCTTTTAAAGACCTGTTTTACAATTATTGTCTAATAATAATTGACGAATAGCTTAATGATGAAGTTTTAGAAGGAAGTTTTCGCTGCTTACTTTATACTGAGCGACAGAGCAAAACTTCCAGATTGTCACTTATTAGGCGATTGTGAAACAGGCCCTGAGTAGGTATATAATCAGAAGGTCAATTCTGCTAAATAAAACCTGCAATAATACAATAACAATCAAGTCCCGATACGCGAAAACTGTCAAACTGGTATTATCGTAAACGTTAAACCAATGTGAAACGCGTTCTGATTGGTCCAAACTTCACAAAATCAATTTATTATAACATGTCGCTTCACTTATAATACAGGCAAAGTAAAATTAAAGTCTACTTTAAATACAAGAATTGAGGACAAGTTCTCACCATAAATTCTGTATGTCGTTTTGCGTTTTTCTTTTGAGATTTTTCAAGACATTGTCATGCAATCGATAGTCTTATTTGTACATCGATGATAATTGATAACTAATTACAGCCAAGCCGTCAAAATTTTGTTTATTTTATTTTTTTAATCGTTGTGTTTATTTTTAATGCCACTAGGGCTACTGTGCCCCAGCAGGTATCCAATTATTTCACCGGTAAATATTTCGTGGGCATTGTTACTTTAACTTTTGTTACAAAATCGTGAATATGTAAAATTTACATTGTGTGTTTGGAATTATCTGATTATTCGGAAATGTTGTTCGTTCGTACGGCGAATTCGCCCATTAAAGCAGTTTAAGTGAGGTTTATTTTCAATAAATTATCATTAGCCGTGTTATATTTCAGATAATATCGTAGATAAACCGTTTAAGCAATTCCTACGATCTTCCGTCATTGCCTTCGATATCTTTACGACTGTAAGAGAATAATTTTATTCATGTAAAATAATCCTGTGTTGTTTATATAGATTATCTTTTTGAAGGGAAAGCTTTAGCCGCCTTGGGCATTTTTTGGTATGGGACTGATGACTAGCGCATGCGCAGCGGCCGTGTGCTGTGCGCGATAGATGCTTTATGGATGTCCGTCTGTCTGTCTGTGTCTCTGTCCGTAGTATCATATCTCCCAAACGGGTAATATATAACAATAATGTAATATCTATGGACGCTTCACACCACGTCAATCTGGTCCTGTGCTAAGTATCCGTAGAACTTGTATTACAGGATGTATACTTAATACTTTATACTATACGTATCAGTGGTGTGGGTTCCTAGAACTCCATTCCTATCGGCTTCACTTACAACTTACCTTTTGAAGACCCTCAACCAAATCCCTACCCCATTATACCTTATTATACATAGGCAGGCTAGGGCTTCCCTATAAAGGAGAATCAGCCTTCTCCACTGCTAAACATATAATTAAGATCAATTTTGATCTAGTTTTCTTGTTTCAATGTTCGAGAGTGCAAGAGATTAGTATTATTCATAGTCATCAGCTCGGCCACTGCTTGACGATACGGGTAATTTTTGACGGGTTTTTGACGGTAGAAGTTTCATCAGACTAGTGACCGTCAAAAACCCGCTAGGCCATTCTGCGCGAATGTAGGAGTCGTAGGGTTCACCCAATAGAATTCAATGCCTACACCACTAAGGCAAGCGTTTAAAAAAATATCCTAGATACAGGACATTATACTCCTTATATTGTTGATTTTAATTTCCATATTGGCGTGTTGCAGATGATCGTGCGTGTGTGGTGCGAGAGCGGAGCGGGCTGGTCGCCGACCGCCGTGCCCGTCACACCCCACACCACTGGCCGTGACGTGCTGGACTGCTGCCGGGAGCCGGGCGACGAGCCGTGCCTGCTGCTGAGCGTGCACCCGCATTACGGCGGTGAGTGTACCACCGCGGCGCGCCATAGCTCTGAAGCCCAATTCGTAGCTAGTAAAAGTCTTCAGTAAACCGGGCATAAACAATCATTATTTATATTTCTACATTTACCGGTACTTATAAAAATATTTATACAGTGTACAAACAATACAATGTTTTTTCCTTGTCTGTCGAGCGACTTTTCCGTCGTATCAGACAAGGACAAAACATTGTATAGCTTAAACACTGTATAAATATTTTTATTAGTAAGGGGGTTACAGTATAGCTACTCAGTAGCTACTTTACGTCATATAGGGAATACTTAACATGATTAATATATGTGTAGGTTAGGTTACCTATTTCATAAAACATACCTCATAATTACAATATCATTCACAATTTAATTACCATAAAGCCTGCGCCCATTACGCTGACTCAGCTCATAATTGGGTACATGATTAGGCATTCCTCGTGTCGAATTACTGGGACATGTTCAACCCACGCAGATCTGACAGATAACAATGCTTATAAAAGAAGCTAACTGGATTTAAGATGTAACTTATTATTAACCTAGCTGGTGCTCACAACTTCGTTAGAGCGGAACTATTTATCGAAACGGAACCCTATTTTTTAAACGGAATCCTAAGTTAAAGGTAGCCTAAGTTCCTCCTCAAAACATCAGCTACCTGCCAGTGAAAAGCCGGTCAAAATTGGTCCAGCCATTTTAGGGATTAGCCGGAACAAACAGACGGCCAGACAGACAAAATTTTTAAATTTTGGTCGGTTCCGCATATAGCTGGTACTATGATATTATGCATTTAGTGCAAAGCTATTAATTTGAAATTACAAACAGACATTTCAATGTATTATTGTGTGTAGATATATAGACACAATAATGTATATTATATAATATAGATTTAATGTGACATTATATAGTTAATGAATATTTTACTTGGTTTGCAGAATATTTGCTGTGCAGAGTTATCATTAAAATCATTTAGTCGTATATAAATACGAGTAGGTCTTTATTAATAATAGGCACTAATAATAAACATAGCTATGAAAGATAATAATTGATTAACTTGTTACCTTTCTAACTCTTTGCTAATTGGGTAAAGTTAAAGGTCAATTACGAACAAAAAACTATAATGAATACACCCTAAACAGTCCCTGTCAGAATCATTTGCACGATAAATCATCAAGATAAGTTATGGGAAAAATGCGGAGGGTTCCCGGGCAAAACGACTTTTAATTCGCTGTAACAGTACATGATAGAGTTCGCAAATCGCCGTGGGACAAATGTGGCCAAACGACGTACAGTCGGCAAAAAGATGCTTAGGTACCGACAAGAAAATCCTATAGACTGCTTTTCCTCTTACGACACTGGCCCAGCGGCTTGAAAGGTTACTTAGTCTACTCGACAAGTTGAAAATGGTGACAAATTACTGATACTGGTCCTACAAATGTGCCTTTATTGGCACATTAAATTGCAAAGTTATTAACTAAGTATTAAAGATAACAAAAAAAAGTTTGATTTTTTGTTAATAGCTCATAAACTATAATTATTTCAGAAATGTGAAAAAAAGATTCGAAAAGAACAGGATATTTTCCAATTGACTCCCTATTTACTACACTCTATCCCCAATATTTATAAATTTAAATTAACGCTAATAAATAGGCATCCGAGCGCCATATTTAAGTTGGCGCGCAGCTTCAAAGGTGACTACGCCGCTCGCATACAATATTCCCGTTGGAAATTCATCTTTAAATTTAATTTTACAATAAGTTAAACGATTGTGAAAGAAGAAAATTTCTTAAATATTTGTAGTTTATGAGCTAATTAATAAAAAGCCAAGGTATCTTTTTTGTTTTCTTTAATTGTTTATAACTTTTTAAATTTTTTATGTGCCAACGAACGCTTCTAGCTATAATAATATCACACAACTTTTTTATACACTTTTCCACTTAATTTCCCCAACACGACCGGTTTTGATTACCTCACAGCACCTGATGATGAGTTAATCAAAACAGATCGTGTTTATATATAAATTATTGTAAAAAACCTAAATAAAGTGGAAAAGTGTAAAAAAAAGTTGTGTGATATTATTATGAACATGAATTTCCACCAAGAACTAACAGGACACTCAACCAGCATCTAGCTATGAAGATTGCTCACAAAATTTTGTTGCTGGCTGTACAGTAAATAATATACATAGGTATTGTTCTAACTGAACATTAGGGACATACTACATATGTCCGTATGTGATATTTTTTTTGTAATGACATGCAACATTAAAGACGTGCAGATTTGGTGCAGATTAAATTATGGTTAAAGGTATATACCGTATGTCCGCACACACGCTTGTTTTACCGCGCTGTTTTTATTTTTAAATTCTATAATAAATGTTTAACATTTATAATATGAAAGAGATCACACTAGCGGTAAAATCCGCGCGAAAGAAAACTGCTGTGCTTTAAGTGGAAGCAGAATTTTCCTTTTTTCTGAAAGTTTCGCCATTTAGAGAACGCAGAACAGTTATAAACACCCTTCTCAAGTTCTGACTGTTGATTTACTGTTGACCAAAATTAATAAAACATACTTTCGCTTATCACAGTGGGACTAAAGAAAACACGGTGATTAATGGAGTCACTCCACATCGGGACCAGGACTATTTTACGAAATGACCTTCATTATGATGTCAGACAATACGCAAAATTTATGTCAATGTACCATAAAGGAACAATATAATGGCTTGTAGAATATAGCTCTTTGTCAGGCGTTGTTTCAAGGTATGATGATTTTTATCCAACCAAAATACGACGTACAGTCGAATTGTAAACATCCTCGGCTTACAATTCGACTTTATGTTTTTTAAACCGACTTAAAAAAATGAGGTTCTCAGTATCACCAGTAGCCAAATAATTCTCGTAACTACATATTTGTTATCATAATCCCGTTTCGGTCCGTGCGGTGTCGCAATCACACACGCGTCTGTCGCGCGTGAGCGAGTAAGACAGCGCGCGCAAAATCGAAACAGGATTATGATTACAAATAATTACAAGAATAATTATTGGGCTAATGGTCAAACTTATATACTGTATGTATGTAATGTGTTTGTCAGTGAATTTATTAATTTAAAAATTAATTTTTCTATTTATGTTACGCGATTACTGCGCCGTTTGTGGTCAGTTTGGCAGCCGTTTGGCAGTTTTAGCGTGTCGGGACACGCTACTCTCGTAAACTTTAACCAGCGTCAAACGCGTTTAGATTGGTCCAAACTTCACAAAATCAGTTTATGATAACAAGGCGCTTCACTACATGTTATAATACAATCAAAGTAAAATGAAACAATATAATAATCAATACGATAATTGAGGTTCTGGTGATAGGACCCATGAGGAATCGAGGTAACTCCCCGAAATTAATAGAAGTAACTTAAAGTTAGCGTTCTGGAATTTTTATTCGTCTTTCATATTATATTTTACTAGCATTTTCCCGCGGCTTCGCCCGCGTGATATTGGTTTTTAAACGAAAGCTTTATAATAATTTCAAATTTCATAAAATATCATCAAATACAAAAAGGTTTACTATGGTATTTATGAACATAAACGTGCAAACTTTGAAGATATCAGAAATTTTATGCATATGGCCATACATTTCGTAGCAACATAAGTAGCGTGTGACGTCACCTACTTGTACTACTTTTATATGGGGCGTTTTCACGAGACTCACAAAAGTGCTTCAAACAATCCGCAATAATCTATGAAAATATTGATTTTTAGAGTTCCGTAATACACAAGAAACCCTTATAGTTTCGCTCTGTCCGTCCGTCCGTCTGTCTGTCTGTCTGTCTGTCTATCTGACCGCGCTTCTAGCTTCTGTAATTATGAATATAAATGGATGAAAATCGGTATAATTATAGATTGTGTATAGATCTCGGTTTTGGCATCATAAAATAATAATCATTTTATATTTTAAGGGTTAGCTCTACATACATGTGAAGTGGGGATGAACATTTTTTTTCATTCTACCCCATCATGTGGGGTATCGTTGACCTATTCAACTTTAAAAGCGTTTATTTTAAAATAAACGTAAAGTTTCATACATGACTTTTTTTTACAAAATCGTCCATTTTCGAGTAATATTCCTCCAAAGTGGTTTGTAAGTTGGTCCCCCCCCTGGCATTTCTAAACTATAATAGATAGAAACTTGTAATTTTCCATGCTAATAGATCATGCTAAAAACTCTTTAGGAAATTTATTTTGAACGAAATCAAACAGTAACTTTTGAAGTAATTATAAAAAGCCTACTCCGCGTTGATAGTTACGGAACCCTCCTTAGACATGTCCTGCTCTTGGTAAGGTTTTTTAGTATACTGTTACAATAAGACAGATTACAATAGGTGTAATCTGTCTTATTTTTCAGAGCACTATTCGTTTATGTAAAAAAAAACACAGGAAAATACGGTACTCAAATGAAATTTCATACAAATATGTTCAAGGAATAAAAAGTTTCATACAAACTTTTATCCCCAATTTTACCCACTTGTATTATATAGGTGAGTTTATTATAAACGCAAAAGTTCGTTCAACTGTATAGTTTCACTACCTACCATTTAAAATATGTGCAAAACACATCTAAAAGTGCTTAAATATATGTAAGGCTATATTGTGTGGCATCTGCATATTACTACGCTATATAGTATGCAGGTGTAATCATTAAAAACTTTGTCAATATAGCTGCATACAGATTACAATGTAAGAATCCGCTAGGTACTTAGGTATTTAATTAAATAACAGTATTTTATATGCATATGCATGAACCATTTTATCTCCGTGAAGGTTTATGCATATTAAATCACTGTCAAGTTTTGTCATTGCACATCGATCAAGGGTCTTCGAGAAAGTTTATGTGCGATCCGAGCAAAAAAGTCCGTAATTGCGTCCCGAGCGATCGAGTCTTCCGTGAGAACGATATGTCCGAAATGTCATTTTCACTCGGCCAACTGCAACGGTCGTGTGTACTTTACACACACCAGTACATTATTAATTATCTCTGGTCTGCAACCAAATCCTCCTTCTAAAATTTGTGTTTTAAATATGAAGAATATAATGCCCTGAATCTGTTCCTGTTGACCAAATTTTTTTATCACATCTAAATTTTGTGATAGGTATTATGATTTTTATTTCCAAATTATCACAAATTAAGGTTTTCTTTTTAAATTCTACCTATACTGTTAAATACACATATTTTAATTCATTTAAGCATTAATGTCATAAACAGTTACTGAAACGTACTAAAAGTCACCCAGTATAAGCTACTCCTGACATGCCTATTATTTTGTATGTGGCTAAAATCTTTACCCACTTATTATTTACTAGCTGTTGCCCGCGGCTCGGCCTGCGTAAATAGTATCCCACGGGAATTATGGACTTTTTCTGGATAAAAAGTAGCCTGTGTTTCTAGAGCCTAAACTACTACCATACCAAATTTCATCGAAAGTAGTTTTTGGGTGAAAGAGGAACAAACATCCATCCATCTATCCTCGGAAACTTTCACATTTATAATATTAGTAGGATTAAGTTACTTTTAGAGCCTTGTAAATCTGGTTTGTTTTCCAGTTAATGCTTATAATTAGCCAAATTATTTTACCCAGGTCTATATCCATTTTAAATATGAACCAAGTCACGAGTTGAAGTTACATTTTTGCGTCGTGTAAGTTTACTGCAATTTCTGAAACACGCGAGAGGGTTATTCTCATAACAACTATAATTTGACATAATGAACTTGTGTTTACCGGGTCTGGTCACGGATAACGTATTGTTTTTCGTAATTACAATATTTTCTTGGTTAGGATACCTACCTCGTTTATTTTCGCAACTGAAGAATGCAATCCTGTTACATTGTAATCAATTAAAATTCACGAGGACCGGTGATGATTTAAATAGGTTTAAAAGACAACCATTTTGCGACGGATATCAATATCATCTACTACGAGTATAAGGCGATCCGTCTGCACTTTTACTAATTTTTATTGTAAGTAAAAAATCATCATTTACTATCGAATATAAAATAACCATAGATACTGTTTCCTTGTCTAATAGCTGTCCTAGTAGGTACCACTATACATAGGTAGGTACAGCGTCGTTTACTGAACATTTAAACTTGTAATAATAATTCCTTATAAACCCTACCTTGTTTATCTTAAACAGATCTCATTAAGATGTAGGATAAGTTGGATTTAAGTGGTATTTTGATCCCATTGTCTGTTTTGAGCGTAAGATCTCTTTACTTCCGCACTTAGCTTTTGTAACCGGAACACAAGATGACCTACTGACATGGCCTTTTTCACACACTTTGGAATTGCATAACGCTATTATTTGACCACTTGAGTGTTAACTATTAAGATTAATTATAGAGAAATCTGCTAGTAACTACAGTCTACATGAATACCTACTAAGTAGCAAAGTGTTTAAAGTAGGTAGGTACTTTAACCAATAACAAAGGTGGCCGTTACCAAGTCATTAACATAGGCTTAAGCCTTATTATTGTTACAAACTGGTTGACCTAACAGACGTTGTTATGTCTTAACTATGAACACCTACACCTACGACTACACCTCCCAACCTACTGACCTACCTAAACTGAACGCACCTATAAGTATTATTATATTAATATTTGACAGTCAAGTGACAAATTGAACACAGTGTACTTGAAAGTGTCGTTTTTAGTATTTTCCCCGCAACTTTTCCAATATTTTTGACGGTATTTTCCAATAGGTTTAAACGGTGTAAACGGTAAAAATAATTGTGGAAGTTCAGACTTCCACAATTATTTTAAGTCAAAAAAATAGTCTCGAGTCTCGAAGTCGTTCTCGAGTTTTAGCGAGACATTTAATTATTTATATTAAATTGTAGACTAGCGTAATAACTATAGTTGTATTTATACTTAATATTATAAAGTGGAAATATTTGTTTGTTTGTTTGCATTGAATATGCTACTGGACCGATTTCGATAAACTTTGGCACAGATATAGATTAGACCACGGGGAAGGACATAGACATAATCACGGCAAAACGGTTCTCGCGAGATTTCCTTTATCGCGCACGAAGTCGCAGGCAATATCTAGTTAAAATTAATATATAAGACGTAAAAAAGAAAAAAGATACAAACACCTTGGCAAAATTAAAAAATTACCTGGCATTTATGTTTATTGAATAACGCCGTGGGAGCCAACGGAGAACTCTTAATTGCACGTGTAGGTTAAAAAATTATTGCCATTAAAAAGTTGTAGGCGTTTTTATTGTTGCTTTATAACCGTCATCCGTTCTCTTCACTTAGTATTCAGCCGTAAAATTAGTATCTACAATGAAAAGGCTGATGTGAAGATTGTCTTTTACGTCTCACACTTACTTCATACAATTGTGGCAGAAGGCGCCAGCTTTATTGCTTAACGATGAAAATAATTGAAAGATTATTGTCAGTTA
The DNA here is from genome assembly GCA_037179445.1 of Phengaris alcon alcon. Taxonomy (NCBI): domain Eukaryota; kingdom Metazoa; phylum Arthropoda; class Insecta; order Lepidoptera; family Lycaenidae; genus Phengaris; species Phengaris alcon. The sequence continues at coordinate 37,430 of JAYRCH010000310.1, read as the reverse complement.
GACTTTCTATGGGTGAAGTTGTTAGCGTGTAATACAAAAAGTATGTTTTTAAAAGAGTAATAAAAATAAAGTACCTATATGCTTTTCTTGCCAATATTACCCCATCAAACCTTACTAGGAGCTGTTGTCAGCTAGATATTTCATTTTTAGGGTTTCGTACCTAAAGGGTAAAAGCGAGACCCTATTACTGAGACTTCGCTGTCTGTCCGTCTGTCTGTTGCCGCTATAACAACAAGCTCTAAAAACGGAATAAAATAAATATTAAAAGGAGGCTCCCATGTAACAATCGTAATTTTTTCCGTTTTGTACGGAACCCTTAGTGTGCGAGTCCACCTCGCACTTGGCCGGTTTTATTAAACTAAGAGGCTCCTAAACAAAATTGACAAAACAATGACAGAGATGAAACTTTTTTATAATTGCAATAATATAGAGAGGATAAAGGTTCAACATTTCTATGAGTAGGATAATACCGGATAACTGGTCGATAGTGCTAATTATGATTACAGTTTAATGCCCCGACCACACCGACACTAAATATCGATCATTCGGATGAGTGATGGCACATGATTGCAGGTTCCCTGTCACAGAGCCTTAACAAGTGTACAATTAGCCGTATACTTTACATACTATGAATATTGCAATTTGAATATGTCGCGTCGCATAGATTTATTTTCCTCGATGTCATAGGAATAAATAATCCGATGGTGACAAGTATGCAGAAAGTTGTTACTTGTTATGGTCAGAATTTTCATTCCAGCCTTCTTTTATAATTATAATTTGATAAAAGAAATATTTTCTTATATCTTACACTTTAAACGAAACAATCTTGTGTATATTATATTCGGATTCTTGATAGCGACTGCAAGTATTACCATTAAATTTCGTATGCAGGGAGTTTTGTGGGAGGAAAATCGAAGTAGCTAGGTCTTATCCCTGAGAAAATAAGCATTTTTAAGCTATATACTTATGTTTTTCTTTCGTCGTGCAACAATATATCAATAAGTTCGACTCAGATAAGTCAGTCCGATGGACAGTTTGGTGTCCGTACATACTTTTTGCTTTGTTCGAAAATTCAGAACGTGGAGCGTTCGATTTCCGGTCAGATATTTTTTATTTTCTTTTAATTTTTTTAAATTTATCAGAACTCCGAGCATAGCTCGGTTACCCAGGTACTTACCAGCACTTACTTACTTACTTACCAGCACACCTAAATAGCCTTCATCTAATAGCGGGTCTCTGACGTATGGCTTATAGCTACATCGGGTTAATTTTCTTGTAATGATTGAAATTTTACGATTCTATAACGCGGAACTGAATGAACAAATGAACTTTTGTACATGTGTGTTCATACTCCATTCGGATATCAGCCAGAATACTTGACAGGAAAATACACCTTCATAATAATATTATTATGCGCCTGCAGACGCAAGCAGCTCGGCAAACATGTGGTAGGCCCCCACAGGGATAGAGGGCCTACCACCGGAGGACAAAAGAAATTGATTCGTTTTCCAAGCTGCTTGACGAGTGTGTAAATCCAGCATTAGATCTACCCCCGCGCCCTCTATGAGCGATAAATTGTGATCGCGGCAAACATACCAATAGTCATTATGACGTCCTCCGTGGCTGAGTGGTAAGCGCGTTGGCGCTCGCGGTGGTCGCGGAACCCCGCCGAGGGAACAAAAAGTTTTGTGTTACTGGGTCATGGATGTATATTAAATATGTATAATATAATAAAAATCTTAATTAAATGTACAGTATACAAGTATTAAATACACTTTCCGTTGTCTGGTGCGTCTAACACAAGTTCTACTGATACTTAGCACGGGGACAGATTGACGACGTGCGAAGCGTCCATAGATATTATATTATAATAAAACTATTTTCCATTTTCAGTGCACGTCCTGAAAGAAAACGAGCTACCGCTGGAATTGGCGGCGGCCCTGGGACCTGACGTGCAGTTCGTTCTCAAATACATCGATGGTGGTAAGTTCCACTTACCAATAACAGCACCAACAGTAAGGCTGGGACTAAATGATCCGGAATCCGGCGGTCCCGGGAAAATTCAGAGCACTGGAAATAGAACTTGGACTGATTGAAAATGGTGGAAAGAAAGTGTCGAGAGTCAAGCTGTCATATATGACATTGACATTTGACTCGACACAAGTGTGTTCGATTTTTAGCTCTATTGTATTCGCGCAGAGTTCTATTTTTAATGCTCTGAATTTTCCCCGGCCTTCCGGTTTCTAGATCATATAGTCTAAGATTCTAACTTCTAAACAATAGTCTCGTTTCGGTGTAAACTGACCCTTACACACATTTTTTACTTTTCCAGTAGGGACATCAAATAATTTTCAGCTTGAATCATTAAAAATTTAGACTTGGTGGCCTTTTTATCTTAAAAAGACAATCATCAAAACAATGTAATTGAAAATGTGAAGCAAAATTGTATGACAATATATATTACATTCAAATCTAAATTAATAATCAATCGGAACAGAAAGGGGATAGGATCTAAATTGGATCACTAAAAATAAATAGGCCTCCCCTGAGACCCACAAAACGTAGGGAAATTGTTTGATTCCCCTCTGCAAATAGAAGGGACAGCTTCGTAGTTTCAATATTATTACACCCAATATAGGTTAGTATTTGTGTCGCTTATTTGTCCAATATACGCATAACTGTCACCACATATTCTCACTTATTTCCTTTTATTACTATATGGAAGTTTTTGCAGCTTATTTGTATCAGATATTTCTTAGTAAAATGAGATTTATGCAGCTCCTTTATAATATATGTGTGGACCATGATCTGAGGCCCGATTCTCGTATTTAACTTAGACTTACCATCAATTCATTATAAATTAATCATCCCTGTTATCATAAATTGACCGAAAGTCGGTATTTTAGTAAATTTAAAATCCCAAGACAGTCATTTTGAAATTACATTGACTACAATTCATAAATAAAGCGAGTACAGCTGTTGCTTGACGTTTGTTTTTTTATTTTTTTATTAATTTATTCATGACCATGGATACAAAGTCCTTCAGTCGGATACATTTTGAGTTTTGACATATAAGACATTATTAACTGAAGTAGGAGAAGTATAACATTTTACAAAACGACATTAAATATAACCTATAAATTACACAATGTGTTTATCTAAACCAAAGATCTAAGCCTTTCCAACAGTATTGACAATATATTTAAAAATGGGAACAAAATAAACAGAATTTTTTAATAATCCTTCAATGTGGCGGGGGACACTTAGTGAGTTTTCTTCTGCTATGCCACTAATCGCATTGTCTAACAACAACCTTTGTATGGCAAACGTTGGACTCTCAAACATCAGATGATTAATGTTCTCGTCATCTCCAAAACAATGTCTACATCTACTATCGTCCAAAATATTCATTCTGTGGAGATGCGCCGCAACTAGGCAATGGCCTGATCGCAAGCGGTTGATGCAAACTATGAACTTCCTGTTAACGTACTCAAATCTATAGTACCATGGTGTTGTTGGTAAGCTTGACGTTTGTACGATCCAGTGTTGCCAATTATTGTCAGCTAAAGTGCGTCCTCCTGCTCGTGTTTTTTACACAAAATCATTCTGCTAAAACATTACACAAATCATCGAAATTTGGGCGTGGCTATGTACACAATGTTTTTGTCTTCCGAGACGTACGGAAAACATTCCCCGCGCGGGTAGAGAGGGGAATGCTAAAAAAGACATTTGTGCGTAAAATAAATATTTTTATGTTATGACATCCACGTGTCAAAGTGAAAAAAAAATCCGGTTGACGGTTCGGTTCGAGTCAAATTGGAGTCAAGTCAAGTTTATAAATAAAAGAGAATACCGTTATCTATGGATAAGGGGTTCGTTCAATCTACAATCAAGCTTCGATACAATAATAACTGCGTCGAGGTGAAATTCGTCGATTTGACTTTTTTGAAGTTTAGTAAAATACCATTTTGCTGTTTGATAGGATCCGGACTGTATCGAACAAGTATCATAGCTGCATTATTGTCTAATTAAATCCTGCAATAATACAGTTACAATCCAGTCCCGACGCCCGATATGTTAAAACTGCAAAATGGTATTATCATAAACGTCAAACCAACGTCAAACGCATTTTGATTGGCACTCCAAAATCAGTTTATGATATCAAGACGATTAATTTATAATTCAATAAAAGTATAATGAAAGTGTAAATTAATTACGAGGCCAATCCTCGTTCTGTTCTGTAGCTGTACCTACTACCACAATATTTCCAATTATTGTAGCTCCGCCATGTACAAGATATATTTTAGATTTCATTAAAATGATTTAGCACCTCACTTATTCTTATTTTCAGAAGGTTACAAATGCCTTCAATGAGGGTGTTTGATATTTTTTCTGCCGCTAGGGGACAGACCCAACGCACACAAAGCGTCATCTGGTGGCGTAAGTGGTATCAAAAACGGTAAATAAGAATTTTCTGTTACTTTTTTCTGTTACCAGGCGGCACTTAGTAGCCCAACGGTCCTTGTCGTGTCAAAAATCTGTCAGATGTCACGAATTTAAAAACCCTCATTAGGTAAAGTTAATTATGTCTACTCAAGTTTAGTTTTCAATATTGTCGAGAAGCGTTCAACGTGAAATTGTGAAAAGGTGATGAAACCCAATAATCCATAAGCAACGACTGTTCCCAATCCACCCGGGGTTCAGGAGAGGGAAAGGAGGGTCCAGTCATTTATCACCTGTCCATCAATCAAGATCACTGATTATACAGAAGGGCCAAAAACTAAGGGTCAATTCACATCGAAACGAAACGACACGCTAGATGGCGCTGCATTTTTAAGATGGCTATTAAAAATTATATTTTATTCATTACATAATAAGATACATGGTTTCATTGTAAGAGTTCGATTTTATGTTGCACCGCGCTGCACACGCATGTGCAGTCAGCAGTGTTATAACTGATGTCATATGAAACGTGTATCTTTTTTGTGTAGTAGATAAAGTTCAATTTTCAATAGCTATCTTAAAAATGCAGCGCCGCGTTGCGTATGTTCGCGGTGTGGACTATCTACGGTACGAAAGCGTACTATCGATGCTGTTTTTAGGGTTCCGTATCCATTCTATTCTATTTTACCATATTACTCGACTTCGCTGTCCGTCCGTCTGTCCGTCGCGTTTGTCTCTCTGTCTATCTGTTACAAATTCATCAGGCATCAGTGTTAGGTAGACAGTTGAAATTTTCACCATAAAAATAAATACTTAACAAAAAATACTAAAACAATAAAATAAACATTTAAGTGGGGCTGCCGTGCGACATACGCGATATTTGACGTTTTCTACGGATCCCTTCGTGATCGAGTCCGACTCGCACTTGGGCGGTTTTATTTACAAATTGTATCCTGGAGCACAGTAAATAAATATAATATATTTACTGTGGCTGGGGCGTAACATAAAGTACTTCTGCTACCGTTGACTATCAATCAATGTTACAGGAAGTTTTTTAGTTTGAAACGATTTTTCGACTTATTTAGGCGGCTAGGACGATAATTTTTACTTCGTAATCATAATATTATAAATGCACCAGACTGTATCCCCATTTAAGAGCGTTCTAACGCGCCTCAGTTTTATGAAAAAAACTACTTTTCAAAATTGATAATATCTATCGAAAACTCGTTATTCTGATCGTGATAATATGTAAGAAACCTTAGAAGGAAATAGTCGAGTCTACATTTAAAAATATTTTTTACATAAGAATGTCACACTTATTACTAATTAGCATTAGCTTACTAGTAAACTAAACATAAGTATTCATAACCTTAGATATACTATGAATGTCCTTTATCGTAATTCGTACCATGCATACGTACTGCGTACATACTTAGAAATATAAAATATAATATTTATAATAAATCTTTGACTTTATATCTTGAAAGACTCCCATGACAAATTGGAATATCTACCTATGAAAAATCTAACATAAACTGGAATTTAGTGTTAACATATTTATTGAAAAGCCTATCGACAATCCAGTCGGACCACGAAGGTGTTGGAAATCAAAACCAATACGTCATTAATCATTAGATTCCGTCAGCATAATATTACAACAATCTAATTTATAACAAAATATAATATTATAAGTAATACACGAGTTACGATCTTAAGCCTTTCCTTTTTATCTCAAAATGTGTTTATGTTCAAGAAGCTTCGACTTTACAAACCGTCGATAGCAAATTTATAATTCAATTTTAGAGAGCAAAGGGGTATTTATATATGGCGCCCGTCCCTTTAGCACATTTCTTCAAAATATGAGGCAGTTTATCAATATACAATTTACCATTACACTACCATACCAGCGAGGAAACTCTTTGAGCCTTCTAGGTACTCTGCGTGGTGGGGACGACCTGGGAGATTTCTTTTTTTGTAGCTTTTTAAGATTTTCTAGTATTCATTTTCTTTTAACTACTATTATAGCTTGTAAATATTTTAAGTAGTTTGGTATAGTTATTAACATTATAAATGTTATCAAATAATACCCTATAGGTACCATTACTACAGAGAAATTGTTTCGTACTAGCAACTCTATCAAATGGTGCAATATTACAGGTGTTTTTTCTTACTTTTAACCCTAACTTTTTTCCCCCATGGTCTAGAGATTTTTCGTCATATAATAAAATTACATATTTTAAGTCCTTTCATTTGATATATGTGTGGTAGTGCTACAAGGGTGGGGAAGTTTCTACCGTTCGCCTTTAACAATGTATTAACTTATTTTTACGGAACACGCGATTTAATTAATTCGTATTAAAACTAATAGGTATTTCTTGATAAAATATGTGAGACGTGAGTCTTATGATAATAGCTGTTACGCTAATTTAGGTTTTCTGTTTCGATATGTTTATTGCTCGATGCTCATTCTTCGTGCATTGGATTTCCAGATTCAGAATCCTAAGGTGTCACCTTTTACTATATTTTATAATTATAGTTATAGCCAAAAGAATTAACAATTTGCAAAAATTGCGAAAATGTGTTCCGAATATGATAGCGAAAGAAAATTGTCAAGACGGCGCCTTTACGATAACAATACCTTTTCGCAAATTGTTCGTGCAGCTTGGGGTACGGTTAGCTGATACAAAATTTATCTAGAAACGACTGAATCGATTTGTATTGAACAAAGTTGTAGAAATTATTCTTAAACCAATCGATAAATCTAACAATTAACTATTCAATTCGTGTAAACTATCATCATTATTATAACCACATTATTTATGTTACTAAAGTGCATACCTAAGTAACACCTTCCCGCGATTTAAATGTACATTTACCGCTCTTAATTGCATACCGGTCCGAGCGCTACCGTCCAGGGTATCTGATAAAATATCCTACAAAATACTATCAAAGAGCCAGAATCGAGAACCCAATAGGAAAAAACTAGTAACACACACACATAGACACAATTCACCTGTTGCTATGGATGTGTTGAAAGGCTCACGCGCAGGTTGTACTCCCACTTCGTGTTTCGTTGTCTCTCTCGGACTCGGTCGCTGAAGCGAGACGGGCATAGCCTCCGTCATACCTGCGCCCTGGGTAAAGCAGGCCGCCTGTTTTACCTACGGTACTCGATCAACGGTCTTTCTTCTCGTATCGGGTACAACTTAGTTTCAACTTACCGCTGTCGCGAGGCGAGTGTTTTTTAATTTGCTCGTTTATTTTCTAAGTTATGTTGTGTTAAACGCGTTCTATTTTCTAATAGATGTCATAAATATATTTGTTCAGTGTTCAGTGTGCTGCGTGCGAGTGTTTTGGATGTTCGTTACGTCGGTCGTGAGGCTTTCATCTCGGTGAATGCTGGTTTAATCACGCCATGTACCATGTCCAAGTTCGTTATTAGTGCCAGTGTTTAAATTTGTGGTGGTTACGTCGGATAACGTCGTATCGTGTACAACCTGTGTATGGAACAAGGATTATCATTCATAATATCAACGTAGCCGGGTATGTAAATATATCAACTTTCTAAGTTTCTAGGTTGTACGGCAGCTAGCCTATTTCTTAATAAGAATTTGTTTGTCTGATCCTATTTAATACGCTGCCAACTCGTTTACTCGTATTGGATTTGAATTATGAGCACTTATGCAGCATAGGAGGTATATAGCCCAAGTAAAATGGTTCTGTGAAGCCTACGCGGCGGGAATCGGCCTGTGTCCAAATACAAAATATATCGACGACGAAAAGTACCTATTTCTTGTCAAAAATTTGGCTTAACACTTGCTGGCATCAAAGAAAACAACGATAAAACGTGTGAAATTATTGCGATTTACGAATTTCAAACGAAAAGAGGTCACACGTTTCTTTGTTTTAAATAAACCTGAATATTTTCGTGGGCCAGTCGAAATATTTGCATTTTCAAATGTCACATTATAATAGCTATATTATTCATTTTGTATATTGAGTATCCACGAAAATGAATGTAATAAAGAATAATTAAATAAGCTTACCAAAAAGCCTACGTTGGGAGACGTCAGTGAATCTTCCTTTAAATAACATCAACGCGTTCCGTAGTCCGTACGTCACTCATGGTTCGGTTATCAGGGAGACTCCATACATCTCTGCCAGTATCGATGGATAGCTTTATGATATACTGATTGTTGCTTCTATTTTGTTGAACTAAAATATAAACGAATCGGAATAAAAGGATTAAAATCTTTAATTTTTTATAACAATTGGTTTTACAAGCTCTGCTCTCAAGCACTATGATTCTTAGAAATGTATATATTTCTCTGTAAAAGAAGCTCATTTATAAATTAAAAGCTTAGCTAGAATTACCAAGTATTTGCTTTTTCTCAAAGCGCGCTATTTAATTTATAGTCTTAAGGCTCCCACAGATAGAGGCCGATCGTTTCAGTTAGAGCTGACGTCAGTTCGGTCTGAACGGATTCGGGCACATACACGTTTTATTAGACCAAATAAAAAAATAAAGACAGAGCTTTGTTTGAGGCCGGTTTTTTCATATATTATGTAGTGCACGTGTGGTTATGCACTACATACATAAAACAACATAGCTCGCCTTACAAGGTAAGGCGTAGTTTCGTTACATGTGTGTGCGTGAAACTGCAATTACACTGCGAGACGTAGTTTATATCGTTCTCGCTGTGTGATTTGCATAACTCTGTCTTCACTTTCTTATATTTTGGTCTTCGAGTTTTTAGTAATATGCAAGTTAAGCTCTTTAAACGCAGTGTTGAATAAAATAGTTCACAAAGCTATCGGCTCTTTGAAAATTCAAAGTGATCCATTTGGGATTTAAATAGCTCAGGGAAATCATATATAAAACGTTAGAGATTAGAAACATATTTTATGCAGTCTATTCAGGATTTGCTATCTGTTTATGCAGAAATAGATGTTGCCCGTTCGTACGCGCAAAAGTAGCCTGTCCTACCCCGTAGTCTACTCTATCTTTGTGCCAAATTTCATCTAAATTTGTCCAGTAGTTTCGCAACCTATTCAATGCAAAAGAACTAAGAAACTTTTCCTCTTTATAATATAAGTATAGATGTAATATACTATACTACTAAACAGCCTCCGTGGTCTAGTGGTTAGAGCTTGGAGACTCGGAGGTCGTGGGTTCGATACCCGCTGTGTCGATGTGGGGAGCTATTATTATTATAGATATATACTTTGGAAAACACGTCCAGTGCCCTCTAACCACATCCTGTGAGTACCATAGTGCCATGTAACCACATTACAGTAGCTAGACTGGACCAAGGAGGCTGTTAATAACAACCTCCGTGGTCGTTTCGAGTTTGGCTCTCGACTCGAAGGTCGTGGGTTTGATTCCCGTTTGGTTAGGACGATGCAGGCTGATCACTTGATAGCCTGACAAGAAACTAGATGATCCATGCGTAGGATGGGCATGTAAAAAGTCGGACCTGCGCCTGATCTCTCGCCAGTCGTGTTGATGTTATCCGTCCCACTATGTTTCGAGAGTATGGGAGAGTCTGCTCTTGTGCAATGCGCACACACTTGGGCACTATAAAATATCTCCACCAGACACCGCCACCAAAACATTACTAGTTGGAAATGAAGATGTGAACCTTCTGCTTACCAGAAGGGTAAAATTTACTCATATCAGTGGCGTGGAGTTCCTATAACTCCATTCCTATAGGCTTCACTTACCACTTACCTCTTGAAGACAAATTGAAGACACAAATCCCTACCCAAATACAGGCTAACGGATACCCTATGAGGGAGAACCAGCCTTCGCCACTGTTACATATAACAAGCTCTTATCTACTATCAGCTACTATAAGATTTGAACAAGGAGGTTAATATTTTCTCACAATTTATTTTAATTAATTAAAATCACCGGACGCATGAATTTCTATTAGGTAATTAAATGTTCAATATGCCTCCTCTAAAACAGGAACTTCCTAATTGGGCTAGGCATTTTTGTTACATCCTGTACTTTTTCTAAATGATCTACAATAAATATTATACTTATTATGGTTCCCAATATTTTCGCCAAGTTTTATGCCATAATTTAATTTCACATACTTTTACATATCCTTAAACAATATTTACGCATGTACATATATGTATAATAATTATTTGGCATAACTGAGTAGGCATATTTTTTATCATACTCGACAGTTAGAAAATATAATGTGTAAGTAATTTATTAATATTGAAACTTTTTACAGCAGTTTACGTCATGTAAGTAGACAAACGTGTTTGCGTTAATTGTCCAAATAAAATGCATCGAGCAATTTTGGTCAATAAACTCTTAAAAATCGAACATCGTAACAGCTCACAGGAAATATCGAATCGAAAAATCTAGTGACCGTCACCTCCATTGAGATACCATGAACCGCGAGGAATTTAAGAAAGTTGGCCAACTCGAGATCAAGTGGATGGGCCGGAACCTGTTATTGGCAAGTGGAGCTATGATCATTGCGATGTTTACACTTCTGACCTTACATTGATATTTCACTGCATTTTGCCCACAAATTTGCTAGCTCTTTTTCTCCTTTGAAACTAGAGATTTCCGTTTCAACCACTTCGATCTGTATATATACCTAGTTTGTTTCGCCGGTTGTTCTGAAGTAGAGTTGAGCCGGTAGTAGCTTTTCCTATTGATATAGTAATTTTCATTTTAAAGATCCATTCTTAATGATTGCCTACGTGTGGATGTTTATGCGACAAATTTTGGCACAATCCGTTAAATTGTCTAAGGCCTTAGCTATGAGTTGATAAACCTACCTAGCCAGCCAGCCAGGAAAAACCTACTTATTGTACTCGTTCATCTGTATCGGATTGTATTCCATTTTGAATAAATCATTTACCTTTTAATTGTAAATTATTAACTAGCTCTTAGCTCTTTGTCTAGAGCTAAAGCTTAATTTATTATGCCATTTCTAATTTATGCGACATTAATATTGAACTAATTTCCAGTGTAGTGCTGTGTAAATTATTGTCATAAAATTTCATTTGAACGAAGAAGTTAGGGATTGAAATGATGATCTTTCATGGCAGCAAATTAAAAGCACCATTTACAGAGCTATTGATTTAGAACTAACTAGAGATGATGGTATTGGTAGTAAAAACTAATCAATACATCCGTGAAGGCTGTTTACTGTATTGGAAATACTTGTTTTTGTGTGAAGAAAAGCAATTACTTAGCTACAGAATGAGATCTTGCTCGGTAGTCTTAAGCAGTCTGTCGGTGTATTTATCATTTATAATTACGATGAACGTTCAATTCTTCTATAAGAACTAAACGATTACTCTGTAACTCTAACATTGTATATTGCTTATCCTCACCTACGCTTGATATGCATCAATTTCTTTTTCATCATCATTACCATCGTCATTGTTATCACAGTTAACATTAGCATTTATCATTATTATTTTATTTTTATTCGACTTGCGACTTATGACAGGAAATATGTAGAGGGATAACTAACTATAGTTAAATATACGCTTAAGTATATTTCGGTATCGACCTTCTATTAGAGTACATAATTTACCTTGGCAATCTCCATGCAGTCAACGAGACCTTAAAAGTACCTACACAAAATTCAAATTACATAAATTAAGTATTTCATATGGTAGTAAAGAGTAAAACTCGATTCTGTAATGAAAATTTATTCGAATGAAATAATGAAAATATCCTGGCAAATAAAGCGATGAATAGAAAAATTATTTTACTATCTTTTAAAGTATCGGCACTATTTTAGTTAGATAGTAAATGACTTAGCTAAACAAAACATAAAATACAGAAATCAGAAAATCTTAAATGCCCTATAAAGTTTATGTTAAGATAAGATAGCACCAGTTATTAAAGTTAATGAAATCGTTTCAAGCAATTAATTCAAGATGGCTATAAATTTTAACCTTCGAATTCGATTAATTCGCAAATAATACAACCAGTCTTCTCAGACTTTGTTACTTTGATTGTAACTATTAATTGTGGTAAAAGCATTGTTGATGATATCTCTATTTCACAAGGGATGAGAGAACTTTAAAATAAATCTCCCACGGCCGAAGGTGATATATTTTTATTTTAAGTGTATCTATCTACCTTGATTAAAGAAAGGAATCACTTAAAAAATAACTGTCGTATCCATTTGTATTTGCTGTTAACAACGTATGCAAGAGCAATCAAAAGAAAAACAGATCAAGAACAAACATTTTATCCTGAAGTAAGAAGATTAAAATGAAAACATGGTAATGTTGAACGAATGCTATGTTATGTAATTAACAAATAATATAGCTGCTCCGTTCGCGACCCATTTACAAGAATAATAAACTAGTAGAAAGGCTAGAGAGTGGATTTGTAAATTGTAAGTAAACACTAGTTAAGCATTAGATTATCTTCAATTAGTTAGTAATTGTGATAACGGAAACTGTAAGGGCCTCGCGTTTTCAGATCATGTTACGTAAAGCGGTGTTCACTCCTATATCAAACTAGTTTCGAAGTGGTCGCATAAAGTTAATAAGGTCATGTAAGTTTTACTGCATGGCATTCTCTCACAAAACTTACTTATAAGGTATCCCATTCTTTGGATTATAATTTACTCTTATCTTATTCGGCTGTTCCCATTACTTTTATGAGATAAATATATTTACTTACGTTTATAGATTATGTTTTCGTGTATTAAGATAACGGTTTCTAAACGGTCGTGACAATCGTGTTTTACAATTCTCGTGATACTTCTATAGTGAAGCAAATTTCTTATGCATGTTATTAGTATTTTTTTGTAAGGTGATTACAATTCCCTTTTCATCTATCGTTTCTACGTCAACGTTGACCTTTTTGTTCACTGGACGTAGTTCGCTGATCACTAAATGTACTCAAACAGCTGTTCAGTGTTCAGCGTGCCTGTTGTTCAGCAAAAACTGGTGTTTCTAGTCACCTTTATAACCGAAGCTCCCAAACGGTACGTGCCATGATACACCTGCGTTTTTTACTTCTAAAGCCTATCAATGTTGTATTAATTCGACAAACGTCTGTCGACATGTGTAATTTTATAAATTACAACACTGAGGTAAACGACTTGCGTAAAATCTTTATTACTTTTATGTGGTTGTCATTGTTAGGAAATATTGAAATTATGTTTATATTTCTAACCAGCCAATTTTTCAGTCGAAGAGTAGTTTTAAAGCCTGTTTAACAATCTTCTAATTAGTGTCGGATATCTTCTTCAGAAGTTTTGACGCTGCTTATTTTTTATCGAGCGACAGAGACAAAACATGTAAATAAGCACTTATCAGTAGATTGTGAAACAGGCCCTTACAATATTGTGCCTATTTTAGTTGTCATTGTGAGAGTTTTGATTTGAACAGTAAATACTATATTTAATCGAAAAATTACTTATAGCAAATCGGTAGCTAGGGTCATCGATTAGATTCCTGCTGCAATTTGAAGTAAAAGAGATATGTCCAATTTTTCCCAAATCAAACTTTCATCATAAAACATTCATATTTTGGGGGAGTCAAGTCACGCTGTTGCTAGGCAACATCGCACCGTTATGATTGTAATTTTTTTTGTTTACCTTTGGAAAAATGATTTATTATATATAATAAATAACCTTAATAATAACCATTTCCCTTGAAAAGCAACGATTGAATAATATCATGTTCTGATGCATTCATTATAAATATTCCGCATTATATCTGGGTGGACCTTGATTTTATAATGTAACACGAGGAAGAGGTTTTTGTTTTTTAATTTATTATTGTTTATGATAAAGGTTATTTACTACCTACAATTCTGTAGGTTATTAGTATCTACATATACAAATTATTTATTCATATTTATTTTATGATATTTGTTCACACTTGTGTAATATGTGACATTATATTCGTCTTTTTGTTCCTATCTATTTATATGAGGCTCAGCTTCAAATTACATTTTATGAGTGAATGCTACGTGTATTGCTAGTTTAGTCGCGTGTCGGAAATACGTGAGTCATGACCTACCGTGAGGTTTCCCTCGACGTTTGAGCTAGACCTGCGCGGGAATTATTCAATACACAGCTTACATCGAGTGGTGTGTATGCAGCCGAACGATGCATACCAACGACAGGGCGCAATGTACGAGTATATTTATTTTAGTATTAAAGTTGCGGCTCCGCCAATCGATCACAAATTGTAGGGCTGCGGTGAGACATATGAATACCTTTTCGACATGAACACATTACCATCGAAGTCGTCGTGCGGTGGGATCACGCGAAAACGTAATCAAGAACTTATGGCGTCGGTTATGTTCCTGAGAACTTTGCGTATCGAAGTTCACTTTTACATTAAATATTTCAACATTTTGTTGCATCGTCTTAAATTACGTATTTCGCATGCAGTTTTGCGTTATGGAAAATTATGATTGGTTACTTGTTAATGCACATTTTCATACTTCTATCAATATTCGAGTTAAAGTTATTTTGAAATTTTTATTATTTATATGCCTACAGAAAGATTTCAACTTATTGGCAGGATCCGCAATTCTTTCTAATTAATTTAAAAAGTTTTTAACAATAAAAAACGTAATGCAAATCAATGTAATAAAATATAATGAAACAAAAGAGAAAGATTTGCAAAACAGCATAAATCGTAAGCGACGCGACGTGATCAATCGTAAAGGCTTGTGAGGCGAATCGGATTATTAAATCAATGGGAACCAATTTTTTCCAGGAATCGACAGTGGTACCCACCGCCGATTGAGCAAGTTCCAACAAAAGATTTTATGCAATTACGATAAAATTGTGCGGGGAGTTTGTGCGGAGTCAAATTGTGCGGGTTATTACTAAACGGAGAGTCACGGAGTAATGGGCTTCGCTTGTGGGAGTCACGAGCTTGAAACCCCCCGGCTGAAAGCATTACCTATTATATTTTTTTCTTCTAGTAAGACAATTGAATAATATAAACTCCAAGGTTCTATCGAAAGGCAGTAGAAGCAGGCCTAGCAAAGATTTCAAAACTAAATAAAGATAGGCTATGACGTACATTTGACAGAACAAATCTTCATACAAGAAAAAATTACGCTACTTGGTTTTCACCATACCTCAAATGTTAGCCATTTTGATTTCACCATACTTCAAATGTCAAAATGGGCTCAAAAACTCGCAAATGTGGGGCCATTTAAGTTGAGACAGTTTTTGCCTCAACATGCCTCGTCATAATATATAATACGTCTATGAGGCCAAGTAAGGTTTCTAAGCATTTTGTTAAACAACAAACGTGTTTATTTGTCACACAAGTTATTTGTGTGACAAATAAATACACAAATAACTTAAGTGGCAATGGCAATTTGCTACACTAGTTGTGAATGTTCCCTTTCGATCGATCATCCAAGATCTTTTTAGGGTTCCGTAATATCAAGGAACCCTTATCGTTTCGCTCTGTCCGTCTGTCTGTCTGTCTGTTCGCGTTTCTAGCCGTAATTATAAATATAAATTGATGAAATTGGGTAATGTTAAAGATTGTGTATAACCCCCCAAAGTAGTTTATAAGTTAGTCCCCCCCCCCCTGGCATTTCTAAACTTTAGGAGATAGAAACTTGTAAGTTTCCATGGTTATACATCATACTAAAAACTCTTTAGGAAAATTATTTTCAGCGAAATCGGACAACAACTTTTGAAGTAATTTAAAGAAAACCTATTGCGCGTTCTTAGTTACAGAACCCTCCTTAGACTGACATTTCATGTCCTGACATGCTCTTGGTTAGGTTATTTAATATTTTACATTAATGTGACTTGATGTAAGTATTCTAAACTAAAACTATAGCCTATCATGTCAATCTGTTCCACGTGCAAAATACAACATTTACATTTTTTATTTCGTACCTAAGAGGACAAAGAACCCTCATAAAGTCTTAAAAATTAAAATATGAATTAAGGTTGGATTTCGACCACCAGGTTTTCCACCACCACCACCACCATTTCGACGTCCCAGTACCTAGAATAGTTGAATTAGTAGTTTAGTGCACGCTGGTAAATGGTAAGCCCCGAAACACATATTAGACAATAATAACCAATAATAATGAGTCTATCTCGCAGTACCAAGGAATGAGAATTAGAAATTTCAAGTTTGGAATTCGTAGGTTGCGTGTTCGGAACGCCATGCGCCATGGAGGCTCGAGCGGTAATTGAGTCTTCGGTTACGAAAATATTTCAAGAGATTTCCTAAGGCCTTACTCAAATACGTGAGCATAATATACGTTTACGTTTTACGTGTAGGTTTGGACATAGACAGCTTATAGTTATGGAAATACCTACTGGTAAAGTAAATGGGGACATAAGAGCGTAGAGTAGAAAATGTATAAACTTACGTACAGAGAAATAACTTTCATAGATCGAACCAAATCAAGCCTAATTTGAAAATTTTAACTATACAGGTAACTTATTGAAGGCTAACTATGTAGCTGTTTATCTGTTCGTCTTTATTTAATCTGTGACGTTATTATCTAGTCTCTGATGGAAATAGGGACGGTAATTTCAATATTTGTATTTGTGTAAGCTAGGAACTTACACATACGACTTTGAGCTGAGGGAAGTAGGTATATAGGTTAATGTGAGGGCTGGAGAAATCTGGGACTGACCTTATTGTTGAGCTGGTGGTTCTGTATCTGGGCGGAGGTTTCTTCTCACTACACTACACAGCTGTTGAGCGGATTATCGATAGATTTATCGCGGTTCGCCGGTGAATTTGGTATTATATTAACGAGCACAAATAAATATGCGCACACGCGTTCGCGTTCACTAGGTTTCGGGATGAGCTGAAAATGCATCCGGCGCGGAAGGGGATCTAAATGCAAGTGATCGTCACTCTCTGACAGCGCCCCTTTCGGTCGGTCATACATCACGTAGTGATGTCCTTTGTGTTTATTCTAAACGTCGCGCTAGTGTTGGCGCGAACAGTATTATAACAAATAAGCATTATGCCTTATTCAGAAATAGGTCTTACGGGATCTAAAACTGCACAGATATTGCAGCTTTTTATAAGCTTACTTTAAACTATCTTTTGTCGTTTCCAATACTTTTGAGTTTGTACTACAAGGACATGATTATTTTAATCCCTAAGTCATAACATAATAGAAGTCAAACTTGTTCCTATACATCGCAGTGATTAAAACGCGAATATTAAACATTCATACACCTGAAAACTTCATAGTCGGTACAATGTAGTTCGTTATCGATTTTGTATTGTAGCCGGCTGGAAGTTTTCAAGGCTGCTTATTTATTCATAAAACGTAATCTTATCGATTCTTGTTTTAAAATTCTATGAATTTTATCGCCAAGTTTTCTTAGAATTTCATTGTTTCAATACAATAACTATTTATTAATACCTATGTAGAGCTGCGAATGAAATTCTAATAGACATGCCAGTACATTACATTTACGTACCTGTTGTTGTCTGCTATACGTAGAGAGAATGGTTTCATCCAAATTTTGTCAAGCCTGAAGAAATATCTTAAAATTCTCTTTATCACTGATCACTAAGTTGCTAACGTCCGCGTTGTCATTGCTGACGCTGGGCTCAAGTCAAGACTCAAGAGGAACATCAGGATAATCCATTCCTACTGCGATTCGACTTCACATTTCTTATTAATAAAAATATTTACACCACGGATACGCAATCCATGTTGCTGTCTTTATCTGTGAAGTGTATTTTTCAACGCAACAGACAAAGACAATAACATGGTTTGGCGTATTAGGTGTTTTATAACTTAGATGATGATGATGTCTTCGCAGGCGTGTAGATTTGCTCCCTCAAGCTACCTGAGATTGAAGGTGTACCCCGTGTATCCTTTCCGCCAATCCGAGCGATCTACCCTCTAGATACTAGACTATGGACGCTGTCTTTCAATTTGAAATGTGCATTTTAAGCATAACTTAATGTTGTCCATGTAGAAAGTACACTAGGATTAAAATAGACGCTTTCCACATTAATGTTATAATTAGCAATGTATATTTTATACGTAACGTCCACTACTTAAGTATTGCTCAATAGGAAAAATTTCCGTTCTCATCCAATTTAAACCGGCAAATATTAAATGAAATTGTATATTAAATACGGCAAATGCCTCCACGTCCGCTATGTGTAGTAAAATAAATACTGTGTGTGGTGTTAAGTGGTGTGCCACACACCTACGAGTATTTTAAGTGGTAATTTGCTTTCAATATAATGTTATGTGTTTCGGAAATACATTTTGATGTTCATTCTTATCAAAAGGTAAAGGGAGAATATTTATTTTCTACTCGTAAGACGTATCCTTTATTAAGCGGATAAAATCTTTAAAGATGTACCTAGGCATTCATAACGGCTGCTTTGTGTTTATTGTCATGCATACATTGTAATCGCAACTTTTTGCCCTTAATTAGATAATATTAATATAAGCAGGCTTCAGGCTTGCTATACCTAAGATAGTCTCAAGGCATTAACTATTTCATATATTTCCAAAACACGTGCTTACGAAAAATGACTAAAATGATGCTGTGGCACCAGTATTAAATTATACAAATCTAAATGCTGATAAGAATATTAATTTTAAGTTAGATACTGAAATCTTAGATGCTGTTTAAGGTAATAAAACGTCTGTTGGACCAACGATACATACAAATGTCGCACAGAATTTACTGTCGTATGTAAATAAAAAACTATGATAAGGCCGGTTTTACTGCATTTCGTATGAGAACTGACGGTGTAAATTGCTATTAAATATTTATAAAAAATATTACTAGTCATAATCATGAATGTCACATACACGTAAATTAGTAGATAAACTTCCTCAAATATGCAAGGCTTAAGAAATATGTATTTTTTGGGACAAGGAGATATCTCGCCCGGTCGAAATCTTGCCTTTGGGCGAGATGTCCGATTCTGATTTAAGTGAAAAAGCCTTTTTGCTGGTGCTCTTCTCTAAACAGAACATTATAATGATCATCACCTTCAATTATTATTATTACGAACGAATAGTTTCGTTGTACCTACCATGACCTAATGAGTTATCCGGTGGTCTAAAATATACATAATTGCATACTATTCCACCCTTTGTTGTTATAATCAGGAACTCCGGCTGACAGCGCGTTCCCGTGACATCACTTTCGTTACGTCACTTCCGACTTCCGCAATTATGTTCCATGACCCGGCACGATTCGAACATAGTTCGTAATAATCGATAGTCGAATAATCGATTTAATCCGACAATTATATCGTTTTTTTTAAAGTGCATTAAGGCTAATTAATGTTACACAATCAGAAATGTAGTTAATGCAATTGTAACTTAGTCGTTTCAACTTTGTTACGCAATTTGAAATAATTTACCCACATTTTTCTAGCTCAAGTGTAACAAATTATGTTCATACCCAAGTTGCTACTTACAAAATAATATCTCAATGCATGTAAGAGACTTGTGACTTTTATCGCGGTTAATTTTTTACTTTTGACCTGAAACTGTGACTCGAATTGGGATCGAATACTCGCCATCTTTGCTGCAATCGTACCTACCACAGATTAGAAAATATAATATTTATAATAAATATAGTATACTTAGGTACTTATGTACAGAGAAACAGCTTGTGGGGGACCAATTAGCGCCACAATCCTGAATCGCGCTATCGAAGTTTTCTAATATCGGCACCATATACTTACATATATACGACATCTGAAATTCATACAAGTGGGCTTCGGCCTGACCTGGCATACCACCTCGCTCGGTCGGAGATCTGACTTTGGAGTTTTGCCACTATTCCCACAAGCTTTCATAGAACAATCTAAAACGAAAACCCAAATTTGAAAATGTTGACTTCACCTTCAACGGCCCACGGTTTTTCCACACAATCGTCGACACGTCGTATGCTTGTAGTAGTGCAATCAAATCGATAGCTATGTTCAGCCATAGCCATCAATCTTTCTATATCAAACTCGCCATTATAATTTACTGTTTCTAATTAAGCGTTCCGAAGGAAATATCACGTAATGCACACAAAGCGGGGCCATGCATCACCCAAAGTGCAATATGCTAATGGCCTCTTCCGAAGTCTTCCGGTATCTACCTATTGCCATAGGGTTGGCACCTACACGATTTTTCCCGGAACAAATGCCTATAAATTAAAGTAAAAAAGTTTCATAGCCGGTAAGCCTACATATTACAGCCATAGGGTAGCTGCAGGTAGCAACTACCTGCACAAATTCCCTCGAACAAAAACTACTAAGTTTCATTAAAAAAGTTTTACAACTGACAACCCTGAGCGCATCCATTTGCTAATGATTCTAATTTTTAGCTAATTTAATCTTCTGTTGAATATTCAAAATGGATGGTGGAAAATTAAGTTACGAACTTTTTCTTTTTATAATTTTTAACCGATTTCCAAAAAAGTGGAGGTAACAATAGTTAGACCGTATGTTTTCTTGTTATATGTTGCGCGATTACTCCTCCGTTTGTGGACCAATTAAAATATATATATTAAATAGAGTTTACTTCTAAACCAACGATTGCAGAAATCCTTAAGCTAAAAAAATAATTAGTTTTAACACACTATAACCTAATACAAAATATTTTTTTATTTAAAAATATTAATTTCCATTTATCTATTATATCCACTTTCCATTTTACTACCCGACTACGGCGAAACCAAAGGGAATGGTAATGATTATGGCAAATAATGTATTGTATGTTTGTTCCGTCGCAGCGCCTAAACTATTGATCCGATTTTCATGAATGAGCTGTCAAAAGATTCGTAATAATAGCCCGGGTAACATAGGCTATATGATTTACGTAGTCGGATTAAATTTTACAAAAAATATAGTTATAAAACTACACGATAAGTCTTGCTTATTTCAAAAAGATAATGTGTTTCGTCAGTTCCATTGTAACACATTATGTAGTAGATACTATGTATATAGTTGCCACCATAATTATAACTGGTAGGCAGTGGGAGGTACGTTGCAATAAAATACTTTTGCTATTATCATTGTTCTCCAAAGATGTATGCTTAATTACTCCCAGCGAAAGGTTTGGCTTCGATAATACGAAATGCCAATGTCCATATACGTCACGCTGGGTCCATAATCAAAGTTATTGCGCGTTGCGCCATATACTCTACCTTTTAATATATATAGCGATAAATAACTGAGTGTGTAGCTAGGCCTTATGAAATGGTATAGGATTGTAGGTGTTACTTATATAATTTTGGTATAGTTATTAGCTAGGTAAGTTGTTAATTTTAAGTGGAACTTCAGCGTGATCCGTTCTTCTGCAGGCTTCTCGTTCTGTAGGTAACTAGTAGCACAGATTAAAAAAAAAGTAACAGATAAACAGGTACATAGTTAGCTTTCGATTTGATTGCACACGATGTGCCCAATTACTACAAGCATACATACGATGTGTCCACGATTGTGTGGAAAAATTGTGGACCGTTGAAGGGGACGTCAAAATTTACAAATTTGGATCGATTTCGAAAAATCTATGAAAGCTGTTTCTCCGTACATAAGTATATATATTTTCTACTCTGTGACGTGAGGAAGGGAAAGGAGGTATTTAAACTTACGTACAGAGAAACAGCTTTCATAGAACTATCCAAATCGATCAAAATTTAAAAATTTTGACGTCTCCTTCAACGGTCCACAATTTTCCACACAATCGTGGACACATCGTATGCTTGTAGTAGTTGGCTACTAGTTATATCGCTAATCGACAGGGTGACTATAAGTCGAAATGGTTGAGTTTATACGAAACTGTAAGATATAGCAAAAATACTAAGGGAATTCCTTTTGAATATTTTTGTTTCACATACAGTAACAACCTTATTGTTCAGAATCAATTACGGATATTTTGGGCATATGATCTACGTTATGTCAAGACGTTTAGCCACAAAAATAATAAAAAAACATCGAAAAAGAAAATTACACTAAATAAAATAACATTACGCTCTTTACGACGCTGTTAAGATAATTGACCTGACACTCCTGATGCATTGATGTTATTTAGGCAAAGCCTTTACTCTTTAAGTCACCTGTTTCTATGAGGTTAATGACCTCAGCGCCTTAGTGAGCGCGATGTAGGTAATTTTATTTAGCATAATTTGTTTTTCAAATTTTTTTAATTATTTTTCTGTCTGAACGTCTTGACATAAGCAGTAGTTCATATGCCCAACATATCCGTATCTGATTTTGAACAACCTTATAGTATTTACTTTGTGGGTATAGGTAATTAGGTAGGTATCATGTTTTAATTTTTATATTCATATAACAACACCATACCTACGCATTTTTGACGTGTGTTTGTGTTGTAAGCGTAGTTAAAACCCTAATGAATTCGTATTGGCTCAATTACGTTTAGAGACACTATAATTCGGACCGGTTTAGGCCGTAAAACGCCTAATGGATTTCGTGTGGATTTCCCGCGCAATCTGAAACTAAGAGCCTTAGGCTTTTACTGGACGCATGAACTTATTTTTCCATTTCGTAACAACATTAATGGAGGTGATTTTATTTGCAAAAATATTTCTTTTAAACGTCACTTTTTAACGTCATATTTGCTATTTCTAGCATACACATTATTATATTTTATCGTGTTATATTGTCCGTTGTACAATATCGACAAAGTTCCTGCTTGACCAGTTTCTAAACATTTACCTTGCGAACTGCGTCGCCTCAAGTGACCGCAATGACTGCGGACGTGGTTGAACTACGTTTTTACATGTGAGTTTGTGTGCGTGCGCACGATTCAACGGCGATGTTAAGTGATTTTCATCTTATGCCTAGATATGCCTAGGTCGAGAGGTAAATTGTTCGATAGTAGATACACACGAGTTATAAATTATCTCATTTCAATGTCAATAAAAGAGACATAAAATGTGTTTTGACGTGATAACGTCTTATAAATCAATGAACGCTGCCTGCACGCACGAAAAATTGTCACGTTCCTTCTGATTGTCATGTTCCGCCTGAGCCGATCGTGCAAGCAAGAGCGCGTTAAAAGCGAAAGAGAGGCACGATCGGCCTAAGCGTTCGGCTTGTGATGACGTTATCACGTAAAATTATCGTCCGTAAATCGACTTACGGCCGTTCTCAATAACCTACCTATCCGTAGTCCTTGCTACTAAAGATAGGCAAATCTATGCTTTTGTCTTTACTTGCGTTTCATTAACCTACTGACAGATGGCATTTCCTACCGAAACGGCTCATCTATCGATGGGAGCGCGGATTGCCTACTAGAGATAGGGACGCTCATATAAATCTTAGCTAACTGCGTTTCAATTTAAGTTTCAACTTACTCTCTGATAGGCGGAGCTTACTGCTGTAAAAACGTAATTTTCTTATCTGTCAATGTCGGCCGTTAACAAAACGGAGAACCAGTTTAGCCGAGGTCATCAATGTGTGACGTTGTTGTTTGTGTATTTCTTCCTTATTTTTGTGCTATTTTGTGTTCCCTTAAAAACTACTGATTCGACTGACTTGACTCATTGACTGCATTGATGATTTATTTAGACTTTATATAGATATTCGACTGACTTGACTTATTGACTCATTGACTGCATTGATGATTTATTTGGGCTTTATATAGATAAAGACCTTTTCATGAAATAAGTCCCCTAGACGCGGCGCTGTGATCGCGCGACAAAATATTGCCAGCATTTGATTCTGCTGTTCTGCTTCACAAAACTCCTTTAACTTTAGTATAATTTCTCGGGCAGCACTTTTTACAACCTCAGGCATTGTAAATAACAATTTACCAAAAGTTCCACTAATTTCCGCGGGACTTCTACTAGGTATTGACTACTATTGTATTTATCAATTTGAACTTATCGTAACATTATCAATTTGACAACTGACACTAAGGCTACGTTTACACGAGCGTTTTTTTTTGGTCGCGACAGAAAAAACTGCACTTTAAATAGAACTCTGCGTTAATACAATTAAATTAAAATTAAAAACAAATTATATTAAAATGTACAGTATGTATTTCTATTTACAGTGCAGTTTTTTCTGTCGCGACCACAAAAAAACGCTCGTGGGAACGTAGCCTTACTTTTGTGATTTATTTTCTTTAAAATGCAATAAAAATGATTGAATTATAGTTGTTTTGTTGTTTTATTTACATTTTTAACCCAATAATTGGTCTTAAAATAAAAAATTGATAATAATAATATAGTTTTTTTTTTTTTTATTTTAGGCTTGAATCTATTGCAGTTTTGACGATAGTTACATTCTCTTTGCTTCGAAGTTTGATTTCATTTTAAATTTCACGTTCCTTTTAACGCGACTCCTAGCGTCAAACTGTTATATTTCACTATTGAATTTGATAAAAAACCACGATAACTACTTATAGTAAAAAATCATCTCGAGTTTTGATTTTCAATTTTAAGTACAATATTTACGCTTTTAACTAATAAATACATTAATTGTAAATAAATATATAATTGTTTAAAACACGAATTGTTATGTAGTTAGCAACGAATTAAACGTTTCAAGAGGCTTGGATAGGCGAGAGGTAAGGATGCTATCCTTCGTTGGACAAGAATAAATAGGTCCTATCTTTGATTGTGAAACGCAAGTTAATGATAAACAACAGGTAACTCTTTAACGAGGATAGCTATCTTTCTTTAATCTTAGATACGTTATTGAAAACGGCCGTTAACAGACAACTATTTTTTTTATTGACATTAATTATTAAGCACTTAAAACGAATCAGTTCCTTAAAAAGCGCATTCAATCAAACATACTTTTGCGCATTTGTAATGAAAATTATTCCTAGATAAGACTTCATACAACTTCGTTCAAGGGAACATACAATTTACCATTATGCACAAATCTAGATGAACAGACATGTGTTCGATACTCCGTTTGCTCACCATTCGCCGCAGAGAATCTTAATTATTACGTCTATCGAATTACAGAGTCGCCTTTGTTTATCAAGCCGGCCAGTTCTCATACGTACCTACAGTCTGTACAGTCAGCATAGAAATAAGGTTTAGAAAATTCGCAAACACAATCACTAAAATATACAGGTTATATTTTTATCCGAAATAAATATTTAACCCAACATTAAACTACAATATTAAGTACGTAATGACAGTATGCATAACTAGAAATTTGCGTTATTTACAGAAAAATAATATGATTAACATTTCCTGAAAACTCTCACTACGTTAGTAGCTCACTACTGGAGTTTTCAGGAAATGTTAATTACCTTGTACTGCCGTCCGTCGCGCCAGCTTTGAAGGTCACGCGCCCGCTGCGCAATATCGGTCAAATATAAACTATATAATATATTCACTCTGGAAAATAAACGATTATTATTATTATTTCAAGGAGCTAGGGTTCACTTAGATAAGATGTTATAAGTTATTCTCTCGACATTATATTTGAAATTTGAAAAACAAACGTTGTATAAGATAAGTCGAGGACAGAGGTACACTATACTTTTCTTTTCGGGTCTCTGCCTCTCTGCCTCTTGCACATGTCTATGGCACGGTCAATATATTTAGCCATATACCATCCTGCCTGAAAGCATTTACATCTCCTAAAACTCTTTTGAAATACTTTTATTCATAAATGTTTAGCATTTGTTGTACAAGGAACTTTCGGATGTTACAATTTCTTTTTTATACATTTTCTTTGCTATCTGTAGTACGTACTGTTACCTACCAACGTGTTTGCTTGATTGATCGTTTTACACGCCGGTTAACGATCGGTTTAATAGTTTCTTTGAATTTCTTTCGGGAACGGTATGTTAACCTTCTAAACGTCGTAACGTCAGTTTAGACAGCAATCATCCTATTTCATGAGTATAAAATACTCATTGGCATGGCATATAAAATACTCAATGGCATTGTTAGGCATATCGTCTTAGAAAATCATGAAAATACCTAAACCTAAGTTTAGTTTTTCGAATGGTCCGGCTCGACCGAAGAAATACTGCGGCCATCCAGAAAACCAGCTTCAAAACGACGCCGCCTACAAAATAAAGTAGTCAGGGACAGATTAAAGAAAGAGGAACAGCTACATAGTTAGCCTTCGATTTGATTGCACTACTACAAGTACCTATTACCTTTGGTGTATCCACGATTGTATGGAAACATTATAGGCCGTTGAAGGGGACGTCAAAATTTTCAAATTTGGATCGATGTGGATCGTTCGATGAAAGCTGTTTCTCTGTACGTATATATAAATATATAATATTTTGTACTCTGTGACTGAGGTAAGGAAAGGAATTCGAGTGTTTCGAGTTTCCATGCTCGACTGTAATCGCTGGACATCCGTCTGCTTATTTGTAATTCATATTACAATAAAAATTGCTTGTTCTAATGTCTATACTTATAATATTATAAAGAGGTAAAGTTTGGTTGTTTGCATTGAATTGGCTCGGAATCTACTGGATTGATTTTGATGAAATTTGGCAGAGATATAGAGTAGACCACTGGGAAGGACATAGGCTACATTTTATCGCGGAAAATGTACGGTTTCCGCAAAATTAACTTTTGCGTGCGCCATTTTGTTTTATTATAAACTAGATGGTTGCCCCCATCTAGTTTATAATAAAACAAAATGGTTAACGCCTGAGTGTATAGAATTTTAAGTAAATGCTTTGAATAGCCTCTTGTGATCACCGAAGTACGTTCCGTCCATTCCTTCAGGCTGTTCGATATCGAATTAAACTTTCCCACACGACGTTAGCTACGTTAGCGTCGATTGATCTTACTCAATGGTTAATTGAAATTTTAAACAATGGTGTTAATATTGAGTTTTATTGGCCTCTTGAATCTTGGTGAATAATGTACAGTCACAGCGAGGTCTCTTTTGTACAGCTATGAAAACAAAATTAATTTTCTGTAGGTAACCTTATGTACCTTAAGAAATTATATTATAATGATGTATAAATGTGACTTATATACTAATATATTATACTTATCTTTACCTACTGGTTTAAAAATTTGTCACATAAAGACATTAAAACTGCATTCAGTTTGTTAACTTTCATAGTAATTTTTACATTCAGATAAATCATTGCTTTGATAACTTTAAAACATAGGCACTTTCTAGATTAATGTCTTGTCTCATTCTGTCCCTCGGAGATATGATAACAATCGCCGAATGATACACATAATGACATAATCATTAACCACATCAAATCTGCGTCGTGACTAGACGATTTGGTTTCAATAGGAAAGTTATTATTCGCGTATTTGAATACGTAGGTTGCAACACGGTTGCCTATATACTAGGTAAGTTCAATGAACCCTGACTCATTCACAGTCGTGAAGTGTCGCTGAATCAACCTCTTCCGGCAACAAAGGATATGCAAATGTTTGAACTTAGATAGAAAAAGTAAAAAAGGCTTAATTTAAATATAAACTTGTAAATTATACATACACTATGTACGTATCTAGTGTATGTATAATTCTCTAGTATTAATATCTCTCTGATTAATTGTATTATTATATTATATTGAGTATATCCGATTCTGAGATTCTGCCATAAACGGGTAGACGACAGAATTTTTTTATTGCATAAATTATTAGTACTCTTAAATAGAGATATGAGTAAGTTTTCAGAAGAAACAGTATATATAAAAGTGTGTGTGTCAGCTCCGACGCACCACTGGAGTTTACTCTAAAAAGTAAAATTTGGTCTGCAATGCAAAGCGACCGACGCATCTTCGGCTAACATCGTGTGACATCGTACCGCGTGACCGTATAACATCGTGAATCCGATTTTACTCTCATAGATTTTCATACTCCGGTCTTATATATATGATTTTTTTTTCTATAGAAGTAAATTCGAATAAACTCCAAAAATGAATAGTTTTATAGGTACAGCGATTTGTTTACAAAATTTCGCAAGTCTCGTGAAAACCTACCTGTGACGTCACACTTAAGTAAAGGTGTATGAAATAAAAGGCCGCAGGAACATACTTATATGTAAATATCTCCAAAATTGTTCATACTTACCTAAGTATGACTAATTTCGGAGTACCTACTGTAATACAGTCCCTAATGTAATGGATGTTAAATGTTTTTGTATATGATGCAAGTAAACTAATGATGTAGGTGTTTTTTACTAATTTAGCAAAAATTTTTAATCTTTTTTATATTTTTTAGAAGTATCTAATTACTAAACTATACATAATTTTTCATATTTTATTACGTTTATCAAGTAGTAGGTATAATACCTTTATATTGAATATATACGAGGGCTGCACTAAAAGTATCGGGAATGGAATATTTCCACTGTTCCTGTCATATTAAAATCTTTTTAATTTAAAACTCCTTGGTTTTAAAAATCGAATACCGTTTATTTATTTAAAAAAAGATTCTCGGTCTTGTCACAAGGTCTTGTCAAACTTGTTTAGTCGTTGAGAAATTGAATGAAAAATAATGGAATTGACTCGAGAAAATTCTAGAGCGATGATTTATTATGACTTTCGAAGTGGTTTAACACAAAAACAGTGTGTTGACCGGATGATTTCTGCATTTGGTGATGAAGCCCCATCCAAAACCACAATTTATCGCTGGTTTGCTGAATTTCAACGTGGACGTGTCAAGCTCAGTGATTGATGCTGTGCGTAAGCTCATTGAGGAAGATCGACATGTGACATACCGCGAAATTCAGGCAACTTTAGACATTGGCATGAGTCAAATACAAATAATCTTGCATGAACAATTAGGTGTAAAAAAGTTGTCCCGATGGATACCGCATTTGCTCTGTGAAGAGCAAAAAGCGGCTCGCATTACTTGGTGCGTCAGAACTCTCGAAAGATTCCACGCAGGATCCTCAAATGCTGTATACAACATCGTATCAGGTGACGAATCCTGGATATACGCGTACGAACCCGAAACAAAAAACCAGTCACGAGTTTGGGTGTTCGAAAATGAGTTAAAGCGAACAAAAATTGTTCATTCACGGAGTGTTGCAAAA
Organism: Phengaris alcon alcon; assembly: GCA_037179445.1. NCBI lineage: Eukaryota > Metazoa > Arthropoda > Insecta > Lepidoptera > Lycaenidae > Phengaris > Phengaris alcon. Next base: position 8,021 of record JAYRCH010000310.1, on the reverse strand, counting down.
AAAATGGTGGCCACGTTTGTCTCTAAAACCGGCCATGTTGCGACTATTCCTCTTGAGGGACAAAGAACAGTTAATGCAGAATGGTATGCTAACATTTGTTTGCCACAGGTCGTTTCTGAACTCCGTAAAGAGAACTGCAACCGCCGCATCATCCTCCATCACGACAATGCGAGTTCTCACACCGCGCACAGAACAAAAGAGTTTTTAGAGCAAGAAATCATAGAATTATTAGACCATCCGCCGTACAGCCCCGACCTAAGCCCGAATGATTTCTATACTTTCCCTAAAATAAAGAATAAATTGCGTGGTCAGAGATTTTCATCACCTGAAGAAGCTGTGGACGCCTACAAAACGGCCATTTTGGAGACCCCAACTTCCGAATGGAATGGTTGCTTCAATGATTGGTTCCATCGTATGGAAAAATGTGTCAAATTTCGCGGAGAATACTTCGAAAAGCAATAAATACATTTTTAAATAGTAATGTTGTGTCACTTCCTTGATTCCCGAAATTTTCAGTGCCGCCCTCGTAATATATAAATAAATAATATTTTATAATATTTTATTATAATATTATCTATTTATATATTTTCATGATGTTACTGACATTTGAAATCAACAAATGTCAGTAAAATCATGAAAATATATAAATAGAAAAAAAGATAAATAGTCAGTACACACAAGGTGGTTTTACTTTTTTAATTCGCGAATTATCTTGTATGAAAATGGGCACGGATTCTACTCTAGTTTCATGATAGAATTGATGAAATAGTTGAAAATATATTACGGTTAGATTTTGGTACTTAACGCCTTTCAAATATAAACCTTCACATATTTGAAAGTATGTAGCATACTTGATATTTTCGACAATGGACAATAAGTTTTCGTTGTACTAATCACTCAGATAAAGATCGTAATTCATAATGCAACATACCGTATATGTTACGTTATTTCACTTTCGAGAGAAGGGCCCGCTTCCGGCGAACAACGAGTTTGCCCCGTGCTAATTATAGGCATGTCATATGAAATCTATTTTGCATATAAATCGTTAACCACTTATTTCATATTTATGATTGAGATCTAATTTATTCATCGTTTAAGTTCTTGTTTAACGGGACCTTTAATAGTTGGGACAACATCTTTATAAGCATTTTTTTCGCTTTTTACCGAGATATGTAAGATAAACATAAATTAAAAACGTTAACTGTTACGGCCCGTTTCAATAACCTATCTATCTATAACTATTTGTTAAAAAAGTCGTCATTCAATCATTTGACGGTTTTTTGCTATACAAATTTGACGTTTCTAACAAATAGTAATTGGTAGATAGGTTATTGAAACGGGCCATTAGATACAAATCGAAGGACTGCCGTATTCATAATCTCGTCTCGTCATCATTCGTCGTCGTCATTCAATCATTTGACGGTTTTTTGCGATACAAATTTGACGTTTCTAACAAAATTAATAGTTATTGGTAGATAGGTCATTGAAACGGGCCGTAAGACTACCTATAGAAATATAAGCGGAGGTATTAGGTATTATTTCAGTTCAGCATGGTGTGTGGGTCTGGTCCCCAGTCCCCACGCGGTGTTTTATAACCTACTTTATGCAACCAATAATTTATAATAATTGTGTAAGCTAGGAACTTACACATACGACTTTGAGCTGAGGGAAGTAGGTATATAGGTTAATGTGAGGGCTGGAGAAATCTGGGACTGACCTTATTGTTGAGCTGGTGGTTCTGTATCTGGGCGGAGGTTTCTTCTCACTACACTACACAGCTGTTGAGCGGATTATCGATAGATTTATCGCGGCTCGCCGGCGAATTTGGTATTATATTAACGAGCACAAATAAATATGCGCACACGCGTTCGCGTTCACTAGGTTTCGGGATGAGCTGAAAATGCATCCGGCGCGGAAGGGGATCTAAATGCAAGTGTTCGTCACTCTCTGACAGCGCCTCTGAGTCGGTCGGCCATACTTCACGTAGTGATGTCCTTTGTGTTTATTCTAAACGTCGCGCCAGCGCTGGCGCGAACATCCTGGGGGGCCCGCACAGGCGGCGAGCTGAGCCCCATCCTGAGCAGAATCCAGTGGGAGCCGGGCAATCTTGCCGACAGGCCTCCGCAGCTGGCCTTGAGTCGTGTCCAAGTCCACAACTCTGATGACTCCATCCTTCCCAGGTAGCAGACGTGAGATTCTTCCCATCTTCCATTGTAGAGGAGGCAAATTGTCCTCCTTGAGCAGAACCAGTTCTCCAATTTTGGGTGGAGAGGAAGAGGAAAGCCATTTGGAGCGGATTTGAAGGGTATGGAGGTAGGACTTGGTCCAAAGGTTCCAAAAGCGCTGAGAGAGTGATTGAATGAGCTGAAAGCGTTTGAGCGGAGATATTACTCTTTCATCTAGAGTCAGCTCGGGGAGAGCTGTGAGCGGACGGCCAATGAGAAAGTGGCCAGCAGTAAGGGGCTGATAGTCCGTGGGATCGGACGAAAGTGGACTGATGGGCCGAGAGTTTAACACAGCTTCGATTCTAGTGAGCAGAGTTAAGAATTCCTCGAAAGTGAGGTGTTGCTCACCGATAACACGGTATAGAAGTTGCTTTGTGGATTTAACATTAATCTCATGGATACCTCCCATCCATGGGGCTTTAGGCGGATTGAGTAACCAAGTTATATTTTGAGTTGAGAGTTTATGAGAAATGGCGTCGTTATTGTCATTGAGAAATTGTTGTACCTCTAGTAGATGATTCCTAGCTCCTACATAATTTGTGCCACAATCCGAACGTATCAATACCGGAAGTCCGCGACGTGAGCAGAACCTTTGTAATGTTGCAATAAACGCTTCGGCAGTGAGCGATGAGACTGGTTCTAAGTGAACCGCCTTTGTAGTGAGGCAAACAAATATGCAAAAATATCCCTTAATTAACTTAGCATTACGTAATTGACTTGATTTGAGCAGAAACGGTCCGGCGAAATCTGTTGATACGTGACTAAATACGGGCTGAGGTATGACTCTATCAGCTGGCAGGTCAGCCATGATAGGTACTTCGGGCTGAGCGCGGCAACGGAAACATCTTATGCATTTAAACGTTCTGTGCCTTATAATGCGGCGGGCAGATAATATCCAAAATTGCTGACGTAAAATAGCATGTAGCGTGTCCGTGCCAGGGTGGCAGTGTATGCGATGATAGTCATCTATTATGAGGTCTACGAGCGGACTAGAACTAGGCAAAATGAATGGGTGTTGAGCATCGTATGTGAGTTCCGAACGAGTGAGTCTACCTCCTACTCTGAGGAGACCGTCCTGCGTAAAAAGCGACAGACGTTGTAGTCGTACTGTGCAGATTCTATCGGTTTGCAGGCGGTGAATATCTTCTGCGAATGCATTTTGCTGTACAGAGCGGATCCAGAAAAGTAATGCTTCTCTACGTTCACTTACAGTTAGAGGGCCTAGTTGTCGCGAGTTTGAATTTAGTTTACAGTTACGAATGAATCGCCTCATGTAGGCAGTGACACCAGTTAGTTTTTCTAAAGAGCTGAAGCGAGTGAGCTGATCACTATCGACACCGGGTATCGAGAAATTGCATGGTACGATTTTGGTTTGAGCCCTGGCAAGTCTTGTCGAGTATGAGCTGAAGGCATCCTGGGCCAGGTATCCTCTGGCAATTTGAGCCAAGGAGGAGACCACCATAAATCATGAGCGGAGAGAGCTTGAGCTGATAATCCTCTACTTGCACAGTCAGCAGGATTTAATTTGGAAGGTACATGACGCCACTTAAGTGTGAGTGAATTTGAGTTAATTTTTGTTACTCTATTTGATTCAAATGTTTGTAAACGATGGGGCGGAGTTTTTATCCATGCAAGCACTATGGTACTAATCATGAGTAGAATGAGCAGAATGTGTAGAGTGAGCCGACTGAGTATAATGAGTATGAGTAATATGAGCAGAGTTAACTTGAGCTACAGGTGAATCGCATGAGTGTTCAACGAGTCCCATGAGTGCAAAATCAAAAATCGTGCCGAAGGCTATGGGCTTCCCCGGGCCCAAAGCAATCTTAGTACCATCCAAAACGACAACCTACCCACTATTTTTTTTTTTTTTTTTTTTTTTGGGTTTTTCCTATGAATTTATGGGCCGAAATATGCACAAAATAATTTAAATAATTAACATATAGGTTAATATCAAAGTACAGAATAGGGGTTTAATGTTAAATGTGCCGAATTGATAATGGGAATGGACTGTAACTTGGTTTTAAAATGGCGGGGCGGCCTGGCCAGAATTAATTGGACAAAATATAAATAATCGAGCTGATTTTATGTGCAGAATTGGGCGGAGTGGAACTGTAGGTGCTGGTTCTAATCAGGCCCAACGCCGGTAATAGGGAGAAGGGCTTCACGAAGGCTTGATGGACCAAGAAATGTGTAAGCTAGGAACTTACACATACGACTTTGAGCTGAGGGAAGTAGGTATATAGGTTAATGTGAGGGCTGGAGAAATCTGGGACTGACCTTATTGTTGAGCTGGTGGTTCTGTATCTGGGCGGAGGTTTCTTCTCACTACACTACACAGCTGTTGAGCGGATTATCGATAGATTTATCGCGGTTCGCCGGCGAATTTGGTATTATATTAACGAGCACAAATAAATATGCGCACACGCGTTCGCGTTCACTAGGTTTCGGGATGAGCTGAAAATGCATCCGGCGCGGAAGGGGATCTAAATGCAAGTGTTCGTCACTCTCTGACAGCGCCTCTGAGTCGGTCGGCCATACTTCACGTAGTGATGTCCTTTGTGTTTATTCTAAACGTCGCGCCAGCGCTGGCGCGAACAATAATAATATCTATGAACGCTTCACACCACGACAGGGGACCAGACAACGAGAATACATACCTATAATTTAGATTTTTATTATATTACTAGATGTTACCTGCGACTTCGTGCGCGCGCAAAGTTAATCTCGCGAATACCATTTTCCGCGATAAAAAGTATCCTTTCCCCGTTGTCTTTTCTTCTTGAAACTTTTTTTTGTTCTTTCGGCGGGATCCGAACCCGCGAACGTGACTTGAGCACCAACTCGCTCAACCACTAAGCCACAGAGGTCGTCATTTAATATAGTCTGAGAATTTAATATTATCTGTGCTTAATGCATATTCCTTGCACCTAATATTCGACTGAAATCGATAAATCAAAATATATAATGTTTCGCGCCTAATATCGTAATGTGCTATATATACCAAGTATACATAGAGTTGGTAATCTCATAAGTAACTTCATAGTGAATCCATTAGTAGCGCTAAATTATTCCATTTGATCGGCCTAAGTACCTACTGAATTTGACGAAGCTTTACCATTGTAATCACTTTACATTACTACCTACTGGGTTAGTGTGGTATATTACTCTCTCTTAGGTACCTACATTACTCTTTGGATACCAATAACGTTTAGATACCTACCTACTAAATAAAGGAGTAGGTAGATGGGCCCACGTCAGTGACATGGGCTCTCCAACAGCTGTTACTGTTTAAAAAAAATTCAAACCGAATGTATTACCTACTAGCTTTACTGGCCCACGTAAACACAGTATCCCACGGGAACACTATATTTATCTGGTTATACTGTATTGTCTAGTTTATACTTTTTCAGTATAAAATGTAGCCTATGTTTTAGTCCAGAGCCTAAACTACTACCATACCAAATTCTATAAAAATCCATTCAGCAGTTTTTGCGTGAAAGAGTAACAAACATCCGTCCATCCTTACAAACTTTCACATTTATAATAGTAGTAACATTACCCCTAGTTTTTCTTTATATTATAGTATTTCTTGTCTCTAAAGGTGGGACTGTACGAGGCGAAACTACGCGACGCGACACGGCCAAATGTTCTTTGTAAAAAAATTGTAGAAGATATAACGCACTACGCGGCAGCGGAACTACGCGACGCGGCATTCCATTGCGGTATTACTAGTAGGGACTGCCGCCCAGTGCGGTCTTACTTTAAAGCAATTTCTGCGATAAGCCTCAACTACTATCTAACGAAGTAATAGTATGAGCGTTATTCATAGGGCACTCTATCATTCTAACGTGCCTCACGTGACCGCCCACGCTAATTCCAGAACGTTCTGTTTGAGCTGATTGTATTGAATGGCTAGAACATTGTACGTATGATTTCAATACTAAGCATGGGCTATGACGTACATTTGACAGAAAAAATCTTCATACAAGAAAAAGTTACGCCATCTTGATTTCAGAAGATTTTGTCAGTAATGGTCCGCTTGAGGACTGACTATTCTGCGGAAGGCGAATATGCAAATGCCAAGATGACAAATGTCAAACCTCCACTTCTTTCGTGAGCAGAAATTTTGTCGTTATTGTAAACAGGATTTTACAGCGACCGGACTTTTAGCTGTTGTTTAGTGAACTGTATTTTTTGTCCGAAATAATGTATTTCAAAATATGGGGTCATTGGTGCTCGTATTTACATCTAATTACAACTTTGCGATTGTATATTTTTTTGTAAATTCTCGTAAGTTCTTGTCTAGAGCGTTACTCAAATCACAATCAATAACCTACTCTCTCTCAATAACTGTAATTTTTGAGAAGAGATACATATTATACGGTATATAAAAGACTAGTAAACCCTCGATAGAGTTAGAGGATGTATTGTGCGTTGTGGCGAAAAGTAAAAGCTATGTCACTGACCGCTGAGTGTTCCGGCCTCTTGGGAGACAATGATTGATATAGAGTCTGCAGGGTACTTGTGATGAAAAAGTTGCTGTAGCAGTAACAAGCTATTGTACGAATTATCATTGAGGAGGATGAGCATTTTTAGGGTTCCGTATCGAAAGGGTAAACGGGACCTTATAACTTGGACTTCGCTGTCCGTTTCTCTGTCATCAGGATGTTCCTATCTCCGTGATAGACAGACAGTTGAAATTTTCACATAATATGATGTATTTTTGTTGCCGATGTAACAACGCTATAATTAAAACAGAATAAAATAAATATTTAAAGCGTGCTACCATACAACAAATGTGATTTTTTTGCCGTTTTGTACGTAACCGACTCGCACTTGGCCGGTTTTTTCGGTGATAATGATTGGATACTCTATTTTATCAGGAACTACGAGTATCGCCGCTCGATCAGACATACGATGAAAATCGTTTAACAGCGCCGTTGAATATTGCGCACGCACACATACTCACGTGTAAATACGTAGTTCAACCAAGTATGCAGTCGTTGCGGTCACTTCATTTGTGTTTAATTATTTATATATAATATCTTTACATGAAATATTTACCTACCTAATGCTGCAGACGCATGCGAATATAACGCGTTGCTATGCTAATTTCACATGGATTTGAGCAATAGGTTACAGTACTAAAATCTCCTAAATCTTCAAACATTTTTTTTTTTAATTTATATAGTAGATAGTACTTGTCAACTAGTTCTGTGTGTGTGTGTGTGTTATGGCTACCAAAATGACGGGGTTTACTATTCCTTGATAAATGGTATTAACAGTCAGGAAGTTACTGTTGTGATTCTAGAAATCCTACTACTGATATAAATGTGAAAGGTTGTGTGGATGGATGTATGGACGGACGGATGTTTGTTACTGTCGACGCTCGCGCCTGACTTCATGTTCTACGGTCTGCGGCTAACGTCACTCGCCATGTCATTCCCTCACTTCTTTCATTACAAACGCCATGTTTATTATCTGTTACTTTCAAATATAATTATGAAATAAACCAAAGTCGAAAAGCAGTTTATTTATTTATTTATTTATTGAAACTTAATGCACAAACATGTACAAAGGCGGACTTAATGCCTTATGGCATTATCTACCAGTCAACCTTTGGGCGTTACAGGAGCAAAATTATATAGGTGCCGATAGTAAAAAAAAAAAATGCTGAGAAGAAGAAATCAAAAAATCCTAGATGAATCCTAATCCTATATATATATATATATATATACTAACTAATAACAAATACTAGGAATCTGCCAATTGCTTAAAATAAAATTCACGAAC